>WEKX01004779.1:0-28940 GCA_013390025.1 Pitta sordida
ATCATTCACAAGTCATTCATACCAATGTATTTACCACACTGGCGTCTGAAGTTACCTAATAATTTCCACTGCAATAAAATATATCGATATAGATATAAATATATAGAGAGACAAGGTTTAGGAAAACTTCTACATTATTTGGGTTATAATAAACTTTAAGAGTGAGACCAGTGCAAAGAAGACAAAAAAGACCACAGATTTTCTTGAGTAAAGCAAAATACTAGAAAAGCTATGACAGAATAAACATTCCATCTGAAAATAGTTTAGCTGAACAAAGCATCTACTTTGAAGTTTTTTAGACAGTTTTTGCTTATCTCATATCGCTTTATAACACATGGTCAATCCAGCCTATGATGCACCTGCTTGTAATTGTTTGTGATTTGGCCTCCCAGTAATTTGCTCCAGCAATATACTCAAACTCTAAACTTAAAAAAACCCCAAAAACTTACAGCTATTCATCTTAAACAAGTTACTATTTGTTAAACCTTATTTACCTTTCTTAATTTACTCTCATTACCAGTATTTCTTCAAATTTCCTGGAAGAGACATTCCTCAGTTGGTATGTTTTAAAATTTATGCTTTTCAATTTTACTACTGCTGTTTCATGATCTTTTATTGTGTTGCCTCACAATATGAAAACAGCTTTCCATCTCACTATTCCTGTCATGACATGAAGTGTTTTAGTAATTTATATGAAATAATAAAATCATTTTAATTATTGGAGATCTTGTTATCTAATACTAAGCAAAATACTTTATCTTAACTTCCAGACTGATTACCACTCCCATTTGTGTCATTATAAAAGTGGGCAATCTTTCAGAGAAGTTAATTTCATACCATAAAAAAATAAGTTATCAGCTTCTATTAAGTCACCATAAAAGAAGTTACCAACTTGAGGTTAAACTTATTTCATGATCTTTAGCTTACCCTTTTTGTCTTGATGAATACATAAGAAAATGCATTTGTTAATACCAGCTTGAGTGTTTTGAAATTATATAAGACAATGCATTGAAAAATATACTATGTGTGAAACTTTCCTCATTTGTGATCCTTGCAAATATAATGAAAAACAGAAGTGCTTATTCTAGCCATATTTTTATTTTTTGTTTTCCCTGTTGGCCATTGAAAACATGTTCTTGTTTTCTCCAGTTATATTTAATGAAGTTCTTTTATATGTCATCAGATGTACTATAAGTATTTTATAACAAAGTCAGAAACATTCATACTTTTGATTTATTTTCTGATTTTCATCATATTAGTCCTCTATCATAAAGTCATGTATGATTACTTAATTACCCTCTGTTTTAAATGAAGCTTTTATCTGTACAAACACTAAAAAGTGTCCTTAACTTACTTCATAGTTGGAAACCCCAATTTCTGGTGATTTCTCTCTGACACATAAAATTATAGTTTTATATTTTCTTTCTGAAAACAAAGGTATTCTGCGTTTTTCTGATGTGTTGGTTTCAGTATGTCCTTATTTGGGCATGCATTCAAAGCTTAAGTGTGGTATGGCACTCTTTATTTCCGTTCTTCTTTGCTTCATCACTTACATATGACATTATTTCAATAAGTAATTAATATTTGTAGTGGTGTTTGGGGTTTTTCTCTTTTCTACAGGCACTGAATTTTCTCTGCTCATATGTGTATATTATGGTTCATATTTTCCCCTGTTTTAGTACTTGAAGGATATTTTAGGAATTTCTTCAAAGTTGCTTAGGTCAGTAAAAACTTCCACTTATTTGTTTGAATACTGATGACTTCTGTTCAGAAGAAAATACATTTTTTAAAAATAATTATCCAAATAATTTTGTTCACATATTGTATTCTAATTGGCTTTGTCATATAATGTTGTCTATCTGCTCACGTTATATACACATGCACATTATACAAATTAATATGAATTCTGCAGACATACCAACCCCTATGCAGAAGGAAGGGTATGAAGAGGCTGGAAAGAAAAAAAAAATCTAATAATTTAACTTTAGCCTTGTTTGTACAACAGTTGACCATTTCCATCCCATTGCTATTGCCCAGTCTGCAGACCTTGGTGAGGGTTGGGCACCATCAGGCATTCCTGAGAAGCTGGTGCTCAGCTGTGTAGCGCATTCTGCTCTTTCTCTCCCTTTGCAGCTCTCAAGTCGTCTACTCGGCCTATTAATGAGTGTGACAGTATTTCCTCCCTTTATGAAGATTGTATCTAAATGTTACTGAGGTCCCTGGGAGTATTTATCTAGAGCAGGATGAGCTTTCCATCAGGACTATGTTCACTTCTGTTGTTTACCTGAAGTTTATACTTGACTGCTGTCGTAGAACACTTTGATATACTTTGTTGCAATTACTAACTGGTTATTGGCAATTTCTGAGGAGCACAACGGAAATACTAGTTTCCTTGGTCTCTAATATGACTATGATCTTCTTTCAGATCAGTAAGACAGAATCATATCCTTACCAAGACACTACACATTATGTGTTAATATTATTTGTATAATTTTCTTGTGTTCTAGTATTTCTTCAAGATTTAATTTCAGCATTTTAGTCCGTGCTCAATGAAAAGGTCTGTTTATTCAAGTTAGTGTATTTTTTTTACTGAACAACAAGCTATTGATGTTTACAGTCTCCTGTTGTACCAGTAAATTAACAGGACTTCAAATTCAACAGTAAAATTATTTGGTTATTCTAGACTCAGATGAACTCAAGGGCAAAACTTGAACTTAAAAAATACAGGTTTGTATCCAGGAAAGCTTCTGAACTTGTTAATAGGTCCATATTAAACTAGAATGGTTAAAAGTTCTCATTGTTAAAACTGCACTGTCTGTGCCTTCCTGATAATTCTCTTGTCCTTCAGATTTCTTAGTGATAACAAAATCAAAACAAAGTATGAATACAAAATTCTCCTCTCCTAATCCTTTTGCATTGGCTGCCTTTTTTTGCTTCCAGCATTTTAGTCAGTGAACACCAACAAGGTTACTTAGGCCACATCTTTTTTTATAAACCTCTAATTTGTTGAAAATGCAGTAGATACATATTGTTCTAACTTGTTTCCTTTTTGATTACTACAGTTTACAGACACAATAAATATTTTCCTTCAGGAAAGTGGGATTCTTTATGAAAAATGTCAAGCTGCTTACAATTGGACTATGTATTTTTTGTGTTGGTCTCCTAGAAATAGATTCCTTAAATGTTTGCAGAGTCACAGGGTAAGAAACACTCACTTATACCAGTGTATCACTACTGATCTAGACAGCATTATGTTATTTCATGCAAACTGTGTTCAGTACCTTTAATTTACAAATTATAAGTTGATGTTTCACTTAAGTAATAGGTAGTATTTTCCATGTTGGGGGAATATAGAAATGGGTCTCCTACGTCACTAAAAACTCATGCTGCTAAGATCTGAAGACGCAATATGGGGGGTGCGAAGTGCAAGAGGGCGGACTGTATTTCTACATTTAAATCTGAGGTTTTTTACACTTTTGCATGTACTATCATAAGACTATAATCAATAAAAATAAATGAACATTGACAATTACTTTTTAAATTATCAGTAAGATAACATATAATTTTTAACACACATTCCTGCCATTAATGAATACGGCTGGCAAAGTAGTAAGATAAGTCAATTCCCAATTACAGCTGTTTAACATATCATATGGTAACATTCTATTTCTTGAGGAAAGAAATTACAGTACATGGTGCTATTAGGATGATTATATTTCAGGGAAAATAAAAGTTATTCATCTTTTGAATGACATTCGTGCTGCTGTTTGTCAACCATACTTTAGAAAGGAATCGCTTGTAAATGAAGGTGCTGACTTTGTTCTAGAACTACCTTTACATTTAAGTCCTAACATCTTCAATTGTTTTTTTGATAAATAAGGTAACAAATCTTGGATGCTTTGAGGACCCTGAGGACTACTGGCCAGTCAGCTTCACCTCTGTGCCTCAGAGAGTTTTCAGAAAATATCAAGGTGGGTGGTGCCATTGACACACTTGGGGGAAGGGACACTATCCAAAGGGACCATGACAGGCTTGAAGAGTGTGCCTGTGCAAACCTCATAAGTTCAACAAGGCCAGTTCCAAGGTCCTGCACCTCTGCTGGGACAATTCCCATTATCTCTACAGACTATGAGATGAAAAATTGAGTCCAGCCCTGCTGAGAAAAACTTGGGGGCACTGGTAGATAAAAAATTCAATATAAGCTAATTACTTTAAAGTGAAACAAGAAAAGGCTTAGATTGGATGTAAGAAGGAAATATTTTACAACAGAGGTGTAAAGACACTGGAAAAGGTTGTCAATATAAGTTGTGGATGTTCAGTTTCTGGAAGAGTTCAAGGACAGGTTGGATGGAGCTTAGAACAATCTGATCTACTGGAAGGTATCCAGATCCCTGCCTATGACAGAGGAGTTGAACTAGAGGTTCTTTAAAATTCACTTCCAACCTAAACTAGTCTATGATTCTGGATTGATAATGTACAGAGAGCAGATGTTTTGCTGAATTTTCCTCTCATATTTATCACTCTGGGTTTGAAGTTATAGAATAGAAACTTGAAATGACTTGCAGAGTCCTACTCAATTCAGAGTATCACAGAATATTCTGAGTTGGAAGGTACCCACAAGGATCATCGAGTCCAACTCTTAACACTGTCTCCCTGGCGGGAATTGAACCCGGGCCTCCCACACACCAGGTGGGGACACTTACCACTGTACTAAAGTGGATTTTCTTAAGTACATAAGCTTTTCCCCTTACCTGTTGCTGTCTAGAACATATAACACTGGAGACCTTTCAATGCAAGTACATGCATGACTTTCATGACACAGATGATGTGTAAATAAAAAAAATCTATATCAATGTAATTATACATATAAAGAGCCATATTTACATAGATATGCATAGATATTTGTATAGATACAAGTATATCCAGATCTCAAGATATCTTTATCTCTCCTTTGTCTCTAAAATTATATCAATATTGACACAGATATCAATATAGATACATGTATGCACTAATATGTGTATATTTTCATCACAGATAATGAAATATAAGGACCTTTTTTTTAATTGCCTACTAAACTCATGGGCTGACTAGCATAAAATTTAATTGATGCCAATTAACTAGAGGTGAAGGAAGCAGAAAATTAATGTGACTCATATATTTTCCACTCTACAGTAATGGCCCCCTATTTGTGTTCCTTAAAAACATTTTTTTTTCCAGATTTCAGCTTTCAGTCTGTACAAATTATTGATTCTGATGTTACTTGCACAGAAAAGGCATAGATAAACTACAACATTCAATTTGGTCCTATTTTTATTGTAGCTACTCAAAATATTATGTTTCAAATTATCTCAAAATGAGAATCTTGTCCTTGTTTACACAAATGCTGCTTCAGCTTTCTTAATGCAGTTGGGTCTCCCATACCACGGAACTGTAGTCTCATTCGGGTCTCGTGTAGCCCACCTTCCACATTGATGGTCAGCTCATTAATATGCAAAATTGCCCTGCACTCTTGCATAGCCGCTCCCGGCCCCCCGGTGTTTGCATTGGCACTTTCCAGTGCCTGCAGCCACCCCACACTGGGAAAAAAACCTTTTCTGTTCGGCCAGGAACACTGGTGCAGTGAGCCACCCGCACCGCTGTCCCAGTAGCCCAGAGCAGCCCCAAGGGAAGAGGGGATAGGCAGCACAGTCTGGTGCAGAGGGGCAGAGCAGGGCTGTTGTGGCTCGGAGCAGAGGGGCATTATCTATTAAATCCTATCAATATATTCTATTAATATATTAATGTCTATTAAATTGAATCTATTAAATTCAACCTTTCACTATGGATGAACATATTTTATTTTCATTTCTGTTTCTTTTTATTTTGTACAAAAATATCAACATCTATCATCCCTCTTCCTAATTTACTCTCCCTCTTGACTTCAGTGGTGTTATTTCCCCACTTCATGAATGAAAGTTTCCAGGCAAGGTTCTCAACCAGTAGATTTTTTTGGTAATTTGTAGCTGAAAGCAGCTGTACCAATGTTTTTGAGAGCTTCTTCTCTTTAATTGCCTTTAAAAATGGTTAGAAGCACATTAAATACATGACACACTTTTCTGATTTGAAAGTCCTTATGTTTCCTGCAGGGTTGGTTTGCTATCATGAATAGATTTTTCAGAAGGACAATAACTGAAAGACAAGGCAGTACCAGAAGTTTGTATTTTACTAAAATGTGACAAATGCTACTAAAACGTTAAGAAAAGAACATTACTTCAAGTGACACGAGTTCTCAACCTTACTACTGTTGCCGCTGCTACTGATACTACTACTACTACTACTACTACTACTACTACTGCTACTACTACTAAGCAGAGAACAATATCTTCAGTATTATAGATAAAATAGTTCTGTCTCCATGAAGGAAATTAAGAAGATTAATTAATGTTGTTTAGAAAACAAGGAGTTTTACTTATTATCTTACCCCTAGAAAAGGTATAAATATAAATACAATCCAGAAAGCTATCTTGGTTCGGAAAGAAATCATGTATAACACAAAATGATTAAGAGCAAGATCTAAATCAATTGTTGGTAATCCATGAGATTCCATTAACAGAAAGGAATGAGGAGTCTTCCTTATTTTTAAAATATATTTCCATTTTTTCAACAAGTCTGAATTCCCATGAGAAGTGCAACTACTTTTTATATTTGGAAATCATATGTAAAGATTATTGCAAATCTTTCAGGAAATGGGAAAATACTGTTTTCAACATAATATTTTTATGTTTACACTGAGGGAAATAGAAATTTTCATCAGATAGAATCATTGTAAGACCACAGACTGAGTGCTCATTTTTACTCAGGGTACGGGAAATGCGCAAAAGCAATTTCACCAGCTTCAGTGGGACTAGTCTTATTGCAAAATGTTATTCATTCTGAATATGGGTTCTGGAATGTGGCACAAGCGTAAACAGCTCTCCTGACAAATAGTTTAAACAACTAAAATAATTTCCTTTTGAAATAAGCATATTTTCCTGATTTTTTTTAAATTTTACTACACAGGCAAAATTGTTTCCATGAGATTACCCACAACCAGCACCCATACCTTGAAAATCAGAAGAAAGAACTTTTTTTGTAACACCTTCCCACAGCAAAACTTAATATTTAAATCCATTAGTATAAAAAAGTATGACAAATAATATAAATCAGGTAGAAGTATTATGACAAACAACAAAGTAAGCAGGCAAATTCAGAAAGCAGCACTGCAAACTTAAATGAAGTCATTTTAATATCACAGTATTAACAAGGTAGGAAGACACCTTGGAGATCATCAAGTAACCCAACACCAACCCATTGTCTAAACCATGGCACTAAATGCCTCATCCNTGGTTGTATATCCTTTTCTTTTTTAATATTTTACCATTCTTCTTGGAATTTACATTAATTATACTTCAATTTACCTCTCTATACATATGTATATGGGTAAAAATGTATGTATAGAGGTATAAACATATGTATAGATATACATATAAAACAGTTCAGTCCATAAAATGGGGCTATTTTTATTTGTTTAAGTCATATATGAGTAGTTTACTGATACCTTCAAATCATACAGAACTTATAACGGCTGGATTTAAAAATACTAGTTTTCATTTGTACTGTGACTTCTTTTTCTTTCAAAACAGAAGTAATGGGATTAACTTCGTCTTTATCAAACTCATACCTTTCTTGCTTTGCCTCTTCCTGATCTTTTTAGGAGAAAATATTGAATGATGGAATACAGAGGAAATAACAATAATTTTTGTGGCATCTTGAGCTGAGGTTATTAGATCATTGAATTTTTAAATTTCCTTTATTGAACACTGTTTTGCAACTTGAAGTTTTATTGAATTATTTTTTAAGAGGTACAAAAATATAAATGTTAAATTCTGCAAAACTGTTTGTCAGTATAACAGATCACAGTTTTTGGAAAGTAATGGTTAAATATGATTATGCTTGTATATATTGCCAAGAGGCTTATATGCATTATTGTCTTCAACTGAAATATTAAAAATACGTGATTTGAGATAATTCCTTAATAAGAGTTATGTAGTTTTTCTAAAGTGATTGAAAGGCCCATTGCTTCCATCTCCAAACATAAAAGCATTACTCACAATTTTCTCTATTTTAGCGTCTTTTATTGGGTGTAATTTACAAAGATCATGTTTTGAATTTGAACAAGTGGTTTAGGAGCTCTTTCTCAACTTACTTATATACAATGGGAAAATTATGTCACTATCTTTTGGAAATTAAAATCTCTAACTGCCAACATGTGTGGCTCAAAACTGTAATGTTGTTCCAGGCAGAATTTCCATGAAGCTGGTAGTTATTTCCCTCAATTAGGGTTTGTGAGTATTATGCAACCTGAATACCATCTAGCACCTAGAAAATTTGTACATACAGAAACCACTCTGACATTTGCATTTTCATATCAAGAGTTAACTAATATGAAAGCTATGCTTGCATGAGGTAGGGAAACAGAATCTAAAGTGATGTTTTCTTCATGTTACTCTTACTCTTAATAATAAAAAGTGTGAAATTTAATTATAAATGTTTGCATTTTACTTGCAAAAGGATATACTGGACATCATTTGAAGCATTCCATTCTGCAAAAGCAGAAACATATATCCAGAGAAACATGCATGTTTTTTCATGGTGTCATTTAAGTATTCAAGACATATTTTTTGTGAATATTGACATATTCATACAAAGAAACTTGAATACTGTGAAAGTGGAGGCTCCATTTTACCCCTGGCTCTAACACAGAGCTACTCTATCACTGAGACCAAGTCAACACTCTGTGCAATACTGTCTGTGTGTGGGATGAAGACACTGCCACATCCTTTTGTAATCTTTCCAAGATTGTGGAATAGAGTTCCTGTCTTTTCTATAATAACTTTACATATTATGCATTAAAAATTATTCTCTTCTGAAACATAATCAGTTTAAAGTTGGGGTTTTTTTGTTCTGCAGTATACATCCAGTACTTTTCCTTTCTCCTGAGATTAGTAACAATGTTTTTCTTGAAATAATCAAGGCAGAGTTTTGCCAAGATTTTGCAGTGCAAAGACATAGTGTGATCTGATCAAGATATGCCTCTCTTGTTCAGTCATGCACAGCAAGTAGTCCTTAATGCCACTGGAGTATTTTTGCCATTATCAGCCACTGAAAGTCAGGAAAATGACGTGCCTTTTGTCATTCAGACATTTTGTATGTTTTCAAAAGGCAAAAGGAGAAAGCTATTAAAATGACACAGACTGATTTCAGAGAAATTCTTTTTGCTCATTTTCTCTTGCTTTATTTTCCTTCTCCTCCCACACCCTTTAGCAAAGTTTTGGATTTATTACTACAAATCACTACAAATTCTCTCACTAACATGGAGAATGCACATAATTTTCACTCAGATAACATTTGCATATAACACCTGCTGCAAGCCTTAGAAATTCCAAAAGTATTCTGATATGAGTGGGAGACACATTTTTTCTGGAGGCCTTTGCTCTGTTGCTTTCTGCAATTAAATAGCTATGACTTCATCGAAGAAACACATAAAATTACATGTCTATAGTGTCTTTCATTGTGGTGTATGTACTAGAGTTTTCCTATAAGCATAAGATTTCTGCAGAAATTAGGAGTATTTTTAAACAGTGGTCATTACTGATTTTTGATTTTCAGTAAGGTCTTCCTGTATTACCAGAACAGTTTGAAAACTGGGAAAAGATGGGGAAGGAGAAAGAAAAGGAGGGCAGTTCTGTGCTTGTGTTTGTGTCTGAAATTAAGATTGCACATGTGTGTGTGTCACCCTATAATAAATGAAAGTTCTGGGATAACAGTTGTCCCTTCATGTGTCTGTTTATCATCATTCAACAGGAGACATCGATCTACCTTGTTTTATCTGCCGAACAAACTCACCCTCAGAGGAAATTGTCTGTCCTGTTACTTTGTGGCTCTACTTCTCGTAACCTTCTGCCAGTTGATTCCCTACAACCCATACTGTACAAATTGAAAAATCATGTCCTCATGCCAGGGCATAAGTTAATGTCAGAATTAAGCTGCAGTTCTTTCTGCAGCATTGCGGATGATGAAATTTAAACTACTGGATATGGTTATTGTATTTTGTTTGGTGGATAAAGTTGAAGGATGAAACCATCCTTATTGGCTGATACCATTAGAAGGCGTCTCCACCAGCACCATGCAACTGCTGCTGAGATCAGCACCCTTGTGGAGCAACAGCCGGTTGACAGTAGACCACAAATCGCTGTACATGGGCTGCAGTCTGGATGGAAAGACAGCCTTTCCAGAACGGCCAGTTCTGCAGACAAGCATGAAAATGCTGAAAGCTTGAGGCACTTTTACCACAGAGCTGTACAAAGCATATGGCTGACCTGTTTCTGTCCACATTTTCTTCACAAAGTGCATCACCAAAACCTGTTTTTTCTGTTTAAGTGAGATGTACTGATTACATACAAAACATAATTTTCCTCAATAATGACTGCAAGACAATCTCTGAAATTAAATACTTTACTTCATTCATTAAAAACCTTTATTGCTGAAATCATTCCATCAAGTTTAAAGACTTGGCAACTAGTACAAGATTAGTATATAGTAGTAGTACTAGTACAGTTACATTTCTCAATTTAAAATTAAACTTGTTTATATGTATAACTGAAATGAAACCCAAGCAAGAATTATTACTTTCATAGATATTTGAGTGTATAATGTGACCTTGAAATTTTGTTGTATTTATTAAGAGAAAGCCACATTAGCTGTAAACATATTTAATTCGATCTTGAATTTAAACTATTACTCAGTTGAGTGCAAATGACAGGACAATATATTTTACCTGTCAAATTGACATAGAGATAGCAATACACTTTTTTCCTAGAACTAACATAGCTCTTTTAATAGATAATATTAATCTTAATAACCGTAGAAAAGTAACACAAGGTTTATAAATATTTAATTAGACCACTCTCACTTTTTGGAATAAAAATTAATATTTAAAATATTTCAAATATGGAGAATTACTTGGAAACAATTATTTTTAAACATCTATCATTGGCAATCTCTATCACTGACCTATATAATTTATTAAACAAACCTTTTGATTGCATCACTGAACTTATTACAACTATTATGCTTGTATTTTTATCCATATTTATCCTTATCATGGATAGCTAGTGTAGTACTCAGTAATGAAGCATAAATCTGCTATGATTTAGTAAAACATAAGTTTTATAACTAACTTTAATCAGAGCAAGATTCACATGTTAGTTGTAAATTTGTCTATGTACAGTGGAAATTATCTGAAGGAAATATTCTATTTTCTGATCTGTGGCTTAAATCTTTGACAAGGTGAGTGGCTAACTGTGCACATTGTCTTGCAATAGCAAGGGATATCACTTCTCTTTTAGTTCATATGCATCATTCTTTCTTTGAAGCTCATACAGTGAAATTGAACGGATGTGACAACATGATTCTTGCATGTGAGAAGAAAAGGCAAAATTTCATTAATCAGCAAACTCTTTACCATTGGTTATTTCAGTATCAAATGGTCAGTATGACCTTTTATGCTTTCAGCCTTGCTTTTTTGTATGAATCTCTGATTATATATTTATTAGTCTGACAAGGTTGTTCAAAGCACTTCTAGAGAGCATCCTCCCACTTTAAGCCTGTTGACTTTAACTTACTGCCATGGATATCGAAAGTAACATCTCCGTCAGCTCTCAATCTTTCTGAACCCTGAGCTGCCACTTCCCCCTGTAACACATATAAAAAAAATCCCAGTAATTTTGCTATTCCTACTAAAGAAAACCAAATTAAAGTCTTGGTACTTCATTCTTAGCAATAGTAAAGACCCCTTATCTTTTTCATCCTTCTTAACTGGGTCTGTTTTTATAAGATATTTTCAACAACAGCAAAAAAAATGTGAAAAGAAGAAAATGAAGGTAACTTCTATATGGATAGGTGAAAAAGCACCCTGCACAAAAGTTAGGCTGTATGATTACTGCTTTATGTCAGTAAAAATTGAATAATGTCTAATAATAATGCCAAATAGCATATACATTGATTGTTTTCTAATATGCACAAGCAGTTGTAATATATACAGTGACAGAAGTTTAGATTTCAGCAATTTAATGACTTTTTTCCTGAACTGTATAAGGAAAATATCCCTGCTGACACTGCCCCTCCACTCCCATGCTTACCCTAAAAAGTATCTGCAAGATATCTTTAAGACACTTCTAAAGAAAGCATATGCTCTTCTGCTGTCAGCAATTCCCGTGCTGAAGAAAGTTGTTCTACTCACCGAGTCTTTCAGTGCGAGCCTGGCTCTGTTTGCTCAGTGCGGCTTCTCTACCTGCTTCCTCCTTCCTGCATGTTACCGTATCATCAGCGCTGAATGCACTTGCATCTTTCTAGGGCTCCTTCTCTCCCAGCATCACTTTTAAGTCAGGCAGTCAGGGAACAGAAGCCAAAAGGACTCTCTGTCTGTTTGGTTTCCATTCACTGCTCCTGATTAATAAGAAACGTCCCTCACAGGGAGAGGTGTTGCTGCCCCACGCAGAGATGCTGCTGGAAGAGCCGCAGTGCTCAGCGTGAGAAGGTTTGGGGATCGGGGAGGGGGTGGGGGACAGGACGACAGCTTTGCCAGCCGAACAGTGATTTGCAACCGAATGCAGTGGGAGGGCTCAGAGAGGAGGGCTTTGCTAAGGACCCTCTCATTAACTGAGGTTTAAATACCAAGACTTGTGCTACCAGCTCACTTTGGTCTGTTTTAATAATAGGGGTAAAGGCATACCTATAACCTGTGAATTATGTGGAGAAAAAAATTACTCTAAATATCTACCCTAGCAACATCTGTGTGCAATACGCACTGGAGAATGCAAAATTATCTTCTAACAGTACTACAGTGACAAATGATTTTAAGGTGAAAGAAAGCAAGATGTGTGAGTTTTCCCCCTGTTCTCAATAGGTTTACAACTCCAGTGACACTTACAGCTATTAATGACAAGCTTGTCACTGCCCCTAAAAGTGGACATAATACTTTTGTATAGCAAGGTATGTTTTGGGAATTGTCTTTACAATTTTTCAAGTCAATCATAGAAATACACAGTTTCGACAGCAACAGTAATGAATTTTCTGCTTTCTGGTGCAGTCTGTTCAGGTACAAGTAATCACTGCTCTGTACTATGATACTAAATGTTCAATATTACAAAATAGTGTGGTTTTCTTGAACTACCATTTTCAACCTAAGTGTAGCATGTTGCTTATTAAAATGGGATAACTGAAATATCGTAAGTTCTGGGTTTGGATCTGTGTATTTTTTGTGAGTTTCTGAGTACTAATCACTATTTCAGTCAATGACATAAGAAAATCATTTGCAATGGGACTTCTAGGAACGAGTTGCTTTAGCTTTCTGTTCTGACAAAGCCTGAAGATAGTATTCATTAAAAGTTGATTGGGCACTAATAGAATAGCATGACATTCTCCAAAGTGTACTTCTCTCGTTTTGTAGCATAATTGATTTGGTACTGAAATTTCCTCTTAGAAAGATAAATAATGAGGCTAGTTTGTAGTTATGAAATGTTATTAGGGTTATACTTTCACTAGTTGTGGTAAAAGAACGTATCAGTTTATTCTGGTGGAACAAACTGTACTGTGGTATGGTATGAAAAGAAAGCTAAGTGAGAAACTGAAGTAAATTATGTATTTTTTCTTCAGTCTCTTGTTAAAGGTTTAATACTACCATTTACGAGTTCAACAGACCCATATTCTTCATACACTGTTCTTAGTGAGAACTAATTCACCTTAGATTCTATATGAAATTATTAAAAGATTAATGCTATTTACATACAATAATGTCAGAGCCTTTCTATTTATTTAAGTGGCAGTTAAATTGGGCTCTTAATGAATCAGATCTCTGTGAATGCTACGCATCCATGAAAACAATATTTTCATATGTGTAACAAAATGCAAAGGTTTAATATTTTGAAAATAAGAAAGAAAAATCTAGACCCAGAAAAATATCAATTCATGTATTTCAGGTAAAACACATAAAGCAAAATTTTAATTAGTATTTTCATCCCACAGTCAGTCCACTTTAACAGTGGAACTACGGAAAAGAAATATTTAGTATATTTTTTCTCAGTAATTATATGGGAAAGTAAAAAAAAAAAGATACAAATAAGTGTATATTTCTGATGTCCTAAGGTTCCAGTGAAGGCTTAAATATTGCAGATCCCCCAAAAATATTTTCTTAATAGAAGATGTATGGATGATAAGAATGCATAAGAAATGGCTCTATATTTTCCATTGTATTGGCTTTTTTTCACTTTTTTGGCTTCCATTTGGGAACATTGTGGCTACTCTAATCAATAGTAGTCAGTCATCCAAGTGCAGAGGAATCCTTGAAATATAAGAGATTAACAAAGTATCTTTTTACGGTACTTTCTTGAGCTTATTTAATGGCGTCTGAGGAACTAGTCCCTGCTTAAAGGCCATCATAGGTCTGTTCATAACACAGTCATAGGAAACCTAGATAAATATGAACAGCCTCATTGTGTTCGTTTTATGGATAACAGCTACAGTTTATTTTTTAAATTAGATAAAATAGAACGCTAGGCAGGATGGATTGAGGAAAAACCCCCTTTAATTTTATCTACCTATATATATATGCAGTTATACCTCCTCCATCGCGAGGAAAGGGACAGGACAAAGGCCTCGCGAAACATTATTCTCACAAAGAACTGCAGGTCGTTAATATGCATGCAGGCCACGCCCATTGCTCCATCCCCCAGAACTCCGGAGCTCTGCGGGCAATTCTTTGCTCCTTCCCGTAGTCTGTCTCGGCACAGACGAGCAAAGGGAACCGTTTTTGAGCGACTGCTGTGACCGCAGCCCAAACCTCACGCCGCTCCCCCTCCCACCCGGCCCGGCCTGGTCCAGCCCGACCCCGGTGCTCATGCCGGCTCCGGGGGACCCGCGCTAGTCCGCGCATGCTTGCCCTGCCTCCAAGGCAGGGAAAGGGTGTCCCTGAGCTCTCGTCTGCATTCTTGGAGCCTGGAAAAACCTTAACTTTGCAACACTGAAACACCTCGTGCACTTATGGCGGGGAGGAGGCGTTGGTATGGGAGGTTCTTCCCCTTTTACATCCACCAGTCCCGGCAGAGGCAGCACTGCCTGGGCTTTGAGTAACAAGGAATGGCATGTCTTGTGGCAGTGTTGCGCTGGGTCTCAGCACAGCACACAGGACCGGGGCAGGGACCGGGGCAGGGTGCCGTCACGCGATCCAGCCCACGCCTCTCCAGCCCACTCCGCGCCGCTCCAGTCCCCGCCATGGGGCTGGCGGCGTGGGCACAATCACCGGGGTCGGGGGGGGGAAGCGGCGTGCGATTTAGGCTGTGGGAGCGACTGCAGCAGCCTGGAGAAGCCCACAGGGTGGCGGAGGGGACAGGTCTGGTTTCTTTCACTTTAACATCCACTGGTCCTGTGAGAGAATGGCTGTGCTGCCCCTATGGTCCCAGACAGAAGCCTCCTCCTGGCGCAGCGACAGCTGCGCCCTCCCAGCACACAGCTTGCCTCAGATTCGTGAGGCAGTCTCCCTGCTCAGGGACCAGGGGCACGGTGTCACTCCCCACAGGGCGGGGTGAGTCCCACCCCACAGGCACTGCGGCACCACCTCTCGGCAGAGCAGAGTCAAACTGCACATGTGTCAGGCAGTGAGCTCGCAGACTGCCGAATCATATTTGCGAAAAAATTGCTTCGCAAATGGACGAGGTTGTGAAGGAGAAGTCGTGATACAGAGAGGATTCACTGTATACGTAAATACGTGTGTTAAATGTCTCCCAATCCCTCCTAACAGAGAGGATAGAGAGGGAGGGGAAAGGCGAAGGGAGAAAAAAAGAAGAAGGGAAAAGAATAATAATAATAAACAGAGAGAATAAAACAAACTGATGGGGAAAAAGGGGGGGGTGGTGGAAATAAGAACAAATTGTTTTAAAACCACCCTTTTCCTGCTGTGAAGGAGGCGGATGGATGGATGGATGGATGGATGGATGGATGGATGGATGGATGGATGGGCGAGCATGTTGCTGGAAACTGCTGCGTGGTTGCTGTGTCTGCTGGCAGGGAGTGGCTGTGGAAAGGTCCATGTCTCAGCTTTCTCCATCAGGAAGGGAAGAAGGAGAAAGCAAGCTTGCCGCGTGCTGGATTTAAAAAAACTCACCCCCCCTGCTCTGCTTCCCCTCTCTCCTTTCCACAAATCAGCATCTGTGTAGAGTTGTCATGGTTGGAAACACAAAAGAGTTTGTAGTGACTTCTAGTGAGAAACAGAAGAGGTTGTCGATGCCTGGCCATCCGCAGCCGTATGATCTGGTTTCGGCAGCTCCACTGGCATGTGTGCAGTGCCATGTGCCAGGAGCCGAGGGGCGGACGCGCACACTCAAAACCATCACCATGCTGCTCCTGGCCCATAGGATGCCCAGCTGCCAGGCAATCACTATCATTGCTTGTCCGTAGCCACTGGCACTCCACTATGCCCAGGAAACAACACAGAGAGCCCAGGTGACATTCACTGCACAGTGTTTCCTGCTGTGGTCACCTTTGCCCTGCCAGGGCCGCACAACCTGGTGGTGCCCACCGGCACCTGCTTGCCCTCTGTGGCCCGGGCAGGCAGGGATGGATGCCATTCACGCCTCCAATGAAAAAATCAGCTGCCTGAATTCACTCAAGGAAGAAACTGGGAAAAATTTCAAAACAGGTACATATTGAAAATATCTCAAACACTAATACATCACACCCACTTTTGTTGATACCACATACAAGTGTGTAGTAAAACAAGTAACTTTATATTAGACAGCATAAGGCCTACTGTCTAACATATATTTTTCGTTCTGTTGTAAATATGGTACAGTGATTGCTACAAGGGAAAACTACTGAATTATGTGGTAAACTTTAAAAAACCCAAACAACATTTCTATTGCAAACAGAGTTGCATGATGGGAGTAAAAAGTTTTGCAGTATACACCACAAATGAAATTTACATCAGAAGTAGGCCAAAACAGGAAAAAAGTGTAGGTATGAAGGCAAATAGGGAGAGATGGGNATACGTGTGTTAAATGTCTCCCAATCCCTCCTAACAGAGAGGATAGAGAGGGAGGGGAAAGGCGAAGGGAGAAAAAAAGAAGAAGGGAAAAGAATAATAATAATAAACAGAGAGAATAAAACAAACTGATGGGGAAAAAGGGGGGGGGGGTGGAAATAAGAACAAATTGTTTTAAAACCACCCTTTTCCTGCTGTGAAGGAGGCGGATGGATGGATGGATGGATGGATGGATGGATGGATGGATGGGCGAGCATGTTGCTGGAAACTGCTGCGTGGTTGCTGTGTCTGCTGGCAGGGAGTGGCTGTGGAAAGGTCCATGTCTCAGCTTTCTCCATCAGGAAGGGAAGAAGGAGAAAGCAAGCTTGCCGCGTGCTGGATTTAAAAAAACTCACCCCCCCTGCTCTGCTTCCCCTCTCTCCTTTCCACAAATCAGCATCTGTGTAGAGTTGTCATGGTTGGAAACACAAAAGAGTTTGTAGTGACTTCTAGTGAGAAACAGAAGAGGTTGTCGACAACATGGCCATCCGCAGCCGTATGATCTGGTTTCGGCAGCTCCACTGGCATGTGTGCAGTGCCATGTGCCAGGAGCCGAGGGGCGGACGCGCACACTCAAAACCATCACCATGCTGCTCCTGGCCCATAGGATGCCCAGCTGCCAGGCAATCACTATCATTGCTTGTCCGTAGCCACTGGCACTCCACTATGCCCAGGAAACAACACAGAGAGCCCAGGTGACATTCACTGCACAGTGTTTCCTGCTGTGGTCACCTTTGCCCTGCCAGGGCCGCACAACCTGGTGGTGCCCACCGGCACCTGCTTGCCCTCTGTGGCCCGGGCAGGCAGGGATGGATGCCATTCACGCCTCCAATGAAAAAATCAGCTGCCTGAATTCACTCAAGGAAGAAACTGGGAAAAATTTCAAAACAGGTACATATTGAAAATATCTCAAACACTAATACATCACACCCACTTTTGTTGATACCACATACAAGTGTGTAGTAAAACAAGTAACTTTATATTAGACAGCATAAGGCCTACTGTCTAACATATATTTTTCGTTCTGTTGTAAATATGGTACAGTGATTGCTACAAGGGAAAACTACTGAATTATGTGGTAAACTTTAAAAAACCCAAACAACATTTCTATTGCAAACAGAGTTGCATGATGGGAGTAAAAAGTTTTGCAGTATACACCACAAATGAAATTTACATCAGAAGTAGGCCAAAACAGGAAAAAAGTGTAGGTATGAAGGCAAATAGGGAGAGATGGGTGGAAATCTACATGCTCTAACACAGAGAAAGCTATTCCATAGAGGAGAGGAATACAAAATGCTCCTTCTGAAAAAGAGTGGGCAGTGGAAAGAGATATGTAAAAACAGAAAGTGCACCAAAGGATAAGGCAGGATTGCTTTATTGCACAACAGGCTGCTTTTTGAAGTCTCTTTTGGAATTAGGTCTCTTTTCTTCTCATCCTTATTCATCTTTTTTTACCTTCATAAAGATTTATCTACTAGCATCCATGAGAAACAATGATTGCATACCTAATCTTCATTGAAATTCTGAACACTTCCTTGTTTCACAGAGGGTAAGATCTCTCAGTAGTGCACAGAGTTGGGCTGGTTGCCATGTTAAATCATTCTGAGTTCAATCACTGTTTCTCCTCAGTTTTTCTTTTCCTGACATATTTCCATCTAACCTGTTTAAGAAAAACTAAATGCAAATAAAACTTCAGAAGGGGAAAGAAATTATCTATTTTTATCCCTAGGGTTTTTGACCTATATGTAGTCAGAAGATGATACCTAGAAAGCTGCCAGTGAGACTGTTATCTTACATGATCTCTTCCCGTGCTTCTGCTAAGCCAAAGCAGAACTGACTTTCCACAAACCTGTGTTCCCACAAATCTCCTACGGTTGGTAAGGAAAACTTAGTCTGGGGTTTAGTAGTAACAACTTCCCTTCAATATGCCACTTCAGTATGAGTTTTTTCCATTGTCAGAGATCTTAAATATGTATTTAATCTTTTTCAATAAGAGTCTCTGTGTGATGTCAAAAAAGAATAGTGCTGAACAGAATGAAACAATCAAGAAACATATAAATAAGAAAAGCTCCCCATGATATACAAGAACAAAGCTAACAGATGTGTAACCTCAGCTCTACTTGTTTTCAACAGAGACTTTAATATTCTGAAACTTAAAGAAACTGGATCAAATAATTGCTACTACTTGAAAAACTAGTCCTAAACACATCTGTAGTTTCACTTAGTTAATTATTTGAAAATTTGTCATTTGTGTCTTTCCCAGCTTTTGTCCAAGCTCTCTTCTCTCTTTCCGTGGAAGACTTTACATGATCCATTAGTAAAAGAGCATGATAAAATGCATGACTTTGAAAGATTGTTGGAACACTATTGTGTGAGCCTACATAGGCAGGCAGTTATAACAACCACAAAATGTTGGCTGACATGCAAGCAGTACATTCATTCCATTACCTTGTTAACCAGAGGATCCCAAAGCAATGCCTGGGCAGAGACACACAAACAAGACCACATTAGGCCATTAGGCTCAGTCCACCATAGCAGGTGGCAGGCCTGCTGTTCACCAACTTAACAAGGGCCAGTATATGTGAACTTTACCATTACACTGTGATTTCTTCTATGCATTTTCATGATCTCTGATCTTCTCTCTGACTAAGTAGGAAGCTCAAGAATGTCCACAAGAGTACTTCCAAGTCTCTGAAACAAACTACACAGATATTTATTTTTCTGTTTTGAGAAATGGAGTAGTATAATATTCAGTTAAGAATACATGAAATAATCAGTATCATATCCCAGTCCGTATACAAAATTTTAAGTACATCAAGTCCTTCAATTTGAATTTTTCCCAGCTTGGTGAAAACCCAATTATTTTTCTACATACTTGGCACAAAATGATTGGAGTGATTTGCATGCACACATGAATGCAAATATTTATATACATAGACCTCTTCACCATTTATTTCAATGAGAAAATTTGTTTGTCTCAGTAAGTCAAGATTCAAAACTAATAAACTATCTTGACTATCTTGATTCAACTTGACTTTATGGGTTAAATAGGTAGAAAAATATTTTTAGAAAAACCTAGTGGTTTCAAAATTATTAATTTATTTTGAGATTTTTTTTGTCATACATAAATCAATTATGTATTGATCACTCCTATCTTGCTTTTACAGAATCCCAGAATCACAGACTACTATGACTTGGAAGGGACCCACAAGGATCATCTAGTCCAACTCAACAGCTATCGCCTGTACAGAGATTGAACGCAAACCCCTAAGTGGTGAACATAAACTTAGTTCCCTCACAGGCTCACAGGCCACTCCGAGCCAGAAGGGACCCACAGGANGTACTCCTCCCCCAGCTGATAGCGATGTATGGGGTTTCCTTAGTTTGCAGATATACTATTTTTAAATATTAAAATAAGGTAAATCTAGGTTAAATTCTGCTGAACTGAAGTTTAAAACATCAGGACAGAATAAAGAGCATCAAGGCTTTAATATTTTCCAAGGATTTACTCAGTTCAAACTGGTGAAAATTTTGAAAGTACGTAGTAAGCAAAGTAACTATGTATAAAAATTGAATTGTTAAAATTTTCAGTCAATTTACCCAAATGATTGTAGAAGTATGATTCACTGCATAGTGAATTTGCCTCTGTTTTTAACTGTAACACAGACTGCCTGCAGGACTACTGGACTAATGGACTGATGGAAGGAGTCGTGGTGCAATATAACCCCCCTGTAATCCAGGAGGTGGTAGTTAGAGACTTGCTGAGTGGCTTGGATCCTCATAAATCCATGGGACTGGATGGGATCCATTCAAGGGTGATGAAAGAACTAGCAGATGAACTCACCAAGCCATTCTCCATAATTCACCAACAATCCTGGCTTGCTGGAGATGTACCACAAGACTAGAAATTGGCTAATGTGACACCCATCCACAAGAAGGGCAGGAAGGGTGATCCGAGTAATTACAGACCTGTCAGCCTGACCTCAGTCCTGGGCAAAGTCATGGAACAGATAGTCTTGTGTGCTATTATGCAGCAACTACAAAACAACCACAACATTGGATCTAGTCAGCATGGATTTCGGAGAGACAGGTCTTGCCTGACCAATCTAATCTCCTTTTATGATCTGGTCACTCACCTGGTTGATGATAAAAAGGCTGTGGATGTGTTGTACTTGGAACTTAGCAAAGCCTTTGACTCATTTTCCCATAATAAGCTTCAGGAGAAACTCTTAGAGCATGGACTGAATAGAAGCATTATATCTTGGGTTAGGATCTGGTTGCATGGACGAGCTCAGAGAGTGTTGGTGAATGGTGCCATATCCAGTTGGCCACCAGTCTGTAGTCGAGTCCCACAAGAGTCAGTGTTAGGCCCGGCACTGTTCAACATCTTTATTGACGATATGGATGAGGGAATTGAGTCCAGCATCAGCAAGTTTGTCAATGATACAAAGCTAGGGGCAAATGTGGAACTGCCAGAGGGTAGGAGGGCCTTTCAGAGGGACCTTGACAGACTAGAGGAATGGGCAGACTCCAACAGTATGAGATTTAACAAGACTAAGTGCTGAGTTCTTCACTTTGGACGTAACAACCCCATGCATCGCTCTCAACTGGAGGATGAGTGGCTGGAAAGTGGTGGAATGGAGAGGGATTTAGGAGTTCTAATTGTTGGGAAATTCAATATGAGCCTGCAGTGTGCCCAGGTGGCTAAGAAGTTCAATTGCATCCTGGCCTCCATTCTGCCTAGGGAGGTGGTGGAGTCACCATTCCTGGAGGTGTGTAAGAGAAGACTCGATGAGGAGCTCAGTGACATGGTCTAGTTGGTGGGAGGCTCTTTGGGAGTTGGACTAGATGATTCTCTGAGTCCCTTCCAACTCCGAGGAACCTGTAAACTTGTGAACCTGTGAAATTGAAAAAAGAAATGTAGTATACTAAAGTAAAAATGACAAATATTGGGTGGGAATGGAAAGTAGTAATACATAATGAAAAAGTGAAAACAAAGCTGTGCACATGAAAGTGTTAGTGCCTAGCTGAGCTTCAAGTCACAAATCTTTTCTAAACTGTCTTCCTTAGAATTTTATTTTTCATTCTTATAAAAACACTTATTTCATGAGTAGCTAGACCAGGTCACAATCTTTAACACTTTTTCTTGGAAATACTGTTTTGCTGAAAGTATTGACAAATAATGGTTGCTTGTTGATTATTATTTTTATCAAAGCTTTTGAGGATAAAATTGTGAGCATATGATTTCTTCATGAAATTAGACATTTCAAAATTATTTAAATGCCTTGTTTTGAGTGACCTAATCACAGAATCACAGAATCACAGAAAATTATGAGTCGGAAGGGACCCACAAGGATCATCTAGTCCAACTCACCATCTAATACCCATACAGCGACCGAGGGCACATCCCAGAGCGTAATACCAACCTAGATGCTTCACAGTCTAGCAGGCCACTCTGAGCCGGAAGTGGCCCAGGGTCATCCAGCCCTACACCCCCTAGCTAGACCATGGCACTAAGCTCCTCGTCCAGTCTTCTCTTGAACACTTCCAGGGATGGCGACTCCACCACCTCCCTGGGCAGCCCATTCCAATATGCAATTACTCTCTCTGTGAAGAACCGCTTCCTAACGTTAAGATTAAACCTCCCCTGGCGTAGCTTGAGGCTGTGCCCTCTCGTTCTGGTGTCGTCAGCCTGGAAAAAGAGGTCTACACCCATCTGGCTGCAACCTCCCCGCAGGTAGCTGTAAACCGCAATGAGGTCCCCTCTGAGCCTCCTCTTCTCCAGACTGAACAATCCCAGCTCCTGTAGTCGCTCCTCGTAGGGCTTGCCCTCCAGTCCCTTCACCATCCTCGTTGCCCTTCTCTGCACCCTCTCGAGCAGCTCAACATCCCTTTTAAACTGGGGAGCCCAGAACTGCACACAGTACTCAAGATGAGGTCTGACCAGCGCTGTGTACAGGGGGAGGACAACCTCCCTGGACCGACTGACCACACTGTTCCTGATGCAGGCCAGGATGCCATTGGCCTTTTTTGCCACCTGGGCACACTGCTGGCTCATATTGAATTTCCTATCAATCAGTACACCTAAGTCTCTCTCCACTTCACTAGTCTCGAGCCACTCCTCCCCCAGCCGATAGCGGTGCATGGGGTTGTTATGGCCGAAGTGAAGAACCCGGCCAAATAGATTTCATTTGCATCTTGGTCTGCAAATATTTTGAAACTATTTTGCTTGTAGATAGGACTTCTCATTTCCCAGAAATTCGAAAAATCCAATCAAATGGAAAATTTCTTGGCCTCGTTACAGTAATTATCCAGTTATTTACAATAATAATACACTTTCAGAAGATGTAGTCATGAAACAAATTAGTTTAATCTGCAGAGATAGAAAAATGAAGTTAAATTCTCTTTTGGTACAGAAAATAAAGCTAATATAATAATTTGATTTGGATAACATAAATTCATTTTCTTCTAAAAAAATTTCCTTACCTCAAAACATCAAAAAATATGACTTCTTTAATATTAATAAATACATGTAAGACTCCTGGCCAGTCCAACAAAGCATATTTTTCAGCATAGGGTGTACCTCTACGTATACTTCATAGAGAAGAGAAGACAAAATCTACAATGGTGTTTAAGTGCCATCTAGAGAAAATAAATATATAAACAAAGCATGAAATAGTTTTTCGAAACTGTGCCATTTCCATGTGCAGACATATCCTACCCTCACTTTCATGTTATAGAAAATGTCTAATGGGCCCCACTGGAGCAGTCATCTTAGGCCAGACACACTGACCTGAAACTGTTTGCATTCTCATTCAAGTGTATACACGCACACACAAATTCAGAGCAATAATAGAAATCTTTGAGGTTCAGAAGAGACAAAAGTAAAGTGCTCTGTAGTGTAAATGTCACTTGTTAACTACAGACACAGTGAACATTTCTGTGATATTTATGACTTCCTAGAAAGTACTTCAGCTCCACATGAATTTTCCATTCTTAATTCCATAGCTAGAGTCCTTAGGACCATTATACGTGTATTGAAATGTATTCAAAAAAATGATCAAGATGAACTGCTCACCATTCAGCTCATTTCTTCAAAAGCTTGATGCCAAAATTATTTGCTTATAGTGTGTGACATGTGACAGTTGTGAGGAGTTACTGAAAAAAATCGTAAGAGAGTTGTTTTACTCTAACATTGATGAAGGTGGTTTTGAATAAATAAAAGAGCAGAAACAGTATCATTTTTTAAAATGAAACAAAGCTCTGCCAGATGATGTTTTATCCCTTGATACGACAAAGATAAAGCATGAACCCAAATCTGAATAAATTAACTTTTATTCCATTTAAACTGGGATAAATGTGCATGCATAAATAAGTCTGTTAACAGTGATCTTTGTCAGTGCAGAATATTCCCAAACCTCTCCCATGTTGCTCTCTGCTTATGGATGTAAAACATTGCGTAAATGCATAATCTTCTCAGCACATGCCATTGCTACACTCCACCAGTTTAGAAAATATCCTTTTTATATCGTGTTATTTAGATGAAATTCATCATCTTTTGTGTGACAATATTCAAGTTTCCTTCCACTATGGCCCTTGGAACACGACCAAATCTCTAATTGCGCTGTAAATAGATCTTGAGATGGAATTAATTTTACCTATTTTACTGGTCCAGAAGTTAGGCAGACACTTCAAGTTAATTCATGCATAATCACTGGAAGAAGAAAGGCATCTCCAGAGGAAGATTCATCCCATTTTAAGATAGCAGTCTAAGATATTTTAAGAAAATTGAAGTTGCTAAGCAACCTCACCTGGATTTCTTTTCTTTCTCTCTGCTGACTATGGAGGAAACTCTGCTCAGGAACTCAAATGTTTGCCAGCTTCTAACTGCTCATGATAAGTGAGATGAATCTTGTCCTCTAGTTCCAGCTCCCAGAGTTCTGAAGTGTCTATGATTCATGATGCCAGTTATTCAAGAAACATCTTTCTCCCTAACTTATTTAAGTATGTTCTTAGTCATGATAATTGGAAGGAAAAAATGAAACTGCAACCAAAAAAGAGGATGGTCTCTGTTATCTTAGAGCTGGCTTTGTCATACTGATGACTTACAAGAAGGTATCTATGCAGATCATACAAGCATAGCAATGCTGAGAGAATAAACAATGCTATTAAGTAGTTTGACCTGGTCAAAACACTTAGGTTGAATCACAGAATCACAGAAAATTATGAGTTGGAAGGGACCCACAAGGATCATCTAGTCCAACTCACCATCTAATACCCATACAGCGACCGAGAGCACATCCCAGAGCGTAATGAATTAATAGATTTTACTAGTCAAGTGTGCATTAGAGGTATGCAGATGATTCTGTGAAATATTAAAGAAGTTTTTTGCCTTCATAAAATAAAATATAGTTGAGCCTCCTATACCATGGTACCACAGGTCTTGCCCCCTACCCACGAAGCCCTTCGTCCCTGTCGATTGGTAGCTCATTAATAGGCAAATATGTCCCATAGGCTCACATTGCCCCTTGGCGCTCTGGCACTCTTTCGGCACTACCTTGCTGTGTATTGGTGCTTGTGTCGGGTCTTCCCGGCACCTGGAGCCACCCCACGCCAGGAAAAACCTTTTTTCCACTCGGCTGGGGACACTGGCACGGGGAGCCACCCGCGCCACTGTCTTAGTGTCTCTCCGAGTGGGTAGATGTGGTCTCTCCATACTCAAGGTAGACAAGTATTTCTCAGAGACTCACTCAAGAAAGTCTCCAACATCACATCTTGTCTGAGACTGTGTAAATCTTTCATAACTGCATGAAGCCTCCTCGCTTGGTGTGGGGCAGGTGCCCAGCAGTGCCGGGAGCAGAACCATCGCCGTGGCAGCTGTGCTGGGAATGGAGCTGCTGCCATGCCCACTGTGGTCAGAGTGGAGTGACTGCCACAGCGGCTGTGTCGCAAGTGGAGCCACCGCCACACCCGCTCTGCTGGGAGCGAAGCTACTGCCATGGCTGCGTGGGTTGATTTGCACATTCATGACTGTCTAATTTGAATGTTCATGGGTGTCAAGTTGCGCAAGCACAGTCATGAAATGGGCCTCCTTTATCGCTGAAAAATCACACCACTAAGCCACAATATGGGGTGGCATGAAGTGGAAGAGGGTTGGCTGACATATACAGTCACTTACGATGTAAATATTGCATACTTAGGGATATTTTAAATATTAATGGTGTAAGTTAGGATCTACATCTGTCTAATTATATTGTAGGTTTTTTTGTGGAACATCTAAGACTTTATGCAGAGTGGATTTTGAACGGTTAAGTTTCAGAATAGTTCCAAAAGCAGGAGAGAGGACCTAGAAACTACAGGAGAAGTCATGAGGGTGGCCTCTTAGCTCTTGCCTAACAACAGGATCAGTCTGCTGAGCCCACCATGAGATCAGCTGGAGTTTCAGCCATGAGATAACTGTTACAATGAAAGCCCAACTGAAAACAGTTGTATCCATGGGAGCCCAAGACATCAGATAATTGAATCAACAGGCGAGCTCGATTAACTGAGCATGCTCAAAGGGGAGGGGAAAGGGGCAGGCCTATGTTAATGATTTCTGGGAAATAATTATAATAATCCCTCCTAGTTTATGCCTATGTATGAAATGATTAAAATAGTCCCTCCTGATTCTGAAATACCTAATGCGTATGCATTATTTCAAGATATAAAATGTGAAACCTGTATGATGAACATTGTGCCTCTGACTTGGACTCTCCCAAGCCATGCGCCCAGTGCTGTTTTGCCTTTGCGTTATAATAAATTACATTACAAATTATAATCTTTGTGAGCCCATTTATCACAATTCAGATTTTTCCAATGAAAAATATTTTAGAGTAGAAAAACAAGCAAACAACAACGTCATATTTATTACTTTTATATTATTAGGGGTTTTTCCTTTAATTATGTTTTAAAAACAAAAAAAAAGACATTTCTAACTTTTTTAGAAAATCTGTTTCCGTCAACTCTAATAGCATTGCTCTCTGATACGAGGAGTATCCCAGTATGGACTTCTTGCATATGATCTGTATAGTAGTATGTATATATGTATATATGTATATAGTTTTTTTACATGTTCTCTACTGTTGTAACACGTTGATGTATTTAAACTGTTGCACTTGTTAACTCTCAATAAAGCATACATTGTTGATTTAAAAAAAAAATCAAATCTACTTTAAGAAAAAAAAAAATCTACTTTAGTACTGTGGTGAGTGTCCCTGCCTCTCATGCGGGAGACACAGGGCTTGATTCCCGCCACGGAGGTAGTGGCGCCATTTAATATACAGTGAATCCTCTCTGTATTGCGACTTCTCCTTCACGACCCCGCCCATTTGCGAAGCAATTTTTTCGCAAATATGATTTAGTGGTCCGTGAGCCCAGTTGCCTGACGCATGCGCAGTTTGACTCTCCTCTGTCAAGAGGCAGTGACACAGTGCCTGTGGGGTGGGCGGCTCCGGCACGCACTGGCAGCGGGCGGCTCCCCCGGCGCGCGTCTCCCCCAGCGGCGGGCTTCCCGCAAGACTGTGAGGGATCTAGGTTGGTGTTATGCTCTGCGATGTGCTCTCGGTCTCTGTACGGGTGTTAGATGGTGAGTTGGACTAGATGATCCTCGTGGGTCCCTTCCAACTCATAATATTCTGTGATTCTGTGTGTGATTTAGAGCCCTGTCTCAGTCCCTGCCCCAGTCCTGTGTGCTNCGGCTCCGGCACGCACTGGCAGCGGGCGGCTCCCCCGGCGCGCGTCTCCCCCAGCGGCGGGCTTCCCGCAAGACTGTGAGGGATCTAGGTTGGTGTTATGCTCTGCGATGTGCTCTCGGTCTCTGTACGGGTGTTAGATGGTGAGTTGGACTAGATGATCCTCGTGGGTCCCTTCCAACTCATAATATTCTGTGATTCTGTGTGTGATTTAGAGCCCTGTCTCAGTCCCTGCCCCAGTCCTGTGTGCTCCACTGAGACCCAGCGCAGCATTGCCACAAGACATGCCATTCCTTGTTACTCAAAGCCTGGGCAGCACTGCCTCTGCCGGGACTGGTGGACGTTAAAGGGGAAGAAACTCCCATACCAACGCCTCCTCCCCCCAGTAGGTGCACGGGGTGTTGAAGTGTTGCAAAGTTAAGGTTTTTCCAAGCTCCAAGAATGCTGAACAGAGCCCCTTACCCGCCACGGAGGCAGAGCGAGCACGCGCAGGCTGGTGCGGGTCCCCCGGGGTCGGCGTGAGCACCGGGGTTGGACCGGGGAGCTGGGGGGGGAGCGATGCGGGGTTTGGGCTGCTATTACGCAGCAACTGCAAAATGACCATGACATTAGAACTAGTCAGCATGGATTTCGGAGAGGCAGGTCTTGCCTTACCAACCTAATCTCCTTTTATGATCTGATGACTTGCCTGGTTGATGACAAAAAGCTGTGGGTGTTGTGTTCTTGAACCTTAGCAAAACCTTTGACACGGTTTCTCATAATAAGCTTCAGGAGAAACTCGTAGAGCATGGACTGGATGGAAGCATTTTATGTTGGGTAAGGAACTGGTTGGATGGACGAGCTCAGAGAGTGTTGGTAAATGGTGTCTCATCCAGCTGGCAGCCAGTCACTAGTGGAGTCCCACAGGGGTCAGTGTTAGGCCTGGCACTGTTCAACATCTTTATTGATGCGCCCAGAGCGCGCGCCACGCTGGGAGAGTCCCCTTGCCTGACCCGGAGGGCAGGGGCTGGAGCCGCGGCGATCTAGCGACAAACGACTGCTTCGGACTGATAGGGCTC
>WEKX01004781.1:1656-16493 GCA_013390025.1 Pitta sordida
GGCAGTTCAACATTTGCCCCCAGCTTAGTATCATCTGCAAACTTGCTGATGATGGATTGAATTCCCTCGTCCATGTCATCGATAAAGATGTTGAACAGTACTGGGCCCAACACTGACCCCTGTAGGACTCCGCTGGTGACTGGCCGCCAGTCCGATGTTGCACCATTCACTACCACCCTCTGAGCTCGCCCTTCCAACCAGTTTGTCACCCAGCATAAAATGTTCCTTTCCAGCCCGTGCTTTACAAGTTTCTCCTGAAGCTTATTGTGGGTAACTGTGTCAAAGGTTTTGCTAAGGTCCAAGTACACAACATCCACAGCCTTTTTGTCATCGACCAGTCGAGTCACTGGGTCATAAAAGGAGATCAGGTTAGTCAGGCAGGACCTGCCTTTCCGAAATCCATGCTGACTAGATCCAATGTCATGGTTGTTCTGCAGTTGCTGTGTAATGGCACACAAGACCATCTGTTCTCTGACTTTGCATGGGACTGAGGTCAGGCTGACTGGTCTGTAGTTTTTAGGATCATCTTTCAGTCACTTATGAACACAGTGATTTGAAGATTCAGAAAATTATAGATTCTAGTAAATTAGGTAGAAGCTTAGAGATTTAGGGTTTTTAGTGAAGTAGTGGAATTTTATTGAATTCTAGAAGGATTTGTATATTTTAAAATCACTCCCTTGGCCTGAAAATTAAGACCAAATATCAAAGGTGGGAAACCTTGTCTCCCAGTCCTGACTGGTACACAGATGAGGGTGCTAGCCAAAACGAGGGGAAAAGAATGTGAAACATCGGAGCTGATTGGTCGAAGGCCTTAAAGTAAAGTTGAAATTTATGGCATAATGTTGAAGGTATGCATATTCATAGAGTAATTTCCATATGTATGAGACAAGGGTATAAAAATAGGTGGCAAATCCGGGCATGATTTTTCAGCACCTGACAGGAGGACACTGTTGTTCCTCTTTCCTTGGTTCTTGGGCCAAAATAAACTTTTTTCCTCTGCTTGCAAGAAATTACCTTGAATCCTAAATGATTTCCCTTAAATCAACAGGTTCTAGGAAAAATCCCTGTGGAGGGTTTTCCCGGTAGTCTTCCTCTATACTGAATGCTAACTCTTTATTACTCTTTTCTTAATATCATTTAACCATCCCTCATACCCTTCAAAATCTTGGGTACTTTAGCAACTTTTAGAGAAACACTTGTCAGGAGTATTCTGGAACTGCAAACATAATATGTGAACTGGATATCCTTGATCAATTTTGTAAGAGTTCAAGGAATATTTATTCCTAAAAAAAAAAAAAAAATCCAGACTAGAAGACACTCTGTCCAGATATAGACTAATGTAACAGATGCATTTGTTTTTGGTCTCCAAAGTTGTAATTTCAGCTGAGGTGATTTGAAGAAATGGTCCTGCGGCTTATGAGGTTGCCTGGAGTTTTTGCAGAGCTACGATTTTACCATCTTCTTAATGTTGTCTCCTACAGTACTACAGTACCTACTGCAAATATATCTCTCTGAAATACACAAGCTATGTAGGAATTTCAAAACCACAAAGCACTGCTACTGTGTCCAATATGCAGTACATAAGCAAAGACAAATTTATGTAGCATTTTGAGAAGACTTGTGAAATAACCATATCTTACTGTGAATATACAGCAATTGTAATTATTTCTGTTTGTGTGCACAAAACCCAGCTAAACAAAATAATAATTTTGCGGTTTTTCCTGCTTTGATAACAAATTACAGTTTCAAGAAAAACTACTTCAGATGAAAATACCAGTTTGAAAGGATCACTAATCCACTTGAATGATACTGCCAGAAACCACTTGCAGTAAGTACTATAGTTTATAAAATGGTTCATACTTCTTACAAGCCATCTTGATCCTTTAAGTGATTAAGAATCTCACTCATGAGCAGGGAATCTATGTCTTATTCTTTATACAGGACCTAGAAAAACAGTCTTCTCCTATTAGGGACTAAGCTTTCTCTGGTAGCTCATATGAAGGTAAGTAGAATTGTTTGCACATCGTATTTCTTTTAAAGAATGTTCCCCAGACATCAGTGTTCATGTTCAATGAATATTTCCTTTGCATATGATTCAGGAGTTGATTATTATATGCCTCTAATAAGGGAAGTCATTTGTCTGGGATAATGATTCCCAACGTATGCACAAATAAAAAATTCCATTTCAGAAAAGAGGAGTAAGTACTATATGAGACTTTCTCAGGACCAACATTGTTTGTACAATGGCTGTTCCAGTCTAGGAAAAACTTCCTAGGACTCCTTCTGAGGTAAGAACTTCCATTATTAACTAAATATCCTAAATCACAAATTGATCTTGCTTTCCTGTCTCTGTAAAACTCCCTTCTACTCTGAAAGGAGAAAAAACACCAACAAAATAAAAGGAAATATTTAAGCTTGTGTTTCAATAACCTGGTGCTTATAGACACATTACAGTCCTGCATGTGCTTTTAGAAATCCATAGATTTTATTTAAAAATTTTTCTTCTTCTGTAGATATCACCAAGATGCCTGGAAAAATACCTAGAAATGTACACTTTGTACATATAGAGAGCTGCTTCTGTCTTGATAGATTGAACAACCTAAGTCAAGTCATTACCGAGGAAAAGTTATTTCTCTGTATGACTCCTACCAGGCCACTGCATAAGCACTCTCCAGGCATGTCCTACAGAGATGATCAGTTAAGATCTCTGTAATAGGGTCAATGTCCTGAATATTATGAATCCTATTTCAAGCTTCCAAACTGGAATGTCTAGGTGTGAGTCGTGGGAACCATCTAGCTCCTAGGAAATTTTGTGATGCTCAGCACTGCAACTTGTAAGTCGGTTTATGCCATGTGTCCTCCAGTAGCCGAGTTTTCCATCCTTAATTTTGGTAACTGTGTCACTAGACTGACAGAAAGTAGACAAGCAGTTGTTCATTTTCTGCTATCTAAACATTTGTCACTGTTTATGCCTTTTAAAGCATCCATATTTTTTGATTAAGACTCATTGTGACATCCCTTTAAATTATGAAGGGCTAGAGACATTCTTTAAGAAACAGATTAGAAGACGTAGTAGACATGGGCAGTCATTAAAGGCTCTGGAAAGGAATACACAATGCATTTTAAGTGAAGCTTTAGTGAAATTGCTAAATTAAGTGAATGGTTTAATGATAAACAGTTTGGAGTTAATCAATTGAGTACAACTACAGGGAGATTATGTAAGTTGATTTGGATTTGAAGGGTTTTCTGAGCTGAGAGACACATTGCTTAGTCTGTGTTTAGTAACAAATTTGATGAGTATCTAATTCACAGAATTCACAGAATATTCTGAGTTGGAAGGGATGCACAAGGATCATAGAGTCCAACTCTTAAACAACACCACTGTCTCCCCAGTGGGGAACTGAAGCCTGGTCTCCCACATGAGAAGTGAGGACACTCACCGCTATACTAAAGTGGTGCACAATATCTAATGTTGTCTACAGACAGCATAAGAAGACTGAAACGGTCTTCTTAAGAAGAAGACTGAAATTTGTTAGCCTAACAAACTAGATATTTGTGATCATAATTTTTGAATAAGAAGAATTATTTTAATTTTGTGATGAATTGATGCAGAGTACATCTTCTGAGTGTTTATTTGATACTAATTCCTAATTATCTGATAAGTGGAAGCTTGTATTTCACAGTGATTAAGAATTCCACCTAATAAAATATTTAATACATTATATCTTTTTTAGAAAATCCATAGTGCCATTTTTACTAAAAGATGTGTCGTGGTTTGACCCTGGCTGGATGCCAAAGACCCACCCCAACTTCTCCTGAAGGAGAGAAACTGGAGAATAAACTTGGTTACAGGCAAAAACAAGGCAAAACTATAAGTAAAGAACATAAAGGGTTTATTTGCTAACTAACAAGCTCAGAACTGCAAGGGAAGCATCATTTAGAAGGCAACCTTTCTCCCCCCACCCCTCCTTCTCTTACAATAGATGTAATANACAGAGACACCTCTATCTCTGTAACTTGAAGGCCCTGGCAGCACGGAGAGAGCCCAGGCAAGAACTGAGCTGTTAACACCCTTGCTACCAGAGCAGCAGAAAACCCCCTAAACCATAACAAGATGATCACAGAATGATAGTCTTTTATAAAAAATACTGGGCATTTAAAACTACTGGAATTATTTCTTGACAAATCACCAAATATCTAGAGTATTTTTAGATAAATGTTTTATGACCTGACAGCAAAAAAATTAAAAATCCCCCCAAACCACAACATCCCCTACCCCAAACATCCTATTGGTGGATTTGCAAATAGGACACACTGATTGCAGAGTTTTTACTCTACACACCTAGAAGAAGAAATCCAAAACTTGTCCCAGTTTATACTAAACAATTTGTGTTTAGGCTTCTCCATGTATGAAAAGACTGGTTGAGAAAATACTAAGACACAGTCAAGGACAAGAAATAATTCTAGAAGTAAGAATGAGTTTTGGCAATGATATTAGAAGGAGCAACTGAGGGGAGTAAGATTTCTCAGTCAATATTTATTACTGTGTCAGAATCAACATTTCCTTGCTGGGATCCCTGACTCGTTTTTCGTTGCTGTATTACAAGAGTGACAAGGAGCAATTGAACAGGAACAATGTGGTCAGTCGGACTAGGGAGGTTGTCCTTCCCCTGTACTCTGCGCTGGTCAGACCACATCTTGAGTATTGTGTGCAGTTCTGGGCTCCGCAGTTTAAGAAGGATGTTGAACTCCTTGAAAGGGTCCAGAGAAGGGCAACAAGGATGGTGAAGGGACTGGAGGACAAAGCCTATGAGGAGCGGCTACGGGAACTGGGGTTGTTCAGCTTGGAGAAGAGGAGGCTCAGAGGTGACCTCATTACTGTTTACAACTACCTGCGGGGTGGTTGCCGTCAGGTGGGTGTGGACCTCTTCATCCAGGCTGATGACACCAGAACGAGAGGGCACGGCCTCAAGTTACGCCAGGGGAGGTTTAAACTTAATGTTGGGAAGGGGTTTTTCACAGAGAGAGTGATTGCACATTGGAATGGACTGCCCAGGGAGGTGGTGGAGTCACCATCCCTGGAGGTGTTTAAGAGAAAATTGGATGAGGAGTTTTGTGACATGGTCTAGCTGGGGGGTGTAGGGTCTTTTGGGCTCGAAGTGGCCTGTTAGACTGTGAGGGAACTAGGTTTGTGTTTACCGCCCTGTGATGTGCGTTCGGTCTCTGTATGGGTGTTAGATGTTGAGTTGGACTAGATGATCTTTGTGGGTCCCTTCCAACTCATAGTATTCTGTGAATCTGTGAACCTCTTACTCTACCTTGTGTGTAGAAGGACGTATCTCCACTGAATTCAGCCCACAAACATAGCAGTTGTAGTTCTGGTTTGCCCTGCGTTGTTATAAGTGTTACAGATGGTCTGTCTTTCATGTGAAAGAAAAAGTGAGCAACACATATATGATTAATATAACACCTTTTCGGAAGACAAACCTTGGAATTTGGCCGAGACCCTAAGACCTTTCTGAGAATGTCAAACTCAAAGAAATATTCACTACAGAGTCAGCTTCTCTTTTCACTGAGTAATTTTGAATCTTTCTAATATTTTAATCATAATCTACGTTGATCCTAAATATAAGTCAAATTGAGTTTTGTTCCTTTTCAACATGGTACTGCTCTCTGGTCTTCATGTAAAGGTGGAAGCACACGATGTGATTCTTATAGTGGTACTGCACAGAACCAGGAGTTGGATTTCTATGACCTTTGCAGGTCCATTCTAACTCAGGATATTCCATGATTCCCTGATTCTAAAGAACTGTCCCTAGTGTTGGTCCATGGAAATGCACTTCCTATTAAACTCATGTTCATGGTGCCTAACTTGAGGACTAGTATCTCAGTCAAGCTGTGCCATACATAGCAAATGTGCAAATATACATATATGTATTTATGTATTGTACATAAACCTTTAATTTCTATTTTTCTGTTTAATTATTATTGTGTTCCTTTTGCAGTCGTGAAATATAATTGGCTCCCTCTGGTGGACCAAAACAATATTTTTATATTTTAAAGTCATTGTTAAGTGTTGGGAGTCCATTTAACCTAACAGAAAAAAGTGCTTATTCTGTATATCTAGGGTTGGTAGTTCAAATCTGGATTTCTTACATAATTTTGCTTCCTTTAGAGCTTGTGTTTCTGTTTCAGAAATACTATCTTTTCAGTACTTAATTATCATAACGTAAAATAATTTATATTAAAAATATTTTAAAGAGAAAACGCAATAACCTAAAAGAGAACTGAAAGTTCAGGTTGCATGGATATATGATGACTGTGGCCAAAAGGACCTGCAAGTCACTCAACTGAATCACAAAAATATTGTTGTGATAGATCACTAAAAGTAAAACAAATACTTTTTTTTTTTTCCAATATAATTTATAAAGTAGTTTTACACACTAATAACTGCTCTGAAGATCTTTCTGTGTTTATATCTCATAAGCTGAATTGTTTGTTCAACATCAGGACTGTACCTCAGTTTTTAGTACTTTTTCTGTAGCAATATTTTTTCGTTCTTTCCTACAGTTTCTGTGGAATTACGGTCATTTCATCTCTGTGATACAATTATGAATTGATTAATTCTTATTACTTTCCCAAAATAGACCCACAATTTGTGTCAGATCTTAGCTATTTTATAGCTATAGAAAAAACAAATCATAAGGGAAATTCTTTTGCCAAACAAGTGAAATTTAAACAAGGAAAGCCATCAGAACAGACCGAGAGACTGAAATAAGCTATATAAGCCATAGATGATTACATTAAAGATCATTATGTTAACATAATATACAGACGCAATTGTATCCTACTCAAAGTAGTCACTTATACCATAAACTCATTTTGTCAAAAGGGCTTTGGGGGGGAGATTTTTCTGTAGATTAGGTTTTTCTCTAATCTATCTGTAAGCTTTTTTTCGTCTCTTTCACTAATTGTGTATCTATTTGTATGTTGTGTGGCTTTGTTACCTCTTCTGCACACAAGAAGTGCTTTCACAGAAGAAATAAAGACAAAAGGGAGCCTCAACTTTCACTGAGCTCTCAAGATGAAATGTATCTCTGTGCTTAGTTATGTTGCTAGAGGCAAATCTCCTATTAAAAGATTAAGATCCCCCAAATGGCATTGAAAAATGCCCTAGAACTCCAGTGCAACTGAAGAGCAGAAATAATTTCTATCAGTGAACAGAAGAGCATCAAACAGAAGAGGAAAGGGTAAACTTAATTGTTCCCCTCTCTTACAAAAACCTGACTGAAAGATGTCACTAAGCTTAGCGCATGTCATTTTGATCAGGTGTATGGTTTTGTTGTTCTGAGTGTAAACTGATAAATCTTTACAAGACAAATCATGACTGACCCTAAGATGACCCCAAATGCATTTAGAGAGCTGATGAAGAACAGCAGAGCTTTCCACTGAACTGTTATCTCTTACGAAGACAAGAGTGTTTCAAATCCATATTCCAAACTGTCATTTCATTGTCAATAAATGCTGCAGAAGAGCAGTAACCTCTGCACACACAGAGAGATGGGAAAACTTTTAATGAAAGACTCTGGCTACAGTACACTCTTCTCTTGTTAATGGCAGTGGATGGCTACAGTCTTTGTTCTTACAGTTTGCCATATTTTTCTGAAGCTGTAATTGCAGAATGGAGAACACAAATTGTACTTTTAACTCTGTTTCAAAGAAAAAAATGCTTGGAAAAGAGGGAATATTTCCAAAGCTCCAGAAGATGTTCTTGTCACTATGTCATCCTGTATTTACATAATAATATATCATTATAGAGACAGAAATGGGGATTGCTTCATACATTTAGTTATGGTGATTAATATGCTGATGCTCACATTCTGGTCGTTTTTGTACTTACAGAGAACATTCTTCTCATGTTTTCTGATGAGGATCATGATGTTGAAGAATATGCTTAGTTTAGAACAGTAGAAATAAGTCATAGTCTGAGAAATACAGTCGACCTTCAATTATTGCATCACCGTGGGACTTTCGCCTCAACCACTCCCGAAGTCACAGATTCACAGGATATTCAGAATTGAAAGAGACCCACAAGGACCATCTAGTCCAACTAACAAGTGAACACCCACTCAGAGATCGAACCCACAACCACAGAGACATGGCCACCATGCTCTGCCCATCTAAGCCTCCCGTTTTTCAGATCATGTCACTGAATTCCTCATCGAGTCTTCTTAAACACCTCCAGGGATGGTGACTCCACCACCACCCTGGGAAGACCATTCCAATGAGGGATCACTCTCTCTGGGAAAAAGGTCTTCCTAAGATCCAGTCGAAACCTCCCCTGGCATAGCTTAAGAACATATCCTCTTGTTCTGGTGTTGTCAGCCTGAGAGAAGAGACCCACACCCACCTGGTGCCAACCTCCCATCAGGTAGTTGTAAACAGCAATGAGGTTGCTTCTGAGCCTCCTCTTCTCCAGGCTGAACAAACCCAGTTCCTGCAGTTGCTCCCCATAGGACTTGTTCTCCAGTCCTTTCACCATCCTTGTTGCCCTTCTCTGGACCCTCTCAAGCAGTTCAACAACCTTCTTAAACTCAGGAGCCCAGAACTGGACAGAGTGCTCAAGATGTGGTCCGACCAGTGTTGAGTATAGGGGAAGGATAACTTCCCTAGTCCTACTGGCCACGCTGTTCCTGATACAGGCCAGGATGTTGTTTGCCCTCTTAGGCACCTGGACACACTCTTGACTCATATTACATTTTCAGTCAACCATTACTCTCAAATCCCTCTCCATTTGACCACTCTCTGGCCACTCCAGGTCTAGAACTGTGGGACTCCACTAGTGACCGGCCACCAGCTGGATGTGGCACTGCTGACCACTCTCTAAGCTCATCCATCCAACCAATTCGTAACCCAACAGACAATGCACTTATCCAATGTATGCTCTAAGAGTTTCTTCTGAAGCTTCCCGTGGGAAACCATGTCAAAGACTTTGCTGAGATCCATGTACCCAACATTCGCATCCTTTCTGTTGTAAACCAGGTGAGACACCGGTTCTTAAAAGGAGATCAGGTTGGTCAGGCAAGACATACCTCTCTTATATCCATGCTGACTAGTTCTAATGTTGTAGTTATTTTACAGTTATTGCATAATGACACTGTCCTCTATTCACAAAGGTAGGCTGCTCTAATTTGTGTAATTAGTACACAAATGAACCCTATCACCCTGCCCATCTCTGCCGTAGAGCAGCTGCAGGGTGTTCCTGGAAGGTCTTCACACCATAATACCAGTCAGCAGAGTAAAATGGGTCTTCTATGCAGGTCTTCTATGCCTTGTCCATGCACAGGGAGTCCCCAGGAATCGGGACAGAGGGTCCCTGAGCACATGCTGTCACCCAACGAGTCCCGGACAGGGCTGTGCTTCTGACCCATCCCTGCCATGTTCCCTCCCTGGCACTGGTGCCCGCAGTGCGGAACGCAGGCAGTGTGCATGCAGCTGCTGCAGTGAGTCCCAGCCAGGGCTGTGCATTTACCTCTGAGCACTCAGCTGATGAGTCTCATGTCAGGGAGGGAACATGGCAAGGAGGGCTCAAAAGTACACATATGGGCCCGACACGGGACTCGCCAGGGTGGTGGCAGGTGGTCAGTGCCATGGGCACCTGTGCTGGGAAGGGAACACGTTGATAAGGGCTCAGGTGAACTCATAAAGCCCTGTCCGGGACTTGCTGCAGAGGCATGTGCACCCACTGCATTCCGTGGTGCAGCTGGTACTGGCAGAGCAGTGCACCGGTGGCCCATGTGGTGAGACAGGGCTATTTTTAATATTCATGAGTGTCTACTTTGCATATTTATAAGTGTCAGTTCACAGAATTGCAGTCATGAATGCCCCATAGAACAGGTCTTCTCATGGGAAAATCAGCCTGTGAGGAAGTGAATCTGTGAATGGGGAACCACAAAATCACAGAATATTCTGAGTTGGAAGGGACCCACAAGGATCACTGAGTCCAACTTCCAAGTAAATGCCCATATGGGGATTGAACCCACAACCCTGTAGCTAGGGACATAACCTAATTCCCTGTCCTATTATCCCATTATCTAGATGATGTCACTGAGTTCCTCATCCAATCTTTTCTTTAACACCTCTAGGGGTGGTGACTCCACCACTTCCCTGGGCAGACCATATCATGAAGTACCAAGGGTTAACTGTACTTGAAAATAAAGATATTATTCTTCTTCAGGCATCCTTATTTTTCACCTTTTTTTACTTTCTTACTTTTTTTTTTAATATGAACATGTTCCAGGGTACATGTAATGCATTTTTGACTACTGGCAGAGGTAAATATTAAAAACAAAAGAGTATCAAACTCTCATCCTCAGCTAGGTTCTATCCCTTGACATAGTTCTCAAGCTGTTAAGCAGTACATTGAAGTGTTAGCTAAAAAACCCTTTAATTTTTTGCTCAATATCATCTTTTTTTGAGGCTTTTATAATAAAGGTTTTCTTATTACTAACTGTTTGGACTGAATTATCTGTTTTTATAAATTACTAGGTGAAATGAAAATAAAATGGACTAAAATGTAACTTTCGAGTGTGACTTTTTGTTTGCTTTGGTTTGGTTTTGCATTGTTTGGTTTGGCTAGGATTTTGTTTGGGTTTTATTGCGAGAAATAAAGCATATCAAAATTTGGCAGCAAATTTATATAACATGGTTTTTGAATTTAAATTCTTTATTCTATTTGTAAATTCCAGCTGGTGTATGGATTTTGCCTTTAGTTTTCAATGCGCCTGATATTTGCCTCCAGAAGCAATCTGCTCCAACTTTCTTAATTCTATTATTTCCAAATGGCATCATGAATAACGTGGATGAATGTTACACTTCCAGACATGTTCTAGTGTATTGGTTTTCAACCATCTTCATATATTTATATATGACAGAAGAGAAAGAGCTTTGGCATCACTTCTAACTTTAATGAAAGTCAAAATGACTGATTTCCAAGGTGAGAAACAATGATCCTGTAAGTTTAATGGTATTAACCAGCATATAAAGTTTAAACTCAGCCTTGGAGTATTCTGCATGCTGCTGATCATCAGTGGAAGACAAGTCTTAAGCAAGCATTAAGATGAAAATTTCAACAGCCATAAATCTCTATCTGGATTTTATAAAGCATTGTTTTTTTGGTTTTTTTTCTGTCTTTCTCATGTAGAGTTTTTTTAATTCTTTCAAATAAGATAGAAGAGCTAGTGCCCTTTCAAACCTAGGTCTGTTTAAAACAGAAGTCATTGAAACAAACTGAACCGTCAAGCATTTCAAGGGTTCCTTGCCACTACTTTTGACTGTCAAATCACATTTCTTCCATGTTTTCTCTCAAGATTCAATTTTTAAGAGTCTAGAGTTCCAGTCAACCTGAACATGATATAGATCTGTTTTTCCTTAAACCTACTTTTTTCCCTCTTTACTCTCTCCCTTACAGAAGTTGTAATCTTGTTATAGAGAAATATGAAGGGATGAAATTTATGCTCTTTCAGACATTCCACTGACCAAACTCAGCAAGTTTGAACCCTTCAAAACAAAAATAAATATGTTCTAATACTTTTAGTTCTGCTAAAGAGTGCATTTTTATTGTCTGTTTCCTAAATTACTTTATTTAAGGCTATTATTTTTTCACTGTTGTGGAAATTAATTAAGAAATGTTGATTTTGAAGTTTTCCCAGCTCTCCCACCCCTTAGTTTCTCAAATACTTAAATTATTTTTTTACTCACAAAAAAAAATGAATTTGTCTTTTCTCTCTGTTTGTGATAAGATTAATTATGTGTGGTGCACCACTGCTTATCCCCATGAAAGAAAATCTAAAACGAGGGATTTCAGCTTCAAGAAGGCTATTTTGTCCTGTTTCCGATGTTCTAAAGGGATTAATTTACCATATCGTATAGCTCTGGAAGACTGTGATAATTGAAATCATCCATATTCATTGCATGTTCAAAGGGATCTGTCTGACTTTGTAATGTAAAAAGTGCATTTTTAACCTGAACTGAGACCTGCATCTGGTATTGCTTAATCCTATTAGTCTGACAGTTCCAAAGCTTTAGTGTATAATCATTAGCTCCTGTTAATCCTCAGACATGCCTCCAGCTTCAATGTGTCAGAAGGAGTCCCTGTAGGGAAAATATGGAGGTGCTGATAGCACAACACAGACTAATCTTATCTTAAATGCTAGCAGCAGCCACTATCTGTGATAGCCAGGGAATTAAAACCAAATTTTTTATGGGTTGGGTATCACCTTCCCTTCTCTCACACAGCTCTTCTGCCTTGCCCTAGTTTCTCCCCCGCCTTGCTCCCCCACAGTCAGACAAAAAGTAATACTGATGTTAGATGAGTGACAGTGGGGGATGAGAAGAATATTTGAAGATATTTACTATGCTGTCATAAAAATAACAGTGTAAGCTACCAAACCTCCCAGGTAACTTGCAGTCATTTCTGCAGAGGAGTCTCAAGCCTATCTTATACATGTTTATAATTTATTTCCTATTTACTACCAGCTGCAGCAGCACATAATGAAGGCAGCCATGATCTCTGGGAAAAAAATCTGTATTCTGAATACTAACAAGCTCATTTATGTGTCCTGATAGTGTCTTGTGTCAGTTTGGCATGGTAAATTGGGAGGCATGTCTGATTAGAGGGACAGAAAAGGTGGTAGTGAGGGCAAAAAGGAAAGCAATTTGATATACTTTTCCTATCCTGGCCTCAGAGCTAAGGAGGAGATGTATTAAGAGCACTCCATGCCCTTAACCAAGGGAAAGTAGGAGAGGGGTAGAAACAGAACATTTTCTATTTCAGTGAATAAGTATCCATATGGAGGAGGAGGTGTTTTGTGGTAACATGCAGTGTCTCTGCTGCTATTGATGGGTCACAAGGGCACAAAATCCTCTGTCTCTTATCAGAATCATAGAATATGCTGAGCTGGAAGGAAACCATCAGGATCATAAAGCCCAACTCCTAGCCCTCCACAGGACACTCCAAGAGCTACACCACGTGCCTGAGGGCATTGTCCAAATGTTTCTTGAACTCAGACAGGCTTGACAACAGGGCCACTGCCTTGGGGTTCTAGTGCTCAACCACTGTCTGGGTGAGAAACACAATCCTGATATCTAATCTAAGCCTCCCTTGATAGAGCTTCATACCATTCCCTGGAGTACTGTCACTGGTCACAAGAGTGGAGATTGGTACCTGCCCCTCTTTTCTCCTCACGAGGAAGTTGTAACTGCAGTCTCCTCCAACTGAACAAACCAAGTGACCTCAGCTGCATGTCATACAGCCTTCCCTCCAGACCCTTCACCATACTCATGGCCTTCCTTTGGATGATCTCCAATGACTTATTTCTTCTATTGTGTTGCTCAAAACTGCACAAAATATCCAAGGTGAGGCTGCACCAGTGCAGAGGACAAACACTTCCCTCGACTGGCTGGTGATACTTTGCCTGATGGCCCCAGGACACTGTTGGTACTCCTGACTACCAGGGCACTGCTGATTCATGTTCAACTTGACATTGACCAGGTCTCCTAGGTCCCTTCCAGCAGTATTGCCCTCCAGCAGGAGTTCAGAGTAAATCCAGAATTTCATCTGGCCTCTGAAATGTCACCTTTTTAATATATTTTTTTATAATGGTCAAATACGACAAGAATATGCTCCATAGTGGCTCTGCTAGCTGCTTCATTTCACTTTTTTGCCATTGTTTTGAATGACTTATACCTGAGGATCCTCTCTCAGAAGCCTGGTAAAATTATTTTAGTAAGACTCCCCCTCGCACTCTCCTACTCACAAAAATCTAAACAGATGTAGCTCTAATTTTTTTAGCTTTACTACAATTAAAATTTTAGAAAACTTATGACCCGGGTTTTATTCAGTCTAGCTTTTAGGGTTGCATCTGCCCTATCATTTCTGGAAGAATTTGAGTTTTTCACACAGAGCTCTCAGCACCCCATACTGGAATATAGCTAGACCTCTTATTGTCCCCAGTGACTGATGGAGATTTGTATTTTTGGGTAGCTGTGAATTAGAGTGTTAATCCATATAAGTGTAGCATTCTTTGCGTGCTTAACTGACTTTACTGGACTTTGCTGGCCTGGTTCAAGTTAGAAGCAGTGAAATTCAGTTGTGCTGCTCATGTCCTTAGCATAGAAGCTTCTTCCGATTTACTAGAGTCATAGATGAGCCTGTACCATGAGTAAACAACTTACATATTTTGATTTTCAGCTACTACATCATAAAAAATAATAAATCACTTCTGTGGTACCTTTAGTATAAAGATTTAAAAATATTTAAAGATATTGATGAAACATATTACTCTTTGACATGAAAGGAGAGTAAATAAGACCACTATAGAATTATTGACTTCCACAAGTTTATTCAGTGTATGAGGAAAGGAACTGAAATCAGGAGCTTGATTTTTACCATTATCCTGTTGCTAATAGCAATGGTTTGTACAACTATTTTAATCACAGAATAACAAAATTGGTAAGGTTGGAAAAGACCATAGAGATCATTGGGTCCAACCTAACACCTATCACCTGTTACCTAACCTAACCTGTTGTCATCCTGCTACCAACACACCATCCTACCAATAGCACACTATCCTATTATGTAGGTGTCATGGTTTGACCCTGGCTGGATGCCAGAGTCTCACCTACAACCTCTCCTGGAGGAGAAAAACTAGAAAATAAAACTGGAAAATAAGACTGGTCACGGGTAAAATCCAAGGCAACTACAAGTAAAGAATATAAAGGATTTATTTACTAACTAACAAGATCAGAACTGCGAAGGAAGCATCATTTAAAAAGCA
>WEKX01004782.1:0-36635 GCA_013390025.1 Pitta sordida
AAAAAAAAAAAGCAATTGCTCAATTTATAAATTCTGATTTCTGTACAATGAGTACATTTTATGACAGATGCCTAACTTTCAAAAGAAAAAATCAGTTGAAATTAATGTCACCTATAGAGGTAAAGTACTTGGCAAAGATCATAGAGAAAACAGGAAATAAAAAGCAGCACATTAATCTAATGTAGCCTGTGACATAGAGGGTGATTGGGAAGAGTATAGCTCTGGCTTCATTTATAGTAATGAAATTGTACCCACTTACATTAGAAACAATTATAGTTCCCACTGTTGAGATTAAACACCCCCCAGGTCTCATTTACCTAATGTGCCCAAAGTTCAGATTCACACAGTCCTTCCTGACATTTGAAATAGCAATTTGGGGCTTCAATTGTTTTTATTCTTCTTCATTCACAATTGCTAAATTCTAATTACACTTTTTATGCAAGCAGCAGGCCAGACTATATTAAGCCTGAAAGGTTTTTCTTTTCCGGTGGGTATTTTTTAAGGGGGGGAGTAAAGAGATCTCAAAAAAGCCTGCAACTTCTGAGTAAAGCTATCAGAAGAAGAGTATGTTGCTGAGATCTACTTCTCAGCCTGTTATTGGTAACATAATCATCAGACATTTTATTCAGGCAGATATTTTATCTGTACCTGTTGTTACTCAAACAGTTTGGAAGAGATGCATATATACGGGTGTTAGGTGTTAGATGGTGAGTTGGACTAGATGATCCTTGTGGGTCCCTTCCAACTCATAATATTCTGTGATTCTGTGATTATTTTCTTTAGGAAAAGTAAAAATATTCAATGTTTTAAAGTTATTCTTACCCAAATTGTTTCTTCTGTTTTGAGACTTCCCAGAAAAGTGATTAACCCAAAATAGGTGTCCTTTATATACACTTTACTGCATTTTGGTAGAACGCTATGGAACAAGATACATGAATCAGGGGAAGAACAAGGAGAAGCAATGACTTTAAAAAACCTACCTTCATGCTTGATTGCTCGTCATGGTCTATTTGTAAAGAATAGTGGAATGTTGGTGGCAAGTCAGAGAAAAGGTTCTTTCAGCTTTGTTCTGTATCTCAAACAGTGTGGGATAATGGGATAACAGGATAATTCAGGCAGGAAGAAACTTCAGGAGTCCTCTGGCCCAACCTTCTGCTTGCAGCAGGTTCAACTCTAAGGCCAGACCAGATTGCTGAGTTTCTTCCAGTCAGGGTTTTTAAAAGCTCTAACAGAAAGACTTCAAAACCTATGCCTCTGCCTGACTGTTCTCTTGTGGAAAATTTTCCCCTTATATTGAGGATGAACCTCTCCTGCATCAGTTAATGCTCGTTGTCGCTTGTCTTGCATGGGCATGTCCCTGCACAGTAGTGATGTGTGAGATACATATCCTTGATGATTTTCACAGAGGCACTGGTGCCTGATGTTAAGTTCCCCCCTAAATCCATAGATCCAAGCTATGAAAGTCCTGCTCCTACAGTCTCTCCTCAGAGAGGAGGCGGTGCTTCAGCCACCATCTTTATATCCCAGAAGGGAAAAAAATTAAGCAAGATGTGAAGAAAAAACCCCACCATTTCTTTGCTAGTTTTCATTGCACTGTGTATTTTAATTTTGATCAGCTTGCCTATTTAGCTTGTTACCCATCTATTTACCCACCTGGCCTGATTATGGTGTCCAAACATGAATATCAGCAAATGGTATCCCCTCTCTTTCCTTGTTCATGAACCCAGACATGTAGAAGACAATCATGATGGTCTAATATGATTTATCCTGGCAAACTCATGTTGACTCTTCCCAGTTACCTATCTCTATTCTCTGTTGTCAGAAATAGGCTCCAAGGGGACAGAAGGGAAAAATTCAGACCTGGGGAATACAAGAAGTCGTAAATACCCTTGTATGTATTTGACAATTTCCAGCATACTTCAGGTTAAAGGCTTGCTGAATCAAAAGTGGTATCTCTGTATTAGTGCTCTTTAAAGTATGTTATCACCCAATAACAGCTCTAATTCCAAACTAATTAAACAAATAGCATCTCCAACAACCTATGACCATGTCACACTTTAATTTCATGCTCTGTGAAGATGTCGATGCCTCAACTTTGGGCTTGAAAGACTTTTCTTGATAATTTACTTCCATCTCTTTATATTTAGCAGAGAAAAGTAGGTTCCTAAGTAGGAGGAATAGGCAGGTTTAGTTTGTGGGGTGTTTTTTTTAACAGACATTTTTTTTGAGTACTAGCTTTGAAAAATAAATAAAATGTTAATTTTTGGAGATAGATACAACATGGAATCAAAGATTTGTTTTGAATGAAGAAGTAAATCCTTCCTCTGCCCACTGACCTTTGTCTGGATTTATCAACATACTCAGAAATCATAGTAATTTTTACTTCCATTTAGGTTTGGNTCAGACCTGGGGAATACAAGAAGTCGTGAATACCCTTGTATGTATTTGACAATTTCCAGCATACTTCAGGTTAAAGGCTTGCTGAATCAAAAGTGGTATCTCTGTATTAGTGCTCTTTAAAGTATGTTATCACCCAATAACAGCTCTAATTCCAAACTAATTAAACAAATAGCATCTCCAACAACCTATGACCATGTCACACTTTAATTTCATGCTCTGTGAAGATGTAGATGCCTCAACTTTGGGCTTGAAAGACTTTCCCTGATCATTTACTTCCATCTCTTTATATTTAGCAGAGAAAAGTAGGTTCCTAAGTAGGAGGAATAGGCAGGTTTAGTTTGTGGGGGGTTTTTTTAACAGACATTTTTTTTGAGTACTAGCTTTGAAAAATAAATAAAATGTTAATTTTTGGAGATAGATACAACATGGAATCAAAAATTTGTTTTGAATGAAGAAGTAAATCTTTCCTCTGCCCACTGACCTTTGTCTGGATTTATCAACATACTCAGAAATCATAGTAATTTTTACTTCCATTTAGGTTTGGGGGTTTGGGTTTTTTTCAGTGTAGAATGACTTATTATAATTACTTCACTTATAGATACAAATTGCCTAGGTAGAGGTCAGGGAGTTGGAAGTGCAGATTGAATGTCTTGCTAAGCATGACAAATACAGTTACCGTGCAGGTTCCATGAGCTCTCGAAATCACATTGTTGGATAATGACTCTTTATCCTAACTCAGATGAATCTTCTTTGTTGTAGGATACCTTCTTTACTAGGATTTTACAAATACTAAATGTAACCTGCTGAATTTGGCTGCTGTCATTCAAGATGAGATCCATAATTGGGTTAATAACTTCATCACAATTATTGGTATAATCTGCCCTAGTGCTAGTGATTTGAGGATTTAGAAATTNGTGTTAAAGACATTTGCCAGGCCTGAAATTTAAGGGTGAATATTAAAGGCAAAATTCCTAGTTTCTCAGCACAGAATGATAATCAGAATAGAGTTTTAGTCAAAACAGGGAACAAAGGAATGTAAAACATCAGAGTTGGTCGAAGGCTTAAAGCAAAGTGTAAATCTATGACATAATGGTGATGGGATATATATTCACGAGGTGTTATGCATATGTATTAGGCAGGTGCATATAAGGAGGTAGCAAAGCTGAGGCAGGGCTTTTTGCCTTTGGCTTTTGGCATTTTGAGATGTTTGAGAGTGCAAGAGAACTCTTTGCTGGTTCAAATGAGTTTTTCCCTTATTCCTGAGGCCAAAAAAATAAATCTTTCTGTAGCTTGCAAGGAACCCTTGAGTCCTCATACTGATTTTCCTTAAGTCACTCTGGTTGACATGCAGAATTTCAGTTGTGACCACATCAGCTTTAGCCACATACCCTTAGACTGTACTTCAGTTTCATTCTCCTCATTCTGTACTTCAGAGCATAAACCACAGCCAATTTCTGTGCATGCAATGCAATAACTTCTTGAATAACCATTAATTTATATACAACTGTCAGCTTGATTTTTCCAACTGTAGGAAGGATTTTCATATTGAAGTCTGAGTAATTTTTAATATCTTAGGGGGCAGAGAAGTGCTTTAATGTGTTCATTTCTCTTATACTTCACTCTGATTTTATCTAGTCCTAGTGCTTTGAAATATACATTGAAATTAACAGTATTGCCTCTTCACTGTTAACTTTGGTCACTTCCATAAATACTTCTGGGAATAGTCAAGTTCCTGTGATTGTTCAGTATTCATGGCTGAAATTGTGTTTGTGATTAAAAATGCCTAATTTCAAGAAAGATATCCCAAAAGCTTTCTCTGAAGACAGAAAACACTTAATATTTTTGCTTAAAGGAAAATATAATGGTGTGCTGTTGGAATAAAATTATTTATATAGACATTTAATGATAAAATCTGTTTTAGCAAGGGTGTGTGTATGTAATATGGCTGTAATTCACACATATAAAGGATAGCTGAAGCATTGTTTAACTTGTTTTAAAAAGAATCCTTCTTTATATAGGAAGAGGTTATGTGCATATGAATAAGGTTTTTTTTCAAATATTTAAATAGAAAATGTCCTGCTGTTATTTTATTACAAAACTCAGCAGCCAGTCTTGAAGTCTCTAATCTGAAATATTTGGACATGTTGCACATGCAAACACTAGGTTTTCATTTCTCATTTTATAGTGCAGCCATCAATAATAGGATTTAAGGAAAATACTGAAGTTTATATAGATATTATAGGTAAACTTTTAAGGTAGCAGCTAGAAACTTCAATTACTGTATCATATGTAGATGGTTTATATAAGAATACAAAAGATAATACAGTAATACCTCACCTCATTGCGACCCCTCCATTGTGATCTTGCTGTTACTCTAAGCCCAGAAAGGGGACTGACCCCTGCCGGGCATGTTACTGTTTCCATGGCTACGGGTAGGGAAGGCAATGGAGTCTGTGCTTGGGGACTGCAAGTGCAGCGTACCTGGTGATGATGTATCCCCAGGGAAAGCACCCCACGATAGTAGGGCTGGGCTGTCTGCAGTGGCAGTGGGGCAAATGCTGTATGCTGGGACGGGGCAATGCCGGGACATACGCACGCCACCACCACAGCTACTGCACCAGGAGGGGGCTTCTGTTCCCCAGTGCCCTCCCTCTGCTGCAGGAGGGGGAAGCAGTGTTCTGCTGGGTCAATACGGCCAGTGCTGCCTCTCCTGGGACTGGTGAAAGTTAAAGGGAAAAGAACTCCAACACCAATGCCACCCCCCACCATAAAGGCGTCGCAGTGTTGCAAAGTTAAGGTTTCCCAGGCTCCATGTATGCCGACCAGAGCCCCAGTACACCTGGTACACCCTGGTACACAGCCTGACACAGCTTCCCCCCCGTGGAGGCAGTGCAAGTATGGCAGCAGCCCGGCGGCAGCTGCAGAAGCAGCAGCAAGGCCGAAGAGAAGCCAAGGGATTCTCTGGGGGTCTGCCCAGGCAGAGAGGGCTCAGAAACTCTTCCCTTTGCTCCCCTGTGCTGTGAGAGCTCATGGGGAGGAGTGGAAAACACTCTCCAGTGCTCCTGATTGGCTGAAGGTGGAGCAATGGGCATGGCCTGCATGCATATTAATGACCCACACGTTTGCAAATTAGACGTTTTGTGATACCCTGACAAGACCCGTTCCTCATGAAGGGTGAGGTATTACTGTATACTTCAGGAAAACTGCATGAATGTAAAGCAATTATACCTCTTTGAGAAAAATTAATGAAGCTGGTGGCTGATATGCCAAATAAATGGCATCTTAAAGAGATCAGTGTCTGTAACTCAGTACACTCCAAAATACTTGTTGTATTACATTTTCTTATTAATTTCAAGATATCTTTAATCTACAGGCAACTACAAAAAATGTTTGCGACAGGGATTTTATGTTTAAATAGAACTTGCTAAAAATTACAATATGACAATGCAATTGGTGGAGAAACTTTAAAATCTTCACTCCAGAGTAGTGAAAAATTATTACATTATAATTCACCTTGGGTTGTAAGCTGAATGAAGTTTCAATCCTGCTTTGAGTGAAGGGAATAATAAAATTGCAGATTACTTCCTTGGGGACAGGATGGGATGCTGCCAGGCTCAGGATGATAAATCAAAATAATATAGCAGCAGCAGATGGTTGCAATAGATGATTGAATAAGCACTATGTTTAATTTTTATGAAATAACATTTTTTTAAATATACAACTTATGAAGAAATTATATCTGACTCAAATGAATTCTAAAATATGCTATATGTATTTTCATTGAATTTTGTAGCTGACAATTTTACTTGCCAAATAAATCTATAGCAGTAATATTATAAAACAACAATATAATGTATCTACTCCGTCAAATTTAGAAAAAAATAATGTATGTAAGAAGAATGCAATAGATACAAGGAAAGAAAGAACAAAGAGACAATATTTTTTAAAAAGTTAGCCGCTTTCCCTCTAGACCTCTTTACTCACAATACAAAGGCATTTAGGTATCTATTCTATGTGAAACTGGGGAAGTCTGACTTCGAAAAATGGTGAAGCACCTGCATACCTCTGTGGATGTGTCTCCTGCACGTAACCAAATATACGTACAGTGAATCCTCTCTGAATCGCGACTTGTCCTTCACGACCTCGCGCATTTGCGATGTGAATTTATCGCAGTTTTAATTCCACCATTTGCGAATTTATGCTGCTCGCACATGCGTACTGACTCTGCTCCACCGAGAGGCGGTGCTGGAGCTCCCTGTGGGGTGGCACTGGCCCGGCCCTACGGGGACGGCCCGGAGTCCTGCTGTCCCCTGTTATTCTAAGCACAGCTGGGGAACTGACCCCCCCCCGCGGGCGCGTTTTACTGTTTCTGTGGCTACAGGGGGGGCGGGCAGTGCCACAGGAAAGTGGGGNCTGTCGCATGTCCCTTTCCTCGTGATGGAGGAGGTATAACTGTATTTTATTTTATATATAAAACAAAACATGGAAACAGAACGGATGTTTTGACTCATCTTGTCAACATGCATTACAAATAGTAATAATTGCATGCACCCCTGTGACTACTACATACACAGCTGGGATTTCCCAGATAGATGAATGTGTGAAGCACTCTGAGTACACAGGGAAGGCGCATGATTTGTCCTGGAGGCATACAGGGGGTGGAGTCGGCATCCCTGGACCTGTTTAAGAAAAGACTGGATGAGGAATTCATTGACATGGTCTAGATAATGGGATGATGGGACAGAGAATTAGGTTATATGTATAATAAGGACACGATCCTGAGATTGGCTCAGATAGACAAAGCATGGTGTCCACGGCTCTGGGGTTGTGGGTTCAATCCCTGTATGGGCATTCACTTGGGAGTTGGACTCGATGATCCTTGTGGGTCCCTTCCAACTCAGATTATTCTGTGATTCTGTGATACAACAATTGTTCATTCAGAGGACAAATAATCTATGCATCTACAGCTATATACAAGCCATCCAACAGCTATAGCTAGCTGTTTCCCAGCTGTTCACGATGGGCTATAGGTACTCATACACTCTAGAGTCAAGAGTCTTCCCTTCTTTATTCCTAATGATGTTTCCATGATGTCTACTTAGGCTTTCATAGAAGCTGTGTTTATACTATGTGATTAAAATAACAAGGCATTGCCTGTCCTCTGGCTCAGATAGGGTTTGTACTCACTCAGCTAACATTTTATGTACAGCTGAGAAGGCCCAATCAAGGGCATCTCAGTGATTTTCAAAATACATCTGCATTGTGGGTCCCTTCCAACTCATAGTATTCTGTGATTCTGTGATTGTGGGCATCCCACTCCTGCCCACCCTTGGACTGATGGAATATCAATTTTCCTCGACCCATTCTGGAGGGAAATCAATTTACTCAAGCCAAATGCATGCAATGTACAGTGCTAAATATTTAACAGCACACATGGTCGTACAACATGCTTGAGACCACGATCAGATTCTCTTAGTTTTATTTACAAAGACATAGAAAAGCTGCCATAAATGTGTTCAATATGTTAGGAAAGGAAGGAACTTTAGTCATGGACACAAGCTAATCTAGAAAACTTTTTCTTTCAAACTGTAAAATTTATTTAACACCAGGACTCCACAAACAGATAATAAATCAAAACAAAAAACCAAAAGAACATATTTATAATCTCTTTCATGGATAAAGCAAACCAGATACCAAAAGTTTATTATTGGAGCATATTTATGCGCATAAACTTGATGATGGAGAATTGTGTATTCAGTGCACTCATGGCTGAAAGAAGACATTAACCAAACTTAACGCAAGAATGAGCTGTGCCTTTTAAGAGGCAGAATAATAAATTATTGGGACAATGTACCAGCCACTGTGGGATGGGTTTTGTTACTGGGAGACTTGAAAGAAATACGGAACAGCTTTCTAAAGGCCAGGACTTGAGCAAGGACTCTGAGTTGATTACATGAATTACTGGGTAAAATTCTGAGTCACGTACAAGATCAGAGTTTTAATGGTGGACACAAGGTCATCCCAACAAGGAGTGTGCATCTGGATGCACACTTCAGGATCAATTCTTTCTCTTTAGAATGTCCCAGGTGAAGAGACAACCAGTGAGGAAATTTCTGCCCATGGGTAGGTGCCCTATTTCAGGTTCTTGATGGACAGCAGCCACTCTTCTATGATTTACGAACACTTGGATTTTAAGAAGTGCTCCTCCAGCTGAGGTATCTGATGTCTAGAATCCTGGAAAATGTACTGGAAATTGTGCAAAGTGCATGGGAGACAGTATCAGGTCTGAGGATTAGAGATGCCATCATTTTGCCTGCCTTGGACTGCTAAGCAGTTGTTATGTCTTAGTGTGGTAGCAGCTGGATTGCAACAGTCACTGATCCAGGAATTGCTATTCAACCAGATGTTTGCAATGTCCTTTGAGACCTTCTGGGAGAAAAATGAAGTATGATCAACAGCTACTATAAATAGCAATGGACCCAAAGAGGCTCAGAGACTCTGCACAGTATGTGCAGTATTCACAGAAATCTTTGCTATGAGAAGAGAAGAACAAGTTTGAGAGTGGTCCACCTCCCTCACAGCTCTTTTAAGAGTCCAGGTGCCCTGAAGGATGATAGGAATCTTTCCAGTCACTTCACAGAATGCAGGACGGTGTCCAGATAGGAAAGAAGAGGAGTTTATCTGTTTTTCCTACTTAATGTCATCCTATCAAAGCTGTGTGCCAGGAAGGGATAAATAATCTGAGTAATTTTCCATATAAAATTCAAGTAAGCAGAGCTTACATGGTTACAGAGAAACTATGCAATTACAATGTGCAGCATTCCAGGAAAAAATGCTTAGTTTAAAAAAAACATGTTAATGGAAATATTCTTGTGGTATATATAAAAATCCATTTAGTTTAAAAGGTCTATGCACTTGGATGGAAAAGCAAAAGCTTAAACACCATCCTCAGTATTAGCCAGTCACAGTACAAACTCTTTAATGTTGAGTGGTACTCCTCTGGGAGTTGTTATGACTTCAATGTTCCCTTGATAAATTCATTTCTTCAAGATGTTCTCAGGGCTTGTGCACATTCTGCTTGTGGCTGCGCTGATAGCAAAGTCACATTCCTCAGCTCTAAAACCCAATAAATACATTGTGTTGTTTCATGAGATTTTTCTGGTTTGCATTGGAGAGCCAAGAAAGAGAATGACATGAACTTTAGTATATAGCCTTCTGCCTATGAGAACATCTTTTCATTTGGTGTTGAAGTACACAGCTCCTTTACGGAAGCACATCTTGCACAACCAGCACAAGCGTGACCAACTTTGACCACATATAGGAAAGAGATATCTGAATGACAGTATGCTGTGGTCAGTGGTATTGGATCTTAAAACAGATATTAGATACATGAAACTCACATTAGTGAAATACAGATATATAATTATAATGGGACATTCTATAAACACAACCCCTAGCCTGCCCAGGTCCCTAAAACATCACTATTTCCTCTAAAATTCTTCTATCCAAATCCTTGTTTCTCTGCCTAGTCAGAGATTTTGTATTGATAGGATGTTGTATGAAAGGATATGTGGATGCTGGGTGAACATTTCTGTCCTTCACAAATGGAAAACTCCAACCACTCTCACCTGTTGCTTCTCCCTGGTGCAGATGTTTGTGGTGGATCTTGTTCCCCCTGTCACCTTCTGTGGCACTGAACCTGTCCCTGCCAGTCTGCAGGCAGAGTAAGAGCCTTCCACTGACGCCAAGTCTTCTCTCCAGGCTCCTCCATGTGTGTGTTCTGGGTTTGCTGTGGCCGTTTTATTTTCTGGCAGTAGGCAGGGGTCTATGGAGAAGGCTTTTCTTCGAGAAGTTGCTGGAAGCCTCCATCATAGCTGGCAGAGCTAATGCCAGCCAGCTCCTGGCTGGACCTGCTGCTGGCCAAGGCCAGGCCAATCAGGAGAGATAGAGATGCCTCTGTGATAATATATTTAAGAAGGGAAGAAAAAAAAAAGTTACAGCAGGAGGAAGATGGCTGAGGGAGAGGAGCTGTGAGAAGGTGTAACAGCAAATGCAGGCACCAAGGCCAGGGCCGAAGGAGGGGGAGGAGGTGTTCCAGGCATCTCCCTGCAGCTCGTGGTGATGATCATGGTGAAGCAGGCTGTCTCCCAGCAGCCCATGGAATGGAGAGAACACAGGGATGCAGAAAAATCCACCTGTAGCCCATGGAGAAGGAGCCCATGCTGGAGCAGGTGGATGCTGGAGGGAGGCTGCAGCCCGTTGGAGCCCACATTGGAGCAGGGTCCCAGGAGAGACGTGTAGCCCATGGAGAGGAGTCCACACTGTGGGGCAGAACTGTACCTGGTAAGATCTGTGTGCTTGGGGATGGAACCACAGTAATGCAGCCAGTGCTCAAAGAACTGCACCCTGCGGAGTGACCCATGGGTAGCAGTGCTTGGAAGAGCTGCTGCCCCTAGGGTTGGACTCATGCTGGGGAGAGTCATGAAAGACTTTCTTCCGTGGGGGGGACCCCATGGAATGCAGGGAAATGGCCTCCCCTGAGGAGCAGCAGAGAAACACCAACTGCCTTGTTTTCCCCTACTCCTGTTCCCCCTTGTCTCCTGAAGGAAAGGGGGAACGTGGTATCTGTTGTAAGAGACAGAGGGGTGGGGAAGAAGGTTGCCTTTAAGATGATACTTCTCATGTTAAGCTCTGATCTTGTCAGAAATAAATCTTTATATCCCCACTTTGAAGTTTTGTTTTGCCTGTGACAGTAAAATATTCCTAATAGTTGTCATTCCTGCTGTAGTAAAAACCTTCAGGGTTTTTTTTTTCCCCTTTTCCTCTCTCTTCCCCTGTTTGTATGGGGGGAGGAATGAAGTGAGAGAGTGGCTGTGGGTGAATCTCTGGCATCTAGTCAGAGTCAAACCGCCACAGGGTGTCATCCATCGCTGAATCCACTACAGACTCTGGCAACCCATCCTTTGGTGGGACAGGTTCAGTCTCTTGCTTCTGAGGGGTCTCTGCACAGATCCTGTTAATCCTCCAGGATGCAGCTAAACTTGCTCACCTACTCTGGCAGCTCTTTCAGCTGGCAAGTCAGGTCCTCAGCTGGTGCATGTTTCCAGTAGGTAGTACACCATCACTCCCAGTCCTCTAAGCATCAGGCATTCCCTGTAGGAACATCCTCCCTCTGAACCTCCCTAATCATCCAGAGATAGTCTCTCCAGTTTATGATCTTGACCATGCCCTCGGCATGTCCAATGTTGCTCAGCCACCACCTGCTTTCTTAAGAAGTTTTTTGGGTAATTCTACACCTGATTCTGTACAAGGTGCTAGATCTATTAGACAACTATGCTCCTGAACAGGTTAATCTTCACCAAGTTCAACAAAGGGAAATGCCAAGAATTGCACTTGGGAAGAAATAACACCAGGCACCAGTGTAGACTGGAGCACTTACATGTCTGACACAATAATTATATCAGTAGAAGGAATATTTTCTATTTAAAAGAAAAAAACCCCACAACCACACAGAAAATAGTTCTGAAGAAATTAAAGGCAGTTGCAAGACTAGTTATGACAGTAAATTGGATGGTCTGAAAAAAAATCCCAAATATCACATCAACATTTCTGATGGTATTAAGTCCCCAAAAGATGTTATCATGATAGTTACTGCACCACAGAGAACAAAGCAAGTCAGAAACTTGAAATACATTCAGAAATTACGATAAGGGTTAGTTTTCTCCCATGAGCTCATTCAATTGGATATTTTGGCTCCAGTTGTATGACAGCAACTTGACAAGTGGGAAAGGGACAGTTTCAGTACGTCTGCCCTTAGTATTGCCCTTAGCTTATTAGATTTCTGGAGAAAGTAAGTCCATATCCTTGTTCTAACATATTTCATCCCCTCATTTAACCTTTCTGAAAATATTTTCCATTTCCTTCAATGTCATGATTAATGAACTTTTGGTGGAGTATTTTGATGGTTGTTTCAGAGAGCTGCAAACACTACTGAATGTGAAATTGTCTCCTGGGGAAGCCTCTGCAAGACTTCTCAGAAACTCAGTCTGTCAACAATACAGTGGCTTTGCTTATACCCAATGTACAAGATTAAGTAGACAAGTGGCTTTTACTCTCTCTCACCTAGTAGTTTGTAAAGCAGTGACTTTAAAAGATCACAATCAAATCTAAATGCTTCACTCTGTTATTCTTACCAAAACTGTGTCTCACCTTAATGAGGTCAGGAGTAACAAAAGAAATTTATGCAAAACTTACTCCTATTGCAGGAACAAAAAGGGTGATGACAAATACAGTTACAAAGCACCGTGGAATTTGGCCCTTGGCACCTCATAATGACCTTTCTCGTGTAATGGAAATTGTCATTATGTTCACATCATTGACTAGAGTTTTTAGCTGAACAAAAATATGGGTTTGTTTAATGGCTAATGCTAAATATTCAGGGTATTTTCTCTATGTGTCTATCTATTAACTGCATCATTAATTGGCCTATAGATTCTTACATTTTCTTTCTTTTCACTTTTGGAAGAAACTGGATATTCTCTTTGACCTTAAATCCTCTACTACTTCATCAGTACTTCTCTTGCTCTCTGCCAAACGATCATCTGCAATTACAACAAAGATTGCAGATTTTCCAAGATCATAGTAAGGAAGCAGCATCCAGATGTAGCAAGAATGGCTAGTCAACAAACTATAGGGGGGGGGTAGTATCTTTCCAAACATAACTTACAAATGTCATGAGGCAACCTATAAAACTAATCATATTTAAAAATATTTGTTGTCTTATATTTCAAAAGAATTATGCCTAAAGTATATCAAGTGACAGATGGCCTAGTCTTTGTGAATAATTTTTGTGTATGTATTTGAGCAGTGCCAAACACAGATAGTCCTTAGTTCCCCATTAGATCCTATCTGCCTACCAAAATCAAAGAACTGTACCTTTTATGATGATGCTCCAATCACATAGTAATAGTAAAAAACTATAGTTCTCGCCCAGAAGTACTTGGAATCTCTTCCATTCTTTCTTCAAAGTTTGTTATGCTAAGTGATAGAACCCATATTTCTCCACTCTTTTTATTTCAGTCATACATACCTGGTGACTTCAAAGACTACCATCAAATGTTTACAAGAAGACAGTGACAAATTATAAACACAATCTAATTTGATTTCACATGCAGGAATGTCTCAGATGCTAGAATTAGTGTCAAATCAAGACAGCTCCAGACTTCACTGACACCTCCGAACAGAGGCAAAAAACCAATTTAGTTGGAGACAGCTGGCAAAAAACACTGAGCTTCTGCATTAGCTTTTATGCTCAACATCCCCAGAAGTAAAATTAATTTCTAGTATTGGTAGAATGTAGTAAATATCCTGACCTTGGCATAGGAAGAGCATTTCAAATAAAAGTACCTGGCTGTCTGTTCACAGCTAGCAATAGCAGAACCGTAAATCAGTCATGCTGCTATTCAGGTCATTTAAATTTCAGTACCTCCAATGGAGATGCTGGCACATGTGACAACACTGTAAGCTTTTTGCACACTTTTCAGAGAGGAGCTTAGAATTCTAGGAGATAAGCTATCTCCTGTCCCTTTTCAGATATGTACTTAGAGAGAAGGTAAATTGAGCTCTATCTTTCCCTCACCATGATCAGTGGTTCTCTGGCAAGTGACATCAGCATCTGAGTAACATGTATTGGCAGCTCTAGGAGAATGAGATATGTACCTCTAAAGGAGACAACTCCAACTAGATCTTGGCTCCAACTGTTGTTAAAATTATTTTTGCAAAACAACAGTGATATGGCAGATGAGGCACTTATTTTAGATAAGAACTTAGGAGACTAAGAATAATTTCTGCTATTTAAAAGGCAAAACATGAAAAATACAACTTTTATTTTCAGATTATCTTCAAAGGACAAAACTCCAATGCATTTTCACTAACCATTAAAAGCTAGTGACAAATCTGCAAAAAAGAATCTCTGGGCTATTCAGTGTAAATATCTGCAGATACAGGGAAATACGTGAAGTTTACGATGCCTCTTTTAAAAATTATTATATTTTTATCTATTCTATAGAAGTGCTTGAGGCCTTTAGAGAAAATAAAACCATGTAGCTGTCTCTGTACACATTTAATAAAGACATTCATTACCTTATTGTCATATTTCATGCATTGTCTTCCTATCCATTTCCATTTCCTACGACTCATTACTCCCTTGCTTTTCCATAAATATAAAAAAGAATTTCAGGTACTGCAGTGGCAATTAAGTCATACGGATGATAGCAGGTCAGTACTCAAGTCAACATGGTAGCCCTATTCACTTTACCAATGCATCTCCAATGCTACCACCACAGTTCCTGGAGAGAAACAAGCAATTCGAGAGAACAATTCATCATATGCCTATTAACTTGCTCAGCCATCCTCCTGTAGCTACCTATCTTTTTCCTAAAGCAGCTGTTTTTGTCTAAGATGGCTAACTTACAGATGCTGAAGTTGAAGCAAGAAATAGACAGTCTCACTTTCTGGCTGTCCAAGTTGAACATAGCTGTTAGTACTAGGCAAATAAACACAGTGGGAGCTATATCATACATACTTAATTGCAAATAGTCTTAAATTAGCATTCTTGAAAATAATTTTCAGTGAGCTTCAATTCTCCCAGTTATCACAGTACATTATTATTTCCCTTTCTAAGCATGTTGCGGCATGCCACTTGCAATAGCCGGTCAGTAGCACAGCTGCAGTTACACTTCAGGGCACTCATTACTGGGCGTTATCTATTTCATTTTTGCATGATCTCTTGTTCATTCATTCTTCAGGCTGGAAGACATTGTGATGAGTTCCAGCATTCTGTATGGAAAAACAGGTAAATACCTATTAAGTTAGAAAGTTCTGATGGGGCTATTCTTGCACATCAACTAGGACAGACACTAAGGTTGAAAAATTGTCTTCATGGCTAAATTTTTTTGCCTCTGTCAAGGTTTGAGGCAAATTTGGGGCTGAGCCAAAGAAAAACAAAATAAACCACCCCTCCCCCTCACCAGGTTCAGAAAAAAAACCTAAAACCAAAACCCAAGGAAAAGTGTGAAAAGTATAAACTATTTACTTGAGTAAACAGACAAGATACAACAGTGTTAAACANCTAACTCATGTGCTAATTCAAGATAAAAGTAGGAAAAGCAGCAAACTGCAAAAGTATCACACAGTATCACAGTATTAGCAAGGTTGGAAGAGACCTTGGAGATCATCAAGTCCAACCTGTACCCCAACACCAACCCACTGTGTAGACCATGGCACTAATTGCCTCATCCAGCCTACTCTTAAACGCCTCCAAGGATGTGTCCAAATTACTTTCATAAGGCTAACCATGATCAAATTCAGGAGCAAAGTATATCTTGGTTTAAGAACTTTCATTAACCCAGATTGTGAGTAACGTTTTACATAAGTGTGAGGATGTCCATCAACCCCACAAAGAAACATAGAAAGGGAAGCTGCTCTCAGCCTGTGCTAGCAGATACACAGTGCCAACACATGCATTGTAAATAATGTCAAACAATACAATAGCAATCAATACACAAATGAAAAGATCAGAGAGTGTGATGGTGGGTTTGGGTTTTTTTACAATAGATTGAAAGCAGGAACAATATGAAAAATCCAAGAATAAATGCCACTTTCACTGACTGACTTATGGAGTAGCTCAGGCAAATGTGATTCTAACTCCTGCCTGATACAAGTGCCATTTATTGACATTATGTTGAGAAAAGGTACTTTCCCTACAAAATCTTCCATTGGCTGTTCAATGTACAGATGGATTCATCAACATTCATTCAACAAATTGCCTAATTATGATAAGAAGTGCTTGCTGACCCTTACATAACTACCAATCTCTTTAGTTTGCATTTCAGGCAAGCAGCTCAGAGTGCAGCGGAATTGGTGTAGTTGCAGATAATGGAAACAGACCAGAGTAACCAGGCAGAGGCATGGCTAAATAACTTTTAAATGAGACTGGAAGAGTGAGAGGGAGGAGATGTAACAGAAGTCATGTCAGAGAGAGTGCATAGCAGAGTGAGGTGCACAAATGAGCAGCTCTTGAAAGTTTAGATGAAGAGCTGGAAGATGTTTCTCTCTCACTGGTTAACTGGAAATTAACTCTGAGAGAGCAGGTGTTGCTTACTTTAAAAACATCATCAATAAATATTTCAATTTCCTCTCCTGCTTTCCTACCCTGTATGAAGCTGTGTGCTTTTCACCTTCAGAAATAAGAAAAAACATCACTATTTTTCAATAGCCTAACTCAAGCATTTCATGGACATCAAAAACAGTAGATTATGTCACCAGTCAACAAAGTTGGCCACATTGGGTGTAATTAGTTTCGTTTTGCCCTTTTAAGTAGCAAGTCCAATGAAACACTTTTGAAAAGTTAAAAGTCTGAGTCAGAAGGGGAAGAGCCTAGATTTTGGCTCCTTGACTTTTTGAGGGTATCTTGTCTAGATGCAGAACCTCCCTTTCCTAGTCTTCAAGTGGGAACTCTCTCCCACGTAGGAGAACCTCCCTATGGAGATTCCTGTCATTTACTATAAATTGTGGAGAAAAAAGTAGACTTATTCCTTGGAAATACTTCAAACATGCAAGAGCATAGGCCTGAGCAACCAAGAGCAGGTGACCATGCTTGAGCAGAGGGCTGGACTAGATGATCTCCAGAAGCCCGTTCCCACCTCAGCCACTTTGATTTTGAGAATGTAAAAAAAGGTTACCATGGAAAACCCTGTCAAAGGCTTTGCTAAGATCCAAGTACACCACATCCACGGCCTTTTTCTCGTCAACCAGGTGAGTTACCAGATCATAAAAGAAGATCAGGTTGGTCAGGCAAGACCTACCTCTTCTAAATCCATGCTGACTAGTTCTAACGTCATGATCATTTTGCAGTTGATGCGTAATAGCACACAGGACTATCTGTTCCATGACTTTGCCCAGGACTGAGGTCAGGCTGACAGGTCTGTAATTAACCAGATCGTCTTTCCTGCCCTTCTTGTGGATGGGTGTCACATTAGCCAATTTCCAGTCTTGTGGTACGTCACCAGTAAGCCAGGACTGTTGGTAAATTGGTGACTTCATCTGCTAGTTCTTTCATCACCCTCGGATGGATCCCATCTGGTCCCATGGACTTGTGAGGATCCAAGCCGCTCAGTAAGCCTCTAACTACCTCCTCCTGGATTACAGGGGGCTTGTATTGCACCTCTACTCCTTCCATCAGCCCACTAGTCCAGTCGTCCTGCAGGCAATTTGTCTTACTGTTAAAAACAGAGGCAAAGAAGGCATTAAGTATTTCTGCCTTCTCCTCATCTCTACTTACTCTATTCCCCTCTGCATCCAATAAGGAGTAAAGGCTGTTGCAGCCTCTCTTTTTACTCTTGATGTATTTATAGAAACATTTCTTTTTGTCCTTAACAGAAACAGCTAGTTTGAGTTCCATCTGGGCCTTTGCCTCTCTAGTTTTCCTCCTGCATGACTTGACAACTTCCTTAAACACACCCTGACTTACCTCCCCTTTTTTTTTTTCCAAAGCTGTACATCCTCTTTTTTTCTCCCCCAACTCCTTCAGGAGCTCTTTGCTCATCCAGGACATTCTTCTGCCCCTCTGACTCATCTTTTGGCACATTGGGACTGCCTGCTCCTGTGCCTTCATGAGCTCATTCTTAAAGTATGTCCAGCCTTCCTGGTCCCCCTTGCCATTAAGGGCTGCTTCCCATGGTACCCTCCCAATTAAATCCTTAAACAGTCTGCCCTCCAGAAGTCCAGCATGGAGGTTTGGTTCATGCCCTTTCTCATCATGCTGCCAATTGAAAACTCTATGATCTCATGGTCACTGCATCCCAGATTTCCTCCAACTACAACATCACTAAACAGCCCTTCCTTATTTGCAAACAATAGGTCGAGCACAGCCTCCCCCCTGGTAGGCTCACTCACCTGCTGCATCAAGAAACAGTCATCAACTATCTCTAGAAACCTTCTGGACTGTCTCCTCCCTGCTGTGTTAAGTTCCCAGCAGATACCAGGCAGATTAAAGTCTCCTGCAAGAACTAGGGTAGCCGATCTTGAGGCTGTCTCTAGTTGCTTAAAGAGCAATAGGTCTGCCTCTTCCTCCTGATCTGGTGGTCTGTAACATACTGCAAGCAGAATTTCAGTTTTATTGGGTATCCCTCTTACCTTGACCCAGAGGCTCTCTACTTGATCATCCTTGACGTCAAGTTCTATGGTATCAAAAGTTTCTTTAAAATATAGGGCCAATCTTCCACCTCTATGTGCTCTCCCATCTCTTCTGAAGAGTGTGTAGCCTGCCAATGTAGCACTCCAGTCGTGCAGGTTGTAGGAGTTATGAGAAAACCATTCATATTTGGGGCTCATTGATGTGCTTTCAGAAGAAGAATATTTTCTGACAATAAAAAGAATAAAGACAATTTATAAAACATCCTTAAGCTTTACGTGTCAGGTTTTTTGGAAGAGGTTTGTGTTATTTTTTCCTGTTGGTTTTTTTCCCCCCATACCTACTTTTTTTGCAAAATGCAACTAGATCCTGAATTTTATAAGCTTCCTGCTCCAAATGTCCTGAATAGAAACTCATACAGTTGGGAGAACAAAAAAAATGGCTTTGGGAGCAGAAAATCAAAGGTCTTTTATATATATTTTATAAATATATGTATCTCTTCATACACTGATAAACTGTATGATGTTTCAATACACAGAATAATACACAGAGTATATATATTACACATATATACAGAGTTTCAATATAGAGAGTAATAATAGGTTGACATCCTTGTTCAGTTTTTTGAATGGAATTTTTGGGAAGTATTTCAAGAACTTCAAATAATTCAGTGTACCCCCTCTACAGAACAAGAGGACATGGCCTTAAGCTATGCCGGGGAGTTTTAGACTGGATGTTAGGAAGAGGTTTTTCACAAAGAGAGTGATCTCTCAGTGGAATGGTCTGCTCAGAGAGGTGGTGGAGTCACCATCCCTGGAGGTGTTTAAGAGAAGACTCGACGAGGAGCTTAGTGACATGGTCTACTTGTTGGGAGGCTTTGGATGGATGGAGCGTGGTGCCCTTGTTTCCACGCTTGTGGGTCTGATCCCTGGGTGGGCATTCGCCTGGGAGTTGGACTAGATGATCCTGTGGGTCCCTTCCAACTCAGAAGAACCTGTGAACCTCTCCCACGCAATAGAGAATAATAGAGAATAAATGGGGATAAAATTACTTACAGTGTGATGGTGAAATACTACAAAAATTTCCTGATCTTTTGTGAGAATTCAAAGAAAAATTCCTTTGATTCTGAACTGGGTTTCTAGTGAGAGAAATATTTCCAGAAGTGAAAAGGTTCCTTCAAAGAGTTGCACAAGGCAAGATCCCTTAGTGGGGCCATGGTTGCACCTCCAGAGAACGTAATTACTGCTCTGGGTTATTAGACAAGTTGTTTACAGATTTTGCCTGCCTGTATCTGAAATTCTTATTTGCCACTGCAGATTCATTTGACATAAAAACTGTAAATGGTATCTACAGCTACATTTAGCAAAGCATCAACAGTACGACCACTTCTGTTTCTGGGCCTTTCATTGCCTAGGGAGGAAATGTCTTTCACTTGAAAATGGTAAAACAATGACAACCATACTCATGACAGGTTCTCTGTGGCAGGTTCCTCTTCGAGTATCTTCCCTGGGAGTTGTCCTTCCCTGTTCATCCCCAGCATCTGTAAGCTGCTTTTAACATGCAGCAGATGCTTGCTCTCTTGAGTATGTAAAAAGAATCCATCAAGCAAATATGCTGCTACAGCCATGAAAAAAGCTTATCCTGATGACTTTGAAAGTATGCTTGGAAGCCATTGCCAGCACAGAAACATGACTATCAAGTGTAGAAAATGCATCCCTTAGGAGAGATCAAACTTGTTTTCTTTAGAAAAGGAAGGATTGGCTGTTAAGTGGGCTCTAGGGAAGATTTTCCTTTCTTTTCCTCAAAACCTGCTCACCCTAGCCCTTCTATAGAAGCTTCATTCCATGCACAAACCCCCTTTTCTCACGGTTCTTTCCTTTACCTGGGACTCAGTTTTCTGAAGTGCAGTACGGGTACTAGTTGAAATACTTTCTCCTAGCTGATGTGGAAAGACAGCAGCAGTCTGTAATTCACAGAGAACATAACTGGAAAAGACTTAGAAAGAGCTGAATTCCCTCAGGTCTGTCATTTTTGACCCTGCATTAAGCACCAGGTTAACAAAAAGGCCAAAGGATGATCCACGTTATCAGGGCATTTGTGGAGGCAGTCAGGAAAGGAACACCAGCAGAGCCCTGTACCCAAACCTGTGAGTTAAGCCAGGTTGGTAACAGCAGTTGACCAGGGTTTGTCTCATTAGAACCCTACTGAGAGGGAATGTCTCATGAGAGATATCTGTCTCGGATTTTCTCTTTGGGACTCATGGTTATTGTGGAGTTAGACACTGGCATCTGACAGGATTGTCTGAGGAGGGTCAGAGAAACCACATAAAAATATTTTCATCTAATTGGCAACTTAATGGTATTTCGTCATTAGTCTGAGGCAATGTGGCTCATTGTGTGGGAGTCCAGACAGATATAATTCATGTTTTGTTCTGCCTGTGAGAGAAACCTTAAAAATTTGAGGAATTAATTCCCCTTTGAGCTAAAGGGTAATTGGATAACAGAGTCCGTTATTAGGATAATCACTGCAGATCTGCTGCCCTTGACATTTGTGCACAGTACCTTACAGACACTTCCTTCTTGGCATCAAGAAACCTTCAATTGGAATCTTCAATTCCCTGTCCTTCCCATCCTCTGCACAGGGAGACTAAGTACTCAGTGACCAACAGTGCTCAGCCTTGGCAGTGGATGATTGCTGTGGAGCCCTGCAAAGCCAAAGAATTGTTTTAATTTAGCTCATAGTTGGAAGGTTAACAGATGAGCTGAAAGACCTGAGCCACAGTTTTCAAAAAAAATGGCCATTAAACCTTAGAATGTAAGTTCTGGGTTAATACTCATAAGACATGGTCTTTGGTTACTGTAGCTGCTTGGAGCTGGCAAGTTCACATGTGACTAGGGAAGCAGAAAAGGAGTGAGATCAGTTAAAATCAATGATCTGGAACCAGAAGATGAGACAAAGTGGCTGAGAGGAGAGCTGTGAGGACTGCTTGGTACCAAAGGAGCTCCACCACTGCCACACTGCCTCAATTAACAATATGCTGATCCCTTGCGCTGTTTCCTGCCTACCCTCCCTGGGAGATGGGAAGGATATGGAATGCCAGCCTTTAAAACAGGTCTGTTTTCAAGCTCACTGTTTACCTTTTTCTCCTGAACTGTTTCATCTAACTTAGAGTGATAAACTCATCCCTAAATAAAATAATGGAAAGAAAACATTTACCATTCCTCAAATGATTGATCATATGGGATCAGTTAAAATAACATTCAACATGAAATTGTATCTGGTGTTTACACGTAGAGGTAAGTACACGTGACGAGTTAAATACTGCAAAAATATCTTAAAAACACACTGTAAACCAAAATGCATTTGCCAAAATGCAAGACCAGTAAATCAGCAGATCAGTAAACATTTTTTAGAAAATGAAGAGGCGTCATCTTCCTCATTTCTTACAAAGTTCTTATCATCAAGCATTTTCTACTTATTTTCTTTTTAAACATAGAAAAGAATAGAGTTCTATGGACGAGCACCTGATCTCACAGTCTCACAGCACAGATTTTAGTCAAAACCACGCTAAACAGATTTGCCAGATTGGTTGGAGTAGAAGTGACTTGCACAATGCTTTCTGTGATACTTCATGAGTTAGTGTGAAAATTTACAAATATCAAGAAGGGTATTCATATTTTCCTGTCCTGTAAGATTAAGCAGCCTGAAATAGCAGTTACTCTTCAGGGATGTTATTTCAATGCCTGCAACTCTTCATATCACTTCCTTGATACATTTTCTAGTACATAAAGTTTTGCGACTCTTTAGCTACTGGAACTGAAATTTTGAAGGAAGTCTCTGTCTAGCATTGAAATTTACCTGAAATCTCCAGAAATACATTTTTTAGAATTAGACTGAGGGATAGAGGTGGGGGTAATATGGTGCCAGACTGACAAAACAACTCAGGTATGTTTTGCTTTGAAATTGTCTCTACATTCGGTACTTTGAAGCAGGTGTGCCTTATTCAGCTGAGTGATTTACTTTGTGCTGCCAGCACCAACTCACATTTGGCTGTACTTTGCAGTTTTCAAAACATGCAATACTTATCTGCCCAGATAATGATACCTAGAATTGCGTGCTAAACTCTTGAGAAATTTTGCAAAAATGAAGCAGGGAGTTTATTGTCATCTACAGGAGAGGCAGTGTTAGGTAAGAAAAACGGTCCTGGTTTTGTAGTGTGGGGAAGACTTAAATTGAGATTGCCTAAGTAAAGAAATGGGGACCAGTGAAATTGAGAAAGAACTGCAATATACTTATGAGAATAGACAAGCTGATAACTGAATTTCTGTTTAGAAACTTAAGAGTTGACAAGAGGATATTAATGGTAGATGTATAAAGGCATTAGAAAACTGTGCTGCTGGAAGAAGGAACTAATCAAACAGAGCATCTGCAATAATTAGAATGACGGAACTGAAGGCTAGAAATAGCTGGAAAAGGAAAGGTGATGTCCAAATGGAGACTTACAAAAGTGAAGTTGGAGGATAAGGCAAGTACATGGCAATGAGTTAAGACTGAGCAATTTTGTTCTCAGCTGCTGACTGCTGTTTCCTTGTCTTTTGGGAAAGCTGTAGGAAAAGTTTATGACTGGTAGGTCTCCATAGACTGATCTGTTCAGTGCCCAGTTTAACTTTGACTGCATGTGACAATATTCCTATGTCCTCCAATACCTCTGCAAATACATAGCAGGAAGTGGATGCAGGATAGTTCCTGTCCTCTAACCTTTCCTTTGAATATAAGATTACTCAGAGAGGATCTGGCTAATATGGGATTTCTACAGAGGCAGCAGTAGGTTATTTAATATAGTCACCTTGTGAGAGGAGGGTAAACTGCTGGAAAGGTGACTTATTAGCAGCTCCCTCAACTGCACAACATGAAAGTGACATTCAGGGTTTTTGGCAATCTTTCTGACCTTGCAAGAGACCAAGTATTTCCCAGTTGTTTCTGAATTATTTCATCCCTGTGCTGCTAAACATTTCAGGACAAGAGCCAAGTTACATCAGAGTGGTCTCTCAGTGGAACGCCCAGTGGTCTGCTCAGGGAGATGGTGGAGTCACCATCCCTGGAGGTGTTTAAGAAAAGACTGGATGAGGAACTCAGTTACATGGTCTAGATAATGGGATGATGGGATGATGAGTTAGGTTATGGGAAAAAAAATTATGACGACCCTGAGATTGGCTCAGATAGATAAAACATGGTGCTTATGGCTCCAGGGTTGTGGGTTCGATCTCTGTGTGGGCATTCACTTGGGAGTTGGACTCAATGATCCTTGTGGGTCCCTTCCAACTCGGAGTGTTCTGTGATTCTGTAATCTGGGAGCTTGGAGGTTTATTTTTCATTCTTTTGTAACCAAATAGAAGACAATTCATCCACAGTGTTTTCCCTTTCTGTGTTACCCAAGTATGTTCTAGAACTTCTTCTTTCTGACTCTGCATTGTGGCCTTGGAAGACAAATTTTCTCTTCTCTATGGTAAAATGCTAAATCCACTAGAGGGGGCATCTATCCTACCCGATCTTTGCCATACTTAAAGTTCCCCACCCACAACGACTCACCCCATTCCATAGCTGAGTAAGGTCCTAATGAGGCTCTTTCATTGAAATTTTATCCTCAGTAAATATTTTTGTGTGAACAAGCATTTAGAAAATCAAATACCTATATGGTGTTTATCAGAATTGGGTTTTGTTGGAAAGGCCAATTTTTCATCCAGGTGCTTCCCTTCCCTCTGCAAGATTGTTGTTTTCATGTATTGACTTCATTGCTCTTGCAATAAATCAAGTTTAAAAAAGCTCTTCCAAATTATATGTATAAGCTGTCAAAGTAGGGAGCTGACTTATGGAATAGAGAAATTTATTGGCATGTACTTCAGTCTTGAGTGTGTCTTAAGGACAGAAGACATTCATACATAAATGTTCTTTTAAACTTCGAGGTGATGGCAGTGGCCACAAGGCTGTGAATAGCTTCAAACTGTCTTATTGCAGCAAGTTTTTTCTACCACCTATTGCTAAGCAGCATATCAGAGTAGAAGCTTTGCATGTGGCTTCATACCTCAGTGCTAGAGACTGCTACATTTCCCTCAGAAGGAAGGAATTGTGGTGCATGCCTATGCAGCGCTCACAACATGCTACAGCCTAGAAAGCACCACGCTAACAGAAAATAATATTACTGTTTCCCACCATAAAATGCCCACAAAATGAAAGAGGTTGAAAGGAATACTAGAAATATTAAAACTCATCAGTGTTTAGCTCTCCCCACACTCATAAGGTTAGTTTAGAAACTCAGGAAGGCGATAAACGAGAACTGAAAATAGAGCTTGCTTACTGAGCCCTATCAGTACCCGTGGTCTGAGTTTTACCACATTCCCCAGCGCCGGAGAAAGATCAATCTACACAGTGTAGTTCTAATGATTATTTGTCAAATCTGATTTGCATAATGGAGGTACTAGAACTAACATTTTCCTAATAGATTATTCCATGGTTTGATAGGTCATATTTTCCTGTTGTTTATACTCATTTTTCTTCTTGTCATTTCTGCTCCTCTGTTGGGTCTCAGGTGACAGTTTGACATAGTTCAAGAAAACTTTTGTTCCGGGTTTTTTTCCCAAATATATTATGGAAATTTATCTTTTTCCCTATAAACCTACCTTTGGAGAAAAATGCATTCTGTACTGCACATATCCTAGTTTAGGTCCCTCCACCAAGAAGAGCAGATGTCCAAACCTTTTAGGAGAATCACTTCAGTATACATCAGAAAGCTGAACTGATCCGGAGCTTTCCAGTGCTAGATTTATTTGAATAAAAGTGTAAGCTACCATACATTGAATCCTTTCTAAAGTATGGCTCCCCTGGCAGCAAGGACGGTCTTGTTAGGGGTACTTGATGAAGCAGAGGCAGTGCTGAGCGACTTCAGGTGATGGATCCAGGTATCTCGTTTTATGAACCCTCGTTACAGTAGAAACAATGAGAGGAATACTTCAGCTTGTATGTTAATGTGCAGGCAACAAACTACATGTTGGATGCGAAAATTTTATTTTTTCTTTCCTGTACTGCTCACACGGGAGAAGACATGTCCACAGTGGTGTGAGCAAAAGCCAACAGAAGCAGTAACTGTTTCCCTATGGTTGACCATATTTTGATCATTAAGTTCGCAGTAGCATAATCCCTCCCAAACACAGATAAGAGCCATTCAGTCAGACACACAGGTTCTTACTCTTACTTACTGAAATACAATAGGAAAATATCTGATGTTGGAATATGAGACATTTCTTTAGCCTTTTACCTTACATCACATATTCCATTTTAGCCGGCATCTCTGAGACCAGGCTGGAAGAGGCATAGCTGAAGGGAAGTTAATAGCCTGGATTTTAAAATACATTGCTTTATATATTGCTTTGTATTTATTTTTTAAAAGAAATATTAAAGTGCTACCTGCAAGATATTGTATAGCATGCAATATTTTGGATCAAAATATATTCAAAATGAGCTTTTAAAGAGCAGCCAAATAAACCCAGAATCTATGGCATATGATAAATTGAATATACAAAACTAACCCTAACCCTAATCCTAAAAAACTAAATGAGATGCCATAATCAAAAGGGAACAATTGTATTGTATGGAAAGAAGGTATACCAAATTGGAGGTAATAAATACTGAGTATACATCCCTGAAACACTGGCATCACTCAGCATATGAAAAATAATGGTATGTGCTAAGGCAAAGGACTAAAGAGAAACAAATAGACTCTGATCAATACAAAGACACAAGTATAACACGAAGGTCCATCAGGCATGCCATATCGATAAAATATTAAGATACTGGTGAGGAAAAGTATGGTCTGAAAGCTGCATATCTAACTCAGACTCCCAAAAGAATTTCGCCCTTAAATCTTTTGAGAGGCAAGCTTTCAGAGAATCCATGCAAATGAATCCTGGACCTGGTAAACTGATACTACGATTTTCTACAAAAATTTGGTCCAGACACAATGTACTGAAGAACAGCGAGCAATTAGGTCACCTCTGAGTCTCCTCTTCTCCAGGCTGAACAACCCCAGTTCCCGTAGTCGCTCCCTACAGGGCTTGTCCTCCACTCCTTTCACCATCCTTGTCACCCTTCTCTGAATCCTCTCAAGCAGCTCAGCATCCTTCTTAAACTGGGGAGCCCAGAACTGAACACAGTACTCAAGATGTGGTCTGACCAGCGCCAAGTACAGGGGAAGGATAACTTCCCTAGTCCGACTGACCACACTGTTCCTGATACAGGCCAGGATGCCATTGGCCCTCTTAGCCACCTGCGCACACTGTTGGCTCATATTAAGTCTCGCGTCAATCATTACTCCTAAATCCCTCTCCATTTCAGCACTCTCCAGCGACTCATCCCCCAGCTGATATCGGTGCATGGGATTGTTTTGTCCAAAGTGAAGAACCTGGCACTTAGATTTGGTAAATCTCATACTAANCACAGAATGCTCCTATCCAACCTACGCTCTGAGAGTTTCTTCTTAAGCTTACCATGGAAAAACGTGTCAAAGGCTTTCCTAAGATCCAAGTACACAACACCCAGGGTCTTTCTGTCATCAACCATGCGAGTCACCTGTTCATAAAAGGAGATCAGGTTGATCAGGCAGGACCTACCTCTCCTAAATCCATGCTGAGTAGGTCTAATGTTGTGGTTATTTTGCAGGTGCTGTGTAATAGTGTTTAGGATTATCTGTTCTATGACTTTACCCAGGACCGAGGTCAGGCTGACAGGTCTCTTGTGGATGAGTATCACATTAGCCCATTTCCAGTCTCCCGGTATGTCACCGGTAAGCCAAGACTCCTGGTAAATCATGGTGAGCGGCTCAGAGAGTTCATTTGCCAGCACTTTCATTATCCTAGGATGGATCCAATCTGGTCCCATGGACTTGTGAGGATCCAAGCCGGTCAGCAAGTCTCCAACTACCTACTGCTGAATTACAAGGGGGTTATACTGAACCCCTATCTCATCCTCTAGTTCAGAAGTCCAGTCGTCCTGTAAGCAATCTGTCTTACTGATAAAAACAGAGGCAAAGAAGGCATTAAGTGTCTCTGTCTTTTCCTTATCTCTAGTTACTATATTTCCCTCTGTGGAGGTTGTTGCAGCCTTTCTCTTTGCTGTTGATATATTTGTAAAAACATTTTGTGTTGTCCTTTACAGAAACAGCTAGTTAGAGTTCCATCTGGGCTTTTGTCTCTCTAATTTTTCTCTTGCATGACTTGACAACTTCCTTAACACACCCTGCCTTACCTTCCTTTTTTCCAAAGGCTGTACATCCTCTTTTTTTCTCCCTAGTTCTTTCAGGAGCTCCTTGCTCATCCAGGCTGGTCTTCTACTCCTCTGATTCTAGAGGTTTCTTTAGTACAGTGGTGAGTGTCCCTGCCTCTCATGTGGGAGACTGGGGGTTCGGTTCCCAGCAGGGAGGCAGTGGTACTGTTTAAGAGTTGGACTCAATGATCCTTGTGGGTCCCTTCCAGCTCAGAATATTCTGATTCTGTGATGCTGTGACTCGTCTTTCAGCATGTTGGGACTGCCTGCCCCTGTGCCTTCATGAGCTCATTCTTAAAGTATGTCCAGTCTTCCTGGACCCTCTTGCCATTAAGGGCTGTTTGCCATGGTACCCTCCAGATGTTAAGAAGCAGCTTAGGAAACCTCCTAGTTAAGTATGAAGAAAGAGAAAAAGAGCGAGCTATGTTTCACTCAGTTCTAAGTGTCAGGAACGTCACCTATGGATGGTGATGGGCAATAATTGGAAATGCAGTCCAATATGCAGTTGGACATAAAATGTGAGTGAAGTGCATTTGAAGGACTTATGGCTGTGAGAAAACTAGGGCATTAAAAAAGTATTAAAAGTGCATAAGCACTGTCTTTGTTTTCCAGATCCCTTTAGTTGTCTCGCAGGTCACAAAATTTGGAGGGCTATTGCACAATGTAATATTGTTATTTTACTTTACTCAACCGTTCCGTTAAATGCTGCCCTTTGCCCAGTGCCACCTGACCAGGAGTGGGTAGTGGGTCCTACCTGTAAATGGGAGGTAGAATAGACCATCAACCCAGATCCGCTAACAAAGCTCTACCTTTTAATCAAATACTATGCTTTGTCAGACATTGAATCATGCAGAATCACGCAGAATTAACTAGACTGGAAAAAACCTCTGAGATCATCAAGTCCAACCTATTACCTACCATCATTTCAGCAGACACAGACTTTGGCATCAAACACACTATACATGGTAAATTTAGTCTTTCAATGAGGAGAAACCCTTTTCAGTTTCTTAAAAAAAGCCTGATCTATATTCCACTGAAATAAATAGAAATGCTCCCCGTAATTTTAAAATAAAAGGTGGATTAGGCTTTTAATTCATGGTATCATTTCATATGTTAAATAAGTCTGGTAAGTCTTCTGTTTACCTGCAGAACTGAAAATTATCAGATGTTATGTATTGCAAGGAAAAGTGGCATAGTGCATGGAACTTTCTGCATGGTGCGTCAGAGAAATACTTGCAGACCTCCAGCACAACTATAGTCATGATGAACTGTCACTGTGGTTTGCTTTTTTTCCCCCTTAGATGTAACATTTCTATTCATAAAACCTCTTTCTTTTAAAAAAAATTCTTTTCTATTTTTCTTTCCCTATCTCTAACATCTCTGCTAGTTGTCAGTAATAAATAGATAAAATTCATCTAGGTTTTCTTAGAGGATTATCAGAACATATTTTAAAGAGACAGAGTCAGGAAGAAAGGAAGATACATCTAGTTACACATTCCAGTCTTGTGACAAAGTAAAATATTTAACAGTTTGCTAATGAAGGTGGAAAATGGAATGTGTTCTACGAAACAAAGCAGTCCTTTGAGAACCTGCTTAATGAGATGAAGGTTAGTCGATGACACAGTCTGTGGTTTAAAGTCCCAAACTACCTGCATGAAGGAAAAGATACAGAGAAGAAAGAAGTTAAACATTTTCTCTTTTTTCCTCTAGCTTCCCCCTCCCTTTTTTTTTTTTTTTTCATTTTCTGTTTAGGAACAGAGGAGGGGAGAAGATAAGCACCAGGTTCAAAAATAGAAAAATAAGATTCACACTTACATGAAGAAAGGAGCTTCTCTCATTTAATACGCTGCAGAAAAAAAATTGTACACAATTAGCACTGGTAAGCTTCAAATAAGTTTGCTGTTCTTGTTTAGTAATCTAATACATTATATTTAATTGCCTTACAGTATGAACCCATATAACTGAATCTCTTCTCTCAGGCTGACGACACCAGAACAAGAGGACATGGCCTTAAGCTACACCAGGGGAAGTTTAGACTGGATGTTAGGAAGAGGTTTTTCACAGAGAGAGTGATCTCTCATTGGAATGGTCTGCCCAGGGAGGTGGTGGAGTCGCCATCCCTGGAGGTATTTAAGAGAGGACTTGATGAGGAGCTTAGTGGCATGGTCTAGTTGTTGGGAGGCTTGGATGGATGGAGCATGGTGCCCGTGCTTCCACACTTGTGGGCCAGATTCCTGGGTGGGTGTTCGCTCAGGAATTGGACTAGATAATCCTGCAGATCCTTTCCAACTCAGAATAACCTGTGAACCTGTGAACACATAATATCCAGTATTATTCAGTTCTAACAAATTTAAATAGAAGGGCTAAATATAGTTAGCATTTTCTCCAGTGGAATTAACTGAAAAAATGTAAATATTACTAATATAAATACAACTTATTGCCCTGAACTGCCTTCTAGATTGAATCAAGGACAGACACAGCCTATGCGCATTGTGCTATTGACTTGAATGCTTATAATCAGAGAAAAATTTAGAATCATTATATTTCCATGGCCCAAAAGGCTACAGGAGCCTAGGCTATACAGGATGCACAGGAATATTGCCTTTTTCTTAGTGATTAATAGAATTTTGAAGCCAGGAAATATCCAAGATTGAAAAAGTCAGTAAATCTACCATCTCTATAACGTTCATAAAAGACAATTTTGTACATATTGCTCTTAAATTGCATTTTCATTTAAACAAACCCCTTCCAGAAAAATGTTACCATCCAATTATAGAGGTCATAGATGCTATAGACCTAGAAAGACTCTTTTCCCACCATCTCATAGTGTCTGTCTGTTGAGATTCATACAAAATCCCAATACTTGCCTCATAATGAATGATCATTAAATGGCTCTTGAAAGCTGTGTTTTGTGCCTACAACCTTAATGACTGGGAGACAGCAACTGGCCATAACTGGACTTTCCCGTTATTTATTTTGTTGTGCCCCTGGAAACAGAATGGAACTAATGTAATGCCTCTGTAACTGGCATTGAATAATCTTACTACCTTTTGTAGTAAATACTTTAATCACAAAGTGATTAAAGTCGCCATCCCTGGAAGTGCTTAAGGGTAGACTGGATGAAGTGTTGAGGGCCATGATATAAATGTTATAGCTGTTAGGTTTTAGTTGGATTATACGTTGGACTAGATGATCTTCAAGGTCTTTTCCAACCTTATCAACACTGTGATACCGTGATACTGTGAATGCTGACTTTCAGTGTATGAAAAAACCTATAATCTACATCCAAATCATAATATTCAGCACCTCATCCAGCCTACCCTTGAACACCTCCAGGGATGGCGACTCAACCACCTCTGTGGGCAACACATTCCAAAACCGGATCACTCTTTCAGTGAAAAACCTTTTCCTAATATCAAGTCTAAAGCTCCCCTGCTGAAGCTTAAGACTATGACTTCCCGTCCTATCTCCAGTGGCCAGGGAGTAAAGACTGACCCCCGCCAGACTACAATCTCCTTTTAGATAGTTATAGACATTGATAAGGTCACCCCTGAGCTTCCTCTTTTCCAGGCTAAACAGACCCAGCTCCTCCAGCCTCTCCTCGTAGGGCTTATCTTCCAGCCCCTTTAGCATCCTAGTTGCCCTTCTCTGGACTCGTTCCAGCACCTTGGCATCTTTCTTAAACTGAGGGGCCTAGAACTGGATACAGTTCCCGAGGTGCAGTCTAACCAGTGCCGAGTATAGGGGAAGGATAACCTCTCTTGACCTACTGGCCACACCATTCTTGATACAGGTCAGGATCCCATTAGCCTTCTTGGCTGCCTGGGCACACTGCTGGCTCACATTAAGTTTGCTGTCCACTAATACCCCCAAGTCTCTTGCCACCTGACTACTCTCTAAGCACTCCACCCCCAGCCTATAGTTATGCTTGGGGTTGTTATAACCAAAATGCAGAACACGACATTTAGACTTGACAAAACTCATTCTATTGGAGTCTGCCCATCTCTCCAGTCTGTTCAGGTCCCTCTGCAGGGCCCTCCTACTCTCTAACATGTGCTCCGAGCTTGGTGTCATTGGCAAATTTGCTCATGATGGCCTCAACCCCGTCATCTATATCATCAATGAAGATGTTAAACAGGACTGGACCCAACACCGACCCTTGGGGGACACCACTAGTAACTGGTTGCCAGCTAAATGTGACACCATTTACTTCCACTCTCTGGGCTTGACCATCCAACCAGTTCCTGACCCAGCAGAGAATATTCCTATCAAAGCCCCTTCCTGCCATCTTCCCCAGGAGTATATTGTGGGAGACTGTATCAAATGCTTTACTGAAGTCCAGGTCATTCATCTGCTCACACTAGATGCAAGTGTTCTTTCCATTGCCATCTGATACTACCACAGCATTCCCTACAGTCAGCAGTCTGGACAGCCACGTGTCTGAAAAGAGGTGATGTTTGCGTCGTCACACATTTTTTACCCGCAGTTTTGGATTTCTTAGCAGCCATTTCTGATGGGGGGAGAGAGAGGATAAAGAGAAGAAACACCAGCTACTGAAATGGCGTCAGCAACCCTGCCTGCACGCCCTGTCTGCATAAATTGCCATTCTAACTGTCTCTAAACTTCTCAATGCTCCTATCCTCAACGCCCCTGTTTGCTTACTCCTGTTTGCCGTGCTCCAGTGGCCACGTCCCCAGGATTTTAATGCCTTTAAATAGCTGGAACCCGGAAGCTGTAAAGCCTCCTTGCCCAGCAACCCCCACCCCGTGCCACCTCCCGGAGAATCCAAAGGGAAACTGGGCTCTGAAGCCAGAACCCAGAAGCCCTAAAGCCTCCTTGCCCAGTGCGCCCACTCCGTGCCACCTCTCCATGAATCTGAAGGGCAACTGATTACTTTTTAATTGATTCCTTAATATGTACTGCTGGTGTATGACCCTGATACATTTATGTTTCCCACTGTCCTAGTTATCTTCAGTCCATGGGCTCCTAGAGCATGTAATTTCTTTGTTAAGAAAGAGCAGGCATCTTACTTAATATGTTTAACACTCCCTAACAAACCTCACAGAACAGTAAAGCTGAAATGTGCAAATACTTCCCCTGTTTTTTGTCTGACTAGGGTGTATTAGAGGGAGTAGATGCAGTACACAAGGCAAGAGATTATGTTTCAAGGATGGTTTTTAATACATTCCATGTTGTTTGTTTATTATAAATAATTCCTATGAATTATCCACATTCAGAGCCAGCAACTGCTACTTAATTATGATGCTATCAGTGCTGAATGAAGAGTGACTTGATGGAAAACAAAATCCTTCACATAATTTATCAGCCTGAATAACAATCCGAAATAATTAGAATCATAGACTGCCACAGCATGCAGATGGTTCAGTAAAGCCAGCTATCTAGAATCAGTTCAATCACAGTATCACAGTATCGCAGTATAGATAAGGCTGGAAAGGACCTTGAAGATCATCTAGTCCAACCTATAATCCAACTAACCTATCATCTACATCTAGATCATATCCCTCAGCACCTCGTCCAGCCTCCCCTTGAACACATCCAGGGTTGGTGACTCAACCACCTCTGCAGGCAACCCATTCCACATCCGAATCACTCTTTCAGTAAAAAACCTTTTCCTAATATCAAGTATAAACTTGCCCTGCTGAAGCTTAAGACTATATAGTTTTATCTTGGTGAGGGTATAATTCAAAGACATACAGAAAGGCCACCATGCTTCCATTTTTTATGTGCTTCTCTTTCCTTAAGTGACTGTTGAGAGGTCCTTTAACCTTATAATTTTCCCTGTACATGTCATAAATGATGTTCAGAAAGGTATTCTCAGATTCTATTATATCATATGACAAATGAAAAGAGACAAAGAAGACAAAATCTACAGACTAATTGATAGGATTCAAAATTCCCATTGATTTTGACACAATGAGGAGGCTAAGTTCATAATTAAAAAAAAACCCAACAAAAACCACATAGGAAAAGCAAAGTTAAGGTTTCCTTGGCAACCTTACTTTGACTCTTTTCATGACTTAAAAAATGGTCTTACATTCTTTTGCTCAGGCAATTCTTATCTGACATTTTATTTTTCCTCCCACTTTAGCATACAGTTACCGTCCTCTACTTTCTGTTTAGTCACCTTATTGAGTCAAATAAAGCTGGCTTTTACAAAGTAGACTGAAGAAAAGGTCAACATTTTAATTTTCACAGAGCAATACAAGAAATCTTTTTAGTATTTTGGCTATATCATTATTGTTAATTAGTTATTATTATTAACAATAATAATGAAATCTAAATTTTTTCCCCCTTCTGTGAAGAGAGAAGAATGCTGCACAGTCCCTGGAAACCTAAACCAAGACTAAAACTACTGCTTCATCCAGTTTTGCACAAAAGCCCTTTTCATAATTGGTCCTACAAGTTCAGTGGCGATAGTATTCCATTTCCAGAATGCCCTTAAGATCATTGATGGTCCATAATATCTCATATAGACAGCACAAAGAGATAGGGGAGGTCTATCAGTCTTGGTGTTTACAGTGGAGAATTGTGGACAAGTCTGGAGAAAGAAGCAGCTATGTGGTGGGGTGGAGGGAGACGAACAAAATTGTGAAAGGGGACTCCTCATTGCCCTGTGACAGCCCCTGGATCTCTACACAGCCATAAATGCTGAGTTCAGACCTTTTCGTTCTGTACCTCCTCCTGACCCAGGGCACTGTAGCAATGGGACTTGGTCAAGCCTGTCTACAAGAGACATGCTTGGTAAATTTAATTGTTCAGTGTAAAGGAAAAGTTATGTTCCTCATGAGTGAAATCTACACTTGCTGTAAACTAGCTGACTTCAGCTGAGCTCCCTTCTCGGATTCTAGCTAAATCAAACAAGAATGATAGAATGAAAAAAAAAAAAAAAGGACAAGAAATAAAATTTTGTGTCTTTTATTGCAACTCTAGGGAAAAATGCTCTAAGGTTTTTACAAATGTCCTGTTGTGTGTATAACTCAGGCAGTGCTCTCCAGCCCTATTCTTGGTTCAGTTTTTCTTTTTTTTATTCTTTAATGAAGAATTAGCTCAAAAATGCATATATATTGACATCATTTGTGGTTGTCATGGCAATGTTCTATACCAGAAATAAATGCAGTGTGAAAGGATAGCGTAATTATATCAGAACTGAGATTCAAAAGGAAATATTTCTGAGACAGTTTTAAGTTAACATAATGCAAGTACCTTATTTTTATGCATTTTTTTAACAGATCCTTGGGCAGAAAGGGCATTACTGAGGGCTCACTGAAGTCAGTCAGAATCTCACTGTTGATTTTAGTTATTTTTCTTTCAGAAGCACACATTCATTTTGCTTTGAACCTACGCCCAGCAAAACACAAAAAGCAAATATATTCTGTTCACTATTTGCATTTCCAATGTTTTCTTAGTTTCAGGCTTTGGCCAATGAATATCAGACTAAATGGAGGCTTTTTTACAGCCAGTCTGTAAGTTCCCGTCTTGCAAACAATGGCTCAACCTTCATCTACACAACAGTGTACACAAAGGCAGATGTATGGGGAGGAGGAGAAAGAGAGAGATGAAGGTTAAATGATTTACAGTCTCCTCTGTGTTGTCTCTGAAAGAACAGTAAGAAACACACATGAAATGTGAGGAAATTGTAGCAGACACTGCACAAAACAACATGAGGCATTGGAGAAGGATGTATAGCTAATATGCCGTGAGGCAGCAGGACAAGTCATAGAATTGAATGATTTGGAAGGTAGGACAGACTTCCTCAAGGAGCAGCAATAAAAGACTGACCTGGATAATACAACATCAAGACAGAGGGCTGTCTTTCTTGTTAGAGTAAGTTAGTCTCTAGTGTCTGTTTCTGCTGAGATGTCTGAACAACCACAATGCTTCTACTGTCAGAACCTTAAGATCCTTCAATATTTTTAAAAAGGACATTTTTGATAACTTTACCAATGCTAAGAAATGGCTTTTTGTCCTTGCCTTTAATTTCAACTACTTCTTTTCAGAAAAATTAATTGTATTTCTTTTTCTGCTTCTGTCAGTAAAAAGAAAATTCAGGGTATTTGTATCACTTGGTTGCAGATACATCTTGGAATAAGTGTGAATTTTACTTTAGTATTATAACTGCATTCAGAATGTCAGTTCCTAGTATAGATATGCTCTTTAAATGGCAGTTTCTGGTCATAGATTATAATGTCATAAAATTAGACTCAGTGGTCTTGGCTGTCTTTATAACCTTATATTAAGCATGGTACTTGAGGTAAGGCTACATCAATGCTGAATACAGTGGGACAATCCCATCCTTTGCCAGGTTGGTGATGCTGTGCCTGATGCACCTCAGGATGGGATTTTCTGTCCTTAGTGTCAGAGTTCACTTATGATTCACATTGAGCTGCTGCTGACAAGTACCACCAGATCCCTCTCTGAAGGGCTGCTCTTCCACCATTCCTCGCCCATTTTGTACTTGTACCAGGTTTCACTCTGTCCTTGGTGCAGGATATAGCATTTTGACTGATTAAATTTCAGTGCTGACACAGTAGGCACTAAACACAAAGGGCTCTCCGAACATCTCCTATTGCACTTAGCACTCAAAGTGCTTCCTGAAGCAGTCACAGGAAAGTAGAGCTAACCTTTTGCTTTTTTAAGTCAGGTCATATTTTTACATATGTATATGTATATGAATAAGTGTGTGTGTGATTTTTATCACATATATATA
>WEKX01004782.1:36682-72566 GCA_013390025.1 Pitta sordida
TATAAATATAATACAGATATGTATTTATAATGTATAATAAAATTATATCAAATATTAGCAGCAGTATTAAAAGGCATAGATGAAACTAAATAAGAAATACTTTGTGTTCACAGAAAGGAGACAGGAAAATAACGTTTTCAAAGTGCATTATCATTTACAGTTGATTCTGACACATGAAACAGCAGAGTCAGCATAGCAAGTTGGTGTATCCACAGATTCACAGATTCACAGAATATTATGAGTTGGANAATCACTCAATGAGAAAGACTTCTTGACAATAAGAGCATGTTTTTTGATTCAGAAATTGATTTTAATGGATATGATGTTGCTAAAAGGCTGAACAGCATTTTAAAAATTGAGGTCTTGCTGTACTTTGCAGACAGATGATTCTGCCAAAGGCAGTATGTCTGGTTTTCAAGGGGCTAAAGAAACTTTGAGTGGCAAGAAACTTATATAGACACAGCCTAATTACCACAGTACACTTTTGAGCAAAGAGAAGAAAGAGAGGAAATTGAAAACCTTTCAGTCACCTTGCAATGAAATTCAGTGAACATAAAGAGACATAAAATGATTTTTTTCTTACACAGTGCATTGCTATTTAGGGGTCATTGAGAACCAAAAAGGACTGGACACTTCCATGCCTCTGACATTAGCTGAGGAGGAAAATGGAATTGCAGAAGAAAAATTACACTTCAGTAGCACTTGGGTAAACAAACTGACTACTAATAACAACCTGGAATTAGACTCCTGAAACAGGGCAATAGATCTGTTTTCTTCATAAATACCAATTTAGATTTGAGTGCACCACTTTCATAGATCAGTTCCGAATATGGAGGACTGCAGTGCTACACAGTTCATTCTCTATATCATTTATTTGAAAGTAAAACCACTAGATCTGCTACAGAAATTTTTACAGCCTACTCTTACTTTATGTCTACAACAAGATGTAATTGAGGAAAAGAAACCAATCTAGAAAAAAGCACCTTACAAAGTTGAGTGAATATACCAGCAACAGCAAGTAAAAAAGAAGCACCAAGAATACAGTCATTTTCCTAAACCAGTAATTTCCAATGTAAAATTTAACATAATAAAGTATATGAATTCATAACTAAGCAATGGAAGGATTTTAAGTACCACACCCTCTGCTGTACTCCTGCACCCCTATTAAAAAATTTGTAAATGGAATGGAATTACTTATTTCTACTTCTCAACTCTGAGACCAGAATTTGTTATTCTAAATATCTTAACCTGTTTTCTTTATATGTAATCTGTGTATGTGTATTTTTCCCAGAAGCCAAATTAAAGAATTTGTGTTCCTTCCAAGACACCTAATCTCATTTAAAATGCTCCAATGCAATGGAAAATGAATCTCTCCTCTATGTAATCTCTCCAACTGGAGATTAACTTTATTGCTAAAAAAGTACATCTGATTTCAAGGTTGAATGTGTATGACTTCAGCTTTAAGATGCTGGTTCATGTTATTTCTTTGTACATCAGATAAAAGGAAAAAAGTTAGTACCACTGTCATTTAACTTTTTCCTTAATACTGGTACTACTATACCAAATAAAATAATTTCTTACCCTTCTTATAATTTATTGTCATAATATGTGAAAACCTAATAAAGCAGCTGTATCTTTAGAATCCCAAGTACTTAGTCACTTTGTGATGTATCTCATCCTTTTCAGATAGTAGATTCCAGAACCAAGTGCAGCACTGCAGTACTGATTTTTCTGGTGTAATGAATAGACAACCATTAGATGACATGCGATGGACCTGTTCCTTTCCTCGGCATGAGGGGAAAATAACTCTGCAATTTAGGACCATTTCTGCTGACTTGACATTTTGACATTGAGCTGCATTAGAGAGCAACTGAGGAACCTTAGTTATTAAGCAGGGAAAAGAAACAGTGACTAAGCCCTATCTTAAAATAACTTGGGCAAACAGAGACAAAAGATTGCAAAGGTTTTAGTCTTGTTCATATAAACATAATTAAATCAAATAGCTAGGTGCTGTAACTAATGCATTTAGACGGGAAATGACATATATATCTTTAACAAGATTTAAACAATCCTTTAACAAGGACTGCCAACCACTGGAACCATTACCTAGAGATGCAGTGGATACTCCACTGAGTATTCATTACTTGAAGTCATTTAAAAAAGGAGTAACTCCATCTTTCTCATAAATTACCTAGCCTAATTATTAGGTTAAATGTCTGGAGTGCCTTTATAGAAAGGTTCCACAATCAAACTACTCCTTTCTGACCTTCAAAACCATAAATCAAGGGAAAAGATGACTGAGAAACCTACCCAACAGCAGTAAATTGATCAGCCACCAATTTATTTATGAGTTAGCAAGTAATAATGTGCAGCTTAACTTGTAGGAAATGCCAAAGTTAAAATGAACTAACAAGATACTTGCAAATATTACTCATAAAATACATTTATATGCACAGAAAAACCCTGTTACAAGTCCTGAAGCATGAAGGTTTAGACAGGTTTTGGGTGTGAAGAGAAGCTCTACCAAAGCATCTTACTTAATGGGATGAGCAGCTCCCACAGTGGCTGAAGATGCTCCCAAAAGTCTCCTTGGGCATAGCTGGTAGGTTTTAGCTCTGTACAGTTTTGAGACCACAAAGCTGCATAAAATCCTGGCTGTAAACTTGAAGGAATGAGAGAGAGCAAGATGGGTTTTATTAATTTTTTTTCCTCTTGCTAAATAAAGAAAGTGTAAACCAGCTTCCTAGAAGTTCACATTAATCCTGTTAAGAAGTAACATTAAAAACAAAAAGTGTGCATTTATTAAAGATCAGGATTGCTTGCCTTTAGAGTGAGAAGAAATGTAATGAATTTGTCTCAAAAATTTCTTCAGGAGTCTAAAACCATTATCTTAAAAAAACCCTGATTTTTAACGCTGTCTCATAGTTTGAGGTTTTTTTATTTCTTGAGACTCAGATTTTCAACTATTTAGAGTTGGGCTTTCCCCCCATCAAAATTGATGCAAAATCACTTTCTGAAAAATCACCAGGTGCTTGATGAATTCTCTAGGCATGAAATATGGGAGCTCAGTAGGTGGCTAGAACTGATGCATTTATCCTTTTTAAAAAAACCATAAACTTGATTCCAGTATGAATAAAATACAGCTAAAGGAGCATTTCAATTTTGCAAAGAGCAAGTTAGAATGAGATGATTCTTATCCCACTAATGAGGACATTTGGAAGATAAATGAGAAACAGAAGTACACTTTGTACACAGAGTTAAGCCTAGCAGGCCTATTGCAAACTTGGAGAGAAAGTGGCAGAGGTTTGAAAGCTGTGTGTGGAGCATACTGATGGTAAGTGCAGCAACTCCCTGCAAAGTTTCCTCTGTGGCTGTGGGAAGTGGGGTCCTCGCATACTGACGGTGAGGGTATTTCTGAATTGCTCTCCCACACGTTGTTCAGCTTTCCTGAGTCCAGGAAGGTATCAGAGGAGTCCTTCTTGCCTGTGTACTATGTACACAGCCTACTGTCTCCAATGAGACAGTCCAAGAAGTTTTCTACAGCTCGCTTTCTCTGCTACCCTCCAACACGAGAGACATTACTAGTAAGAGTGAAAATAGAGTTTTATTTACTGGTAGTAGGTCAGCACAGCTGCTTAGCTGAAGTTGCTAAGTGAGAGGGTAATCTGTTATACATAAAGGGCTCACTGGAGGGGATGCATAAGTCTCCTCACAAACCACTCTTGGGAAAGAAAGTGGGCAAGGGCAAGAGCAATCAGCCCAATGGAGGCTTGCCGCATCAACTCCTCCTTCGCATCTCCTGTGGTTTTGACTCTTATATCACTTGTTTCCTCTTCTGTTGCTTTGGATTTTTTAGTTTTTAACTCCCTTCAGCACACTTCATTAGTGCATTAAATCACACTCTTTATTAGAGACACAACTTCGCCCCTGGTTCCCAGGCTGACTGCTGTCACATCAAGTTATTTTTGAGCTCATATAACACAGAATATGCACCAAAGCATGCAATGCCTCGAAAGGTTCCTCCTTCAAGCCTGTAAAGCTCATCCAGTCCAACTTCCTCTGCAATGAGGATACCCAAAACCACAACACAGTCTTTGTGAAAGTGGGATCTAATAGCAATTGCTCTGTCAAAAGTTGTGCCCTGAGAACTGAGACTATAGTCAGCTTCTAGACCAGTTATTATTGAATCATTTGTGCATTATGAAACAGGTCCAGTTCCAGTGCAAGTGAGAGAGCACAGTTAAGGGGGTATTTATTTGCTCATGGCAGACACGTGAATGAGCTTTGCTAACACTCTGAGACTGGATTGTGAGAAAACTAATCCAAAATTCTTCTGCCCATCTTGCATCTTACTTGCTCAAAACCAATAACAATATCCAAAGAGAAAGAACTGGGTAGGGGGAATTAAAAAAAATAAAAGTTAAGGATTGATAGGTTCACAGGTTATTCTGAGTTGGAAGGGACCCACAGAGTCTAGTCCAACTCCCAACCAAACGCCCACCCAGGGATCAGGCCCACAAGCATGGAACCATGGGCAACACACTCCATCCATCCAAGCCTCCCACCATCTAGACCATGTCACTGAGTTCCTAATCCAGTCTTCTCTTACACACCTCCAGGGATGGCGACTCCACCACCTCCCTGGGCAGACCATTCCAATGAGAGATCACTCTCTCTGTGAAAAACCTCTTCCTAACATCCAGTCTAAACCTCCCCTGGTGTAGCTTAAGTCCATGTCCTCTCGTTCTGGTGTNAATAAAGATGTTGAACAGTGCCGGGCCTAACACTGACCCCTGTGGGACTCCACTAGTGACTGGCTGCCAGCTGGATGTGGCACCATTCACCAGCACTCTATGAGCTCGTCCATCCAACCAGTTCCTAACCCAACATAAAATGATACTGTGAGTCAATATTAATCCCACTCTGCAAGGTGGTGTTTTCCTTTTGTATTATCTAGTGTTTCACCAAACAATTATTTTTTTCCCTACCCTGAGTGCCTGTTAAGTATTTTTGTATTAGGTCTCTCTCCTACTTATGGTTATATCATTGTTCTATTTATTGCTATTCAAGTAGGTGTTATTTACCCATGATTTTTTATTACTGTTCATAATAATGATAAAAAAAATCCCAAATATTAACACACATATTAATCTATCTGTGTTCACACTGGCTCTTCCCTTGTTCTCTGCTTTAACTAACTTTCATTTTTGTTTGTTAACATGTTTTAATTGTTTGTGTGCAAATAGATTTGAGTGTTTTAGTACACTTCAGCTGTACTCCAAGGTTCTCTGGTTTCTGTCAGAATTACTCAAAAAGTTCAGATCTGTAGAAAGGACTGTAAGTATTCAAAAGTCACGATGTTGCCTCAGAAAATCAACCAGCTTCTATTCAAATTGAAGAGATTAATAAATTAGTGCTTTGTGGTTTTTAAGTCTGTGAGAATTACAATCGAATGATTTTTCTCCACAGCATTGTGGAAAATGTAAAATATTCATAAATGCCAAAAAGAGAAAGGGATAAAGGCAGTGGAGATGCCTCAGAATACAATGTCTAGAAAAACTAACGTTTTAAGTGTCTTATTCCATGTAAAAATACTGAGTGATAGCAATAGTGTTTGAGAATATTGTTACTTCATTTTTCCTAGCTCTTCTGTGTACGATAATATTGTCAAATAATCCTCTACATATTTCTGTGAGTTCTTAAAATCTCCACTAATCTCATTTTGATTGGTTTAGAGAATTCAACATTTCAGAGCACCTTAGTCCAGCTGGTAGATATTTTCCCACATATATTCCTGCTTTCAGTTCTATTCTGAAGTAAACCTATTATATTGAGCTCTGGGTCTACTTGTCTTTTGGAGAGTTTGACACTGACACCTACTCTGAAAATCCCATTGAAATTCAGACCTTCATGCAATTTTTATACATGCCTCCATCTGTTGAACTTCTTCAGAATGATGGAAGAATGAGTGTATCCAGGCTGAGTAATGAAGAAAGCCTTACTAAATTCCCTTTAAATGTCTGTCTTAATCTAGGTGATTGCTAAGAGAAGAACAACAAATAATTGTTTGAAAAATGAGATGCAGTTGTGTTCTCTAAGAATGTAAGAAAAAGCTAACTTGACAGGTGGGTTAATAGGCACATATCTGTTCAGATCAGCACACAGAGGTTGATGAGCCTATGCCTTTGAAGTGATCTCTCATTAGATACGTTAGTTATTATTGTTATTATTGTCACTTTGTAATACATAGAATTAGGAGCCTCCTGCTGAGACTTCAGTGTCATTGTGGTAAACATGGGCACACAGTAACAGAGTACTGACAGCCTCAACACATTTCCAGCATCAGTGGTCAGAGGAGAGCAAATAATTGCATTATTTGTAGGCAAGGGGTGGAAGAACCCAAAGTTGAAAGAACTTGATCTGCAATTCGTCAATGATGCTTTAGGGGGAAGTCATGCAGAGGCAGCTGTATGAGCTCTGGTAGTCAGGCCAGTTTGAGTATTCCTTCCTAACATTTTAGTTGTGCTGTGTTCTTGTTGTGTTGTAATTGTGTTGTTTGATTCTCAAAGACTCTCCAATAAGAGAAATAATTTCCATCACTTTTCTTTAAACTGAGAGCTGAATATCAGATATGTGTGGTATACATAGCAATTGTGCCTGGAACAGATATCTCAAAGTTTCAGCTCATGGAAAAAAGTCATTGTCTTTCTTACTGCATTTTCACTTATATTTGTCTTTCATTTTAGCCTGCTGTTAGAGACTTACAGAGAAAAGAAATGTTTCCCAAAGAAAGACAAATGAGATAAGTTACCAAATTAGTTCATCTCAGCTGCTTTTGTTCAAGTGACAGCTCAAAAGGACAGCAAGCTAAATGACTCAGAAGTGTAAGAAGAATTTGAGCACACCTTATTATCTTGACATCCATTATATAATCTTTGTTTTGTGCTGTACTTCAGAAACTGTCTCATTAAATAAATTTCCAAACATTTCATTATTTTCTTCACATAAATCTCTTTTTAAGAAATTTCTTTTTCAACATTTGAAGATTCATTTTTGACAGACATCTGAGGACAGTTCACAGGATTTTTATATACCTCTTCATCACATGCTGTGTACATAGCAGGGGCACCTGTTTAAGAATTGCTGTTGTAATGATTTTTGTCAAATTTTTGCCCCTTTTTTTTAGATTTGAGCTCTGCTATCAAGTTCTTTTGCATTGTATTCTCTCACATCTTTGTCTTTTAATTCAATTTATCCCAGAATTGGTGACTGGCATAATTTTTAGTTTTCCATTTCTCTCCTTGTCAAGGTCAGATTTTAGGAGTCAGACTGACAGAGCCAAGCAGCAGCATGCTATTTCCTTGTCCTTCTGAAGGTTGCAGGGGGTACAGCGAGAAAAAAGATCACATCAGAGCTGCCTATAAATGACAGACCGAGATCTGAGACTCTTGACAGCTTTTATCTGTGCTGTTTGAACAGAGTCAGATTGGGCACCCACTTTACCCATCGTTAAACAAGAAGCTGAGTTTAATAAGAGAACAAATGGAAACTGCAGTGATGGTCCGGCATAAAAAGGTGTAAAACAAACCATTTCAAATCTTGACTATAGGCACAGAAATCAAAAACTTAAATATTTTAATGGTCTACATGACCTATTCTATGCTTTCTATAAATGTTTCCTTTTAAGTCTAATTTATTCAGCCATTGTGAAAAAGTTCATGGGAAAGAAAAGCAGAGCATATGCAATCACATGATTCACAATTTGCCATTAATCAGGTACATATGCTTCTGCTTATCTTATATAAAAATGTCTACAATGAGTCACATCATCTGCTTTTCAGTAGTGGACAAAAAGGCTGGGGTATTGTATGGGATCAGGATAAATACATACAGAATTTTTCTGAGGATTCTCCCAACTGATTACTATCTGCCCTTCAGGCACCTCCTGAGCTGGGAGCTATTTCAATGAAATTAGCAACTCTTGCTGAATTTATCTTCTGTGAACTTCCCCAGTCTCCCCTTGACGCCATATAAACTTTTACAGTCTATGCCTTGTGGTGATGAGTTCTGCCTCTCAACCAGCACTGCCTGCAAGAAGAGTCTCTTTTTTCCCTTTGAGACTAATTTGTGGCAGACTAATTTGATGTACCAACTACCATAATATAGTATCTTAAGGAGCTGCAGTGGGAAAAGCTCTGGTAATGGAATGCACCACATTGTAGGAGGATGTGTTTTGTGAGGTTAGGTCCCAAGTGAGAGCGAGTGGGAGCTCCATCTCTTCATAAAATATATGAAGAGCATGAAAGTTCAACTGATACAGTGAGTGAAGAGAGATTTACCTCCTGTGATCAGAACTGATATGGTTCAATAGTTAAATATAACTCTAACACCTCTTTTCCTCTTTTTGTCAGGTTCAGTATGCTTCTGGTATCCTAGTTTGTGAAACCAGGTACTGCAAGGACTGTTACATTTTGATCTAGTCTGACAATGCCAAATGCTCCATTGTGGGGTTCCCACCAGTGAGATCGTGCTGCTGTCCGATACACTCAGCCTATGTTTTCTTGGTTGGCCTGTCTAATTCTGAAGGACTGTGTGGAAAGAGATGACTTGGTTTCATTACGCACGCAGTAACAGGGTACTAAAGGACAAGACAATGCATTTATTTAAGTTCAGTATCTCTTGTTCTGTTGCCGTTAGCTTTACTGGTCCTGGAGGAGAATTTCTGCATCCTGTTGCCTTTGTCTAGAATAGTTCTAATTCAGGACAGCATCCAGCTGTGTTTGAGCACTCTACTGAACGGATTTGAATGACTAAACTGATTTCTGTACTGGGACCTTTTTGGCATTAAGTTAAATTGAAAATCTGCACAATGGAAATCTAATTTTCATCAGAAATAGGAAAGCATATTTGCCTTTTACACTTTTCTTCTACAAAGTCCCTTCAAAATATTAATTAATTAATCCCACAGTGATTCTGGCATTCAAACTTTGATTAAAACTTTCTGTAAATGTTAATGTGCCACTGAACTTTGAATATGTAGATTCTACTGAAAAAGGGATATATTCTGTCAAAATATACTGTATGTGAAACATAAAGGGTAAAGAATGACAAATTATGCATGATAATATTGTTCAAAGATACTTAAAGATCAGATGTATATTTTAAAACTTTCCCCTACTGAAAAGAATTCTTTTCCTCCTTTAAAGTGCTGTTACCAAGCCCTTCTTAGGATTTTATTTAACCCAGCCCTTTCATTTTATCTCATCCAACTCTAAAAATGAATGTACATTATATTGACTCAATGTTGGTGAAATTCTTCGGTATCAAAAAAACCCCAAACCATCAAACCAAAACAACCAAACCCAAATAACTACTTCTTCATTTGCAGGTCAAGTTTTGTGTAATGAAAATGCTAATATGCTCAGAGTAAACTACTAGAAGTTGTCTTAATCCTTATTTTTCAAAAGGAGTACAGTCTGACAGAACACTGGGAACTCAACTGAAAACAGTACAGGTACTAAGCAGGCTGATGGTTTGCTCTCACAAAACTGGTCAGTTGGTGACTCTAGAAGGAGCGCAATAAAAATGAGCATTTACCAGGAAGGTCTGAAAGGAATTTAGCACATACCAGGTGGTGATGAAGAGATGTCATCAACTTTTATTTTCACCTGGAAAAATTGGTACTGGGCAGAACCCCACTTCATACCACAGATATTTTCTCCTTAGCAGATGTAACCCAGATATGAATACTGAAGAAAAAAATGGTTAATATAATAATAGTGATGTAATTAATAATGTTAATATTACTAATAAATTAATATTAAAAATATTTGAAATTACCAAAGCAACCAGACAAAAATAAAATCAATGTAAAAAAAAAGACTCTTCTCCAAAAAAGTTGAGCACTCTGGCAAAGATGAGAGGTTTCAGAAGTGAATTAAAGACTTTACCTATGGAAGGTATTTAGCATCCTGTACCTTGGGCCTGTGTCAGTCCTTGCAAACAAATATTTCAAAACACTCATCAGTATTAAAAAATAATAAGTATAAAAAATAATCAGTATAAAAAAATAAGCAATTAGTGAGCTTGCTCTGACATCCTCTGATGTAAAACAGGAATAATCCCAGTTAGTCCTTGATTTCATTCTGTAATAATTCGTGGTGCAATTTTAAACAGAGTGATGTTATAAATGGTGTAAAACTAGACTAAGACACTGAAAAAAGACCTTGTTCCTGTACAATGGGCGCCAAGGTGGTTCCTTGCTCCTTGAGATTTCCTTCCTGCTTACACAGCCAAACTGAACATAGGTAAAAAAGAGCCAAAAAAAGATCTTTGAGTTTTATGGCTGTTCACACACAATTTTGTAACAAAGACTCTCTGAGGAATACGTCCTAGCTGCTGTCTTTCCTCCCTGTTAAGCATGAGCAGCTGGTTGTATAAGAATTGGCAGTTCTCTGCCAGGCTCTCACCTACTTGAAGGAGTTCCATTTAAATATTTACTTTTTGTTCAGCATACTTAATGACCATTGCCATTATTTACAACTTATGTACTAAATATCATGCCCTTGTGCTGCCTTGAGATCATTAGCTTTAATGAAGGCAGAAACACACAATAAGGTAAAATAATCAGATCTGCAAAGAGATTGGGGACTACATTTATATTTACCATCCATCCAGCATAATGGCATTTGCTCCAAGTTCAGGTGTATTTTTGCAGTCTTCAAAGGTTAATTGATGCTTTTGGGTTTATTCAGTTTTGAGAAGAAAAGGAGTAGAGGCAGTAATTTCTTTGGATTATTCTGCCCTAAAGGGTCTACAATCTTTCAGTCTGAGAAGTCTGAGCACAACTGAGAGATGCAAACTCTTAAAACTGATACAAGTCATTCCAGAAAAAAAATCCCCCTGCCTTCACAGACCCAGATAAAGGAATGCAAGTCCATTTGCCCTGACTTACACTAGTATCAGTACCACCATCTGGACAAACAGAGTCCTGTTCTGAGAAGTTTGTTACTTTTCTGTACTTCGTTACAGAAGTTACGGAGTGTTTTTCAATTGATTTGAGAGTGAACGAACAGCTGGTATATGGTTTTCATCCCTTAAGAATGGCTACATTGCTTTCCCAAAATGGGAAGCTAGGCAGCTTTCAGCATCAAGGTCATTTAGGATAAAAAAATAGCTTCCCTGCCACAAGTTAAAACCATAACCAGGGTGCAGGGGTACATCTCTTACACAGCCAAGAAATAATCTCCTTCTGCTGTTGACCTAACTTAATGAGGAAAATTTTGCAGCTGGTGAAAAATGGAAGATATTTTTCCAGGGATAAAAATGGATCATCTCTTAGTAATCTTACTGAAATCCTGCTGTGTCAAATTCTTGGAGGAATTACTCTCTGCAACTACCTGAAAGAGGTTGCAGCCAGGCAGGGGTTGATCTCTTCTCTCAGGCAACCGGTAACAGAAAAAGAGGACACAGACTCAAGCTCCATCAGGGGAGGTTTAGGCTTGATATTAGGAAGAAATTCTTCACTGAAAGAGCGATTCGCCACTGGAATGGCCTGCCTGGGGATGTGGTGGAGTCACTGTCCCTGGAGGTGTTTAAGAGTAGGCTGGATGAGGCACTTAGTGCCATGGTTTACATGATGGGTTGGTGATGGCTTACAGGCTGGACTTGATGATCTCAAAGGTCTCTTCCACCCTTGCTTATACTGTGATACTGTGAACTATGCCAGCCAGAGGTGAGGACAAGAATTTACCTAAGGTGTAAGGCTGGGAGAAAGTCTGCTGAGGTTCATGCAACCTTTGGATTATAACAGAATCACAGAATCACAGAATACTATGAGTTGGAAGGGACCCACATAACCTGCACTGTTCCTCCAAATGGGTACCACAATATGGCTAGGAAGAGCTGGAGTGTATTGGAAGTGACTACATGGCTCTGGGGAAGATGTTTAAGACCATGAGTCCCAAGTGTTTTCTACTTGGTCCTGCCAGTGAGCAGGAAGAACTGGGGAGAGGGCGATACATTCAGCAGGACCTCAGCAGCTCCATTGCTGGCATTATTGATAGGGACTGTTTTGTTGACAGGGTTTTTAAAACCACAGGACATCTTTTGAGGATATAGGATAAGTGGGGAGAGATGGGACCCACATGGCTTGGTGGCCTTCTTTAATAAAATGACTGGATTTCTGCATGAAAGAAGACCAGTGTCTCCCACAATATCCTTCTACATATGTGGAGACATGATGGCATGGAACGTGGACAAGCAGATGGATTTTATAGTTGGAGAGCAGTGTTTAATGTGTTGTACTCCATCTGGAGGCCAAGAACAAGGGGAATAACAAAGATACCTGTCCTCTTTAATATCTAAATGTTAATCATGATCTATGACCTAAAGAAGGAGATCAGTGATCTAGAGAAGGAGACAGAATGTCCCCCTCAGCAAGTCTGCAGGTAACACCAAAGCTGGAGTGCAGCTGGAATCCAATACCGTGCAACAGTTAAGCAAACTCTGCTGATAAGCTATTCCCTTCCCCATTCTACCCTGCTGCATGTTTGCACCTGAATAGTTATAGGTTGAGGATGTTGCTAGAAGACTTCAGTTGCTCCCTTTGTCTGGAGTTTTCAGGAAAAAAAGGAGATCATGATGATTTAAATTTTAAAACCTTTGTGTTAGCTAACTTTCCCTATTCTTTTCCTCTTAATAGCCTTGAGTATTGCTCAGTGGAAGATGAAAATGACAACTCTGTCTACATCTGGAAACTGAAGAGATAGATGATGAACTGTCACTTACCAAAAGCTTTTACTTCTGCTCTTAATGCCCTGAAGGAAGAAATGACTCCTCTTGAAATTGGCAGAAATTTTTTCCTAGGTTTTTCCTAGAAGTTTTCCCACATAGCCCTTCAACTCCCTTGGACTCGCTCGGGCTCCTTTTGCCCTGAGGTCTTTTCTGTTCTTTGGGGTTGGAGGTTCAAGAGGAGGAAGTTGGTTTTGAGGTTTGTTCCTTGCCTGCCCTCTGTTCTTTTTTTTGCTTTCTTTCCTTCTTTTGATGATTTACGCATGCTGATAAGCAAGGTTCTTCTGGGAATGCCTGTTGTTATTCACATGCCTGGAGGAAAAACTTTTGTAGGAAGTTGCTGAAACTACTACTAAAATAATTTTAATGTTATGTTTTTCTGCTTTCCAACTTTAATCATCTCTGATCCACTTGGAGGCATTATCCTGATCAAGAAGGCTTTTCTACTGCTTGGGAAACATCTCAGTTGAATATGCACCCAATTTTTTTTCTTTTTGGAGATTTAGGAACTCAAGAAATGTGGGAAGAGCAATCGTCAGTGAAAACTGAGGCAAAAATGTTGTTGAGAAGAGCAGCCTTCTCCATGACATTTGTTATTGGATCCCCTTTTTTAATTCCTATTCTTACTGATGTACCTTGAGAATCCCTTACTATTCATCATTTCTCTTACCAAATTTAGTACCAGTTGTTCCTTTGCTTTCTTGGTAATTCTTCTTTCTTTTTTACCTTTGCATAGAAAGCAAGTTTCTCAAAGCAAGGATCGTTGTCCATATGTTTTCACAAGGACTCCATGCAGGTCTAGAAAGACAGGGAGGAGGAAGGAGAAGGAAGTTCCTCTGTGCAAAGATGTTCAGGGAGCCGGCTGTAAATCAGCTACTTCAGAAGGGAGCTTACTGCAACCACAGCCTGTGGGACCCAGCAAGTGAATATCCTTGACCAGGATATTAAGTCCTTGGGTGGTTCAAAGTCAGCAGAACCATGCAAAAGTCCTTGGACATCTGCCACATGATGCTATCAGAAGATACAACACAGAGGAGTGTCATTTTCTAGCACACAAGTAATCCTGATGCAGAGAGGCATGCAAAGCAGAGTGTTTGCTTTAAAAACTAGGATCTATAGAAAGTTATTCTCAAATTTCCCTCAACCATCACTAAAACGATTACATTGTTCAATTCACAGAGGAATGAGACTTCCTTGTGTTATTGCTTGGGGAAGTTATCCGTAAATCTCACTACACTCAGCCTCTGCAGTGCACAATCCTGTATTTATTATGCGAGTCCTGGAGAGGATGCTCCAGGAAAAATTATAAACATTGAATAACAAGTCCAAATAGCAGCAACTGGGGACAGTATGGTCACATCCTCCCAAGTCAGGCCTCCTCAGCCTTGCAGAGCCTGGAAGCCTCTGCAACCAGGTTTTCAGTTACATCAGACACCGTGCAGCTGGCAGAATAGCTTGAGCCGTGCTACTCAGAGGACTATCTAACCACAATACAGTGACCACCTCATGGCCATGTTGGAAAAGTATGTTGTTTACATCTTACTCTGGCAAGTCAGAATAGCCCAAGAAGTTGTGCCAGCAGACTAGAACAGACATTATCCAAATTTACCTTAGGAGGCCATGTTTACAGCCCAGCACTCTCTGCTGAGCTCTTTGCTAATGGGGAATCTGGCTTTAATTACTGCTTGGACATAACTACTTCTTAAAACAGTAGTTTTAACATTCGGACTTCCAAAAAAGTAATTCAGGGATGTGGTTCTTTATATTTTACATTAATCTTGCAATGTTTGATGTTTTTAAGATTGCATAGATATAGGACCATGGTTATTCTATGTGCTTTATTCTGGCATGATCTACAAGCACACTTGAGTGGGGACCAGTGCCTTGGGGTTCGCTTTGCCCATCCATGCCAAGACACTGTGCTCGTATTTCAGCCACGCACTGTCTGGCTTGGAGCAGAGCAAGTCAGAGACCTTGGATATTTTTTGTGATTGTGTCAGCTATCCTTGTTATGGTCACTAGAAATCAGGGAAGTATTTATTCCCATGTAATAAAAAGCAGTGCACTTTAACACACTAAGAGAAGGGAATCAGGCACAAATAACAAACAATTACATAACCAAACTTCTGAAACTACCCAGAGACTGATTCCATAGTTGTGAACTTTTTGTCCATCAGCTGAATTTTCAGCATGCATTACCTCATTGGCATACTCATGAGGGTCAAAAGGTAACAGTTCCAGTCATGAGCTCTGACAATGTTATTTGACATGTTTCTATTAAGCTACTGCAGGAGTGAGAAATTATTTTTTAGTATAAAGATTGACTCTTGGTGCTACAAGTCTTCACAGGCTCCCTAATGCATTATTTGTAAGCAACTATCTTTTCAGAATAATAAAAATTGTTACAGCCTAGAAGTTGTTTTGTTCTCTTAAACGAAACATACTGTTGCTTCCTGCAAAATTAGTCATAGCACTTCTGATCTTGAGTTTATTCTAAATAAGAAATAATTTCCTATAGAGGAAAATCCTGATCAAGTTTAATTCTAACAGCTGAAAATCAACAGTGATTAAAACCTCAGTGTCTAGACTAAACCAATATATATTTTAATGATAAACAAACTCAAATGGTTGGATTAAGCAGCTGTATCTGTCTAATCCTCTTTGATCTTTGAACTGGTTCTCTAGCTGCTTTTCTAGTACAGTACACAAATACATTAGTGGACTCTTTAATCTGGCAGTTTAAAGCATAACAATGTAAAATGGCTTCAATTTGAAGTAAATCAAATTCCAACTGGAATACAGTGAACAGTTTTAATAGTGAATGCCATATATTTTTATCAGATTATAATTCATAAACTATATAAAATTAAATTATAGAGACAAAATGATCCAATTTAATTTTTAAGATATAAATTCCCTGCTAGTCTTTCCTGTCCAGAATATATCACACTCCTGAAAAAATATTTTGAATGCATTAAATCAGTAGTCACTTGAGGAACAGTAGATCCATCACAACTACACAACAATTATTTTATTGCTCATGCCCTACACAACACATCTATGGAAACATGTCCCTTTTACTGAATTTCCCCTAAAATGCAGTTGTCATTGCTGGAACAGTTTACTACAACTACCTTGGGTCTGAACCTTCCTTGCTGTAGCTTTGAACCATTCCCACACATCCTGTCACTGGATAGCAGAGAGAAGAGCTCAGCACCTCCCTCTCTACTTCCCCTCCTTTTGAAACTATAGAGCGAGATAAGATTGACCTTCAGCCTCCCTTTCTCCAAGCCAGAAAAACTTCAAAGTCTTCTCAAGTGTATTAACTTCAAAAAGTGTTCAGACTTCAGAATTTTGGAACTTTTTCCACTACAAGTGTTTACCTACAAGGAGTCCTTAGGACTGGACATATAATTAAGTTCTGGTCTCATTAGGATCCATCAAAGGCAGAAGGCATGTTAGTAACCCAGGAGTGATTGCCACACAGGTAATGATGGAATCAGAATCGCCCATCATTGTGGCTTCTTCAAAATATTTGCAAGAATGAACATGTACAGAAAAAGAATTGCAAAATTCTGTCTTCTAGGAAGCCCAGCCATTCAACAAACACCTTCCTCTGGCAAAGTCCCTCAGCAGCTCCCTGTGTGCTTAGTCATGCTTAGGAACTACCATGGCTCCTAAGTCACAGTGGCCACACCTGTAAAGACTGGTTGCAAGCTAATTGCAAACTGGCCAGTTTGTAATTTTGTTCAGCTGGTCCTGCTGAAGGGTCTTCATTCTAGATTGTAGGACTGCTGAATCTTTTTCTGGATCCTGGTAAGAAAGATATTTCTCACCAACCTGACTGGGACTATCTGTGCTCTCTCTCTTACACCACACGGATTACGTATTTTAAAGACTGCAAATGGCAGACAAATGATAGTCTGGATCTTCCTTAGTAATTATGAGTTACATCCCTTGTATGATCACATACACTTAGCATCAGCAATGGTTAAACCAGAAATATTTTCGTATGTTAAACAAAATGGAACATAACCACACACCAATCAGCTCTCTGTGACAAATAACATGAGGTGAAGCTGAAGGATATGAGCATGTGCAACTCAAGCTGATCCAGCTTGTTAATACAATAGTGCACTGCAAGATTTATTTTTGACATATGTTCCTAATAGTCTGACACTTGAGTTAGCTTCACACCAAGGAAGACCAGATGCAACACATGCTTGGCAATGGCATTTGAATGTTTGCACTGACCACAAGCAGAAAGTTATTGACAGTTATTTTGTTGGACTCATTAGAACAGAACCCATTTTGTGCAGTATTCAACCATACTTCTCATATCAGAATTCAAAGTAGACCATGCTGGCACACTGAGGGATTTGTTGACCAATGGTGGTGATCAATGAGTAAAAAGGCCATGGCAAATCAAGGTATAGGAGGCTAACATGAGTGGCAGCACAGAGTGCCCTGGGATGCTGTTGAATTTCCATCTTTTTGCAACTCTTTGTTGTGTATTGCTAAAATATCCTATAATGAATAAACAACTTCACAGCATTGTTTTTGTAAAATCCTTTAACCAGAACACTAATGAGAAAAATCAGGTCTGTGGACGCTGTAAAGTGGAGAGGTATAGCTTTTCTAAACACCACATCAGTGTAATTTGTTTATAGTTGTTATTTCTTCATTGAACCCTAGTTCAATTGGTTGTTAAAATGATTTCCACTTTTGTCATAACTGCTGGAGGATGACTTGTTCCAATAGAACATTTCAGTGTTCACCTACCAACAGAGGGATATCAGACAATAACTTGACTTACTGCGTTTGCTTGAGAGCGTAGTGAGCACAGGCTGGTAAGGATCTTTGAAAATTTCCAGGTCTCTGAGATTTTGCAATGGCTGGGCTGTGGCCAGCTCCAATTATGGATGCAGCACCTGCTCTGCTCTTCTAATTTGAGGGGCACTGCACTATGATGGTAAGGTGACTGCCCTGCTCACGTGGCTGTCACCCTCAGCTCCCAAATCACCATCTTCCATGAAGCAGTCTACTTCTGATGCTCTCTGACAAGCAGATGGTCTAGACAATTTCAAAGTCTCCAGAGGATTTTTGATTTAATTCAGAAATTAGTATTTCTATTGTTCTTGCATTTTCTGTTCCAAACTGAAAAATGAACATTAATGCATGTGCTATGGGTAGCATATTTGACTTTGAAAACTGTTTATCAGTCTGATCCAAAGATTTGCATCAAATCCACTTTGATGTGTATTAGGTCTAATAGGCTGAGATAAATTTTCCTCATGACTGTCCTATATGCCAAAACTGCTCAAGTTTAAAATCAATATTGCATTATTGGACTGCTGTATGTGGCTAGTAACTTGTTTCCCAGCATTTTTACCTGTTACCTGCACATGAAATCCTTGCCAATCCAACACCTCTTCTGTCAGAATTTAAGCTTGTTATTTTGGGACCTGCCAATCTGAGACATGCCCAAGTCATACCGTCCAAAAGTTGCCTGGCACCCAAATGACACCATGACCCCTAAGGCTGCCTGTGTGGGGGTCTATGCTCCTGGGAGGAATGGAAATTCTGAGAAGTCTTGGCAAATAGGAATCAAGCATTTAAATCTAGAAGCTAGTATTTGCCCTACACATAATACTAAAACAAAGAAAATATTTATCCTTTTACAAATGCATTTTTGAGCTCTTTCTATTGCTTTCTTTTCTCTTGAATTGGAAAGTGTAGGTCAGGAGTAGGAGTGGAGCAATTCTCAAATATGTGAAATCACTTTTCCGTAATATTAAAGGGCTGAAGATAATTTAGCATAGTTTGGACACTTGGAGAGATGAACTCATCAATTTACCTATTCTGATTTAAATAAACTGTGAATAAATTCTATTTTAAAACCTGATAAGTTGTCTATATCACAATCAAGAGTTTAGGAAGCTGCATTGTGTACTTTGTCATATAAACTTGTAACTGCTAGACCACTGTGTCTCACATATTTCTGTCCCAGGGGCAATGATTTCTGCTCAGTAATTCTTTTACCAGTGGCTTTCCAGTTTGGAAGTACACAAGGATTTTCTTATGGTCATGTCAAGCTTTCTTTCAGGCTCACGTTAAAACATCACTTTTTCTGTCTTATCTCTTCCATAGTGACCTATACTGCAAAACTGAAAGTGATGCAAAGCACTCTGGCAGAGGGTTTCCATTTGAGGCAATGTTGAACCTGGTGACAGACTCTGCGTTCCCTGGAGGAGGGTAGAGACTTGCATACTCTCCATCTTCTAGAAGGATAATTGCTTCAGATTGCCATTTTGTATAATCTTCATAATCCACTGAGTTAGTCTAAATGTTCCAAACATACCTGTACTTGGTTATATGATGAAAACAAATACATTTATTTTCTGGGATTTTGATAAAAACCAGACAGAACCAGACACTCAATTGAGACTTCAACTGAAAAATGGATGGCTATCTGTCAGACTCCTTTCAAAAAGCCCCTTCTAAAAGTGCCTTACTGGTGCTGTCATACCCAATTTTCCCTATAAGGAAAACAAATTGCTTGCTTGTTTATGGCAAATTACAGATTACTGTTCCAATGTACTCAGAATATCACTTAATGGTGGTATAACATAGTCAGCTGCACTGTATTATCAAAATTTTCATTTCTGTATAAATTTTTTGGATGACTGGACTATTGTACCTACCCACCTCATGTCTACTTACCACACTACAAATGCTGCTCCTTTAATTTCCATATGTGTTTTCCTAGAGTTCATAGTATTCTGTAGATTTTGTAGTTAATATTCTAAGAGTGCAGTTTGTATTAGCTAAGCAGAATGCTCTTGCATGGCTCCCATGAGCAGCTGGCATTTTCAAAGAAAAATATACTTCTGCATATCCAAGCACTGCTTCCCATAGTACTCAGCACTGACTGTACAAATGTGTGAAGATTTGTACTACAAGCAGGCTCTTATTTCAAGCACTGAAGCTAAAGCTGAAATGTACAGAAGAAAATCTGAAGCACATCATTCTGGAATCAGGCTCCAGATGATTACAATGGTTCTCCATTAAAATTAAGGGACAAATGAATGTGAAAATTCCTGTTAGATATTATTTTTAAATGATTATTGATTGTGTTTCATGTCTGAGTTAGTTATATATACAACCCTGAGACAACAAAATGGAAGCCATAAAAAACTATAAAAATATAAAAATACTGTAATTTAAAAGTGGTTAAACAAAGCATCACTGATGAAATGCTTTATGTGCCACTTTCAAAACAAAGTGGGTTTTTTTCCAAATAAATCCAAAACTTGTTTCAAAGCTGAATTATGTCAAAATTGACTATATGTTTCAGTCTCATTGAAGCGGCGCTTTTCAACAAAGAATTGTTGCACCAGAAAACCCTCGAGAGTCCCTGGCCTTGAGGCAGAGCTGAAGTGACCTGCCCAGCGATGCTAACCTGCCTGGGCAGGACACCAGGATTCTTGTGGCTGGAATAAGTAAGGGAGGCAAGCTATCCTCAGTCCTCACTATGGCATGTTTGCAGAAGATCCACTCAGTATCAGCTGTGCCTTTAACGCAATACCCTCCTCCTTATTTTTGTGATCTGCTTCTCCTAACTTGATGGTCCCATAGTCCCTTAACACATAATTGTGTTCAGGGAACTGAGGCAACTAGCTCTTTCTGAGGCTGTTTTCCATGATGATAAACAAAATAACAACATGTAAAAACTGCTAATAAATGGCACATCCCTCAGGAGAGAAGGCATTACCTCACTATGGTCCCATTTTCTGCTTATTCAAAGAGCGAGACTCTCAAGGTCAAACAAACCAAGGCTTCCCTGGAGGCAATGCTAATGCCAGACTGGCTGTGCATGCCAAGCTGCTGGCTCAAAGGTTACATGTTACTGGCTTTGACTGTCAATATTCTTACACTGCTGCTTTTCCTTTCTATTTATGATTCTCCTGCACTGCGTCACTTTTATGTCAGGCATTTTAAAAGTCTCTTCTTCTATTACCTGAAATTTTCCGAACAGTAGCTACTGCTTGTAGGTGAAGTGGCAGGCTCTATATAGACACACATATATATATATATATATGCACTGCACAAAAAAAGATGGGCTGAAGGAACTATTTCAAGAGGATAAAGCACTTGAATTCGAGAATTAGGAAGAGCAGCACTACTTGTGCAGTTTTAATTTATCCTCTTGGCATCCTTATACAAAACCGAAGTGCTAAAGCGAGTTAAATTATTGTATCTCATAAGATTTGTAATTTGTTTTCCTTTATCTTTTTTTAAGCTCTGACTGAACCACATTTCTGATAAGAAAAATACTCCATGCTGCAGTGTTCCTTTCAAGAAAGCTTGTGATGATACACTGACACAGAAACTGGTGAACAAGAAAAAAAATTACTAAAAAATCAAACCTATGTTTTGCACTGAAAAACAAAGCTTCAGCTGAACTATGGTCTTAAAAGAAATCTGTCATCCAGGCTGCAATACACTGACAAAAGCAAATTCAGCTTGACAGTTCCATTCTGAACTTCTTTTGTCATTTTTAATCTATTACACTCAAAAGGGATCTGTGAAGGTATTTGCATTAGGAAAGGCACATACAGAAGTTTAAAAGCTGTCTGTGTTCATAGGCAGGGAGAGAAGACTTGGGACTGGGTTTTCTTTGTCCTTTGTCCTCTCTCCAAGTAAGAACAGCACCAGGTTGTTAAGGCCAGAGAAAGAAGGTGTGCTACAACTCCCAGCTGCCTGCTGGCTCCTAATAGCAGGGGATCTGGGAGAGAAAGAGAAGGAGAATTCACCACGACTGGCACATGAATTTTGCTGCTATTGAAATAAGATAGTGCAAAATACTTGTGTGTTGCCATAAGGGCCCAGTTCACTCAGAGAAATTTCAGACCTAGAGTCTGAACAGCTGATTTTGCTCTTATTCTCTGAGTAAATGTTGCAGACTGCAAACGTCTGTGTTTGTGTATGAGCTGTTTACAATTCTGTATATGAAGTGAACCTGTTCCAACAGGGAAGTGACAATTGCTTTCAAGGTTCAGAAAGACTATTACCTGGCTGTCTTGAAAATTCACAGAAAAAAGATCTACCCAAATTCTGTTCTGAAAACCAAAACCTAAGCATTGTGGAAGATTTAAGACATACAGAGAACTTTAACTATAGCTCATTAGGATTTCATAAAGTAAATTTTGAAATGTTTAAATTAGATTTGCTAATAAGGATTTCTTCAAATTCAGGGTTTTATCCCTTCTGCTAATTTTGCAAGAAAATTAGCTGTTTCTGTAATTATATTTTGTAGTGACATTTCAAATATCGTTTAAATAATGCACACAGCAACCTTGAGACTAAATGGAAGATACAATAAACCAATAGATTTAAAAACCTTTTATACAAAAAGTCACTATTTGCTCAGATCCTAATCTTCAAAAAACAGTAATTAAAAGTAAGGTGATGAGACAGCACATCACATGCTATCCAATAAGGTGGAGTGAAATACCTAATCTGCAGACACAGATCTCCTGAGGACTCAGGCAGACAATCGAATATTGTCTTTCACAAAGGATACATGGGTGGAAGGTTAACCATACAGCTGCGTGACCTTAGTACAAACCATAGATATTCCAAAAAGGAAAAGGAAAAACACCATGCATGGCGCCTTCATCTGCAACTGATTTAAAAGCCTTTATCTGCACACTGTAGCTAGAAGTAATTGATTACGTATTTGTATATAGTTTCTAAAAGGCTTAATTCTTACTTTAAGCAAATGGATTTCCTTGAAAATGCTAGTTGTGAGAAGAACCCATTTTTAGACAGTTGAATTATCTATAATAATTCCACATAAAATAACCACATTAACACACAGAAGTCTATGATCTCCACATTGTCTATGGCTATTTACTGTTATTCAAAGGTATTAAATTATTTCCTCAGTAGATTATTTCCTAATGGCACCAGTGCCAGCAAACAACCTCTAGCTGAATGTCTTAAGCATAGTGCATTTGATAAAGGGCCATGTTTTTCAGTAGCATATGGAGAAAAAATCAATAAATGCTAATCCTTGGTGCAGGCTTAAAATCTTTGGGATTTGCTGCAGATGCTACCAATTAGAAATCACATATTCTGCTGGTAAAAAGGAGAACCGAAATAAATGTTTCGGGTTGCTCCCTGTGTGACAAAGTTGGCAATCAACTTTTTTTTTTTTTCACTGCTGGATATCAAGAGATATTCTCTGCAGTGACAGAATCCTTTGAAAAATATGAGTTGAGAAATCTCACCTTCAGTGACGATGACTGTTTGTGCGCTAGCACTCTCCTGCCATCCTTAGCTCTATTCTGCCATCCCTGTCATTGGCCACTCACAGCTGATGGGAGAAAGGGGACTTCATTGAAGTCAATGGCCTCACTGTGCTCCTTGTCTGGAGTTCACAAGGCCAGGTCGCCCTGCTACCACTCATCACTTCACTGGCAGGCAGTGTGTCAGGGCAGTCCAGGGTAAAGGAATTAAAACCTTGTCTGATGTGCTGAGATTCCCTTCCCATCACCACAGTGGAGCTAGGTCCCCCAAATCCCACTGTTGGTGGAGACAAGTGGCACTTTCAGCCAGCAGTTCATCTCAGTATGTCAAACACCTTTATTAAGCTGATAGGAATTGTGCCCTAGGAGAGAGAGCCTGTGCTTCTCCAGGTAGAAGCACAAAACTCAATCTGCTGCAGCCATCAGCACCTACAGATATGCATCCCTTGACACCTGTTTCTTTCAGTCAAAAGTGTAAATCAGTTAAAAAATAGACAAAGGATGCACCGATCTTCAGAGGAGGTAAAAAGGATAGTGTGAGGAATTACAGGTCAATTGCAGGCCACTCCTGAAAACTTCCTCCCTGAGCGAGGCCTCTTGTAGAGCATTTCTGAGCACAAGAAGCGGCTGACTTGGAACAGCTGGCTTAGATTTACTAAGGATAAACTCTGTCCAACCAACTTGATTGCTTTTGGTAATAAACTGACTAGATTTTCCGAGAGCACTACAGGGTGGTTCAAGGTAAGTGCCACAGTGGTCTCCACTGTGACCTATCTACTTAACCTCTTTATCAGAGACTGGAGAAGGTGACTGAGTGGACTCTCGTTGTGCTTGTGTATGTTGCCAAACTGGAGGAAGCCTCAATGAAAGGGCTGCCACCCAAAGGGACTGTCAGGCTGAAGAATGAACCATAAGATTCAACAAGCAGAAATGCTGAGTCTTGCCCAAAAAATACCTGCAACAACCAAGGCTGGAGACTGATTATGTATCAAAGGCCCCAGGGGTCCTGTTGGGCAGCAAGCAAGGCATGAGCCAGCAGTAAGTCCTGGCTGCAAAGTTGGCCAGTGGTAACCTGGAGTAGGTAATGGTAGCACAGTGGAATATGGTGAGGATGAGCGATGGGAAAGGAAATAAGAAGGGCTTCTAAAGCTGCATCATGAGTAACAGGAAGTAGAGAGGAAATGTGGCCTACCTGCTGAGAACAACAAAAAGGCTGAGGTACTCCTGCACATCTGACCTTACTAGTACAATATGTACTAGAAAACCCAGAAGCCTGTGAGACATGGGTTTGTCAGGACCACGGAAAACTAGCCTTCAGTAGAGAAAAATCCAGTTAGGGAACACTTAAACAAACTAAACAAACACAAGTTCATNTGGGTTTGTCAGGACCACGGAAAACTAGCCTTCAGTAGAGAAAAATACTAAAGTGGATTTCTTAAACAAACTAAACAAACACAAGTTCATAGTGTCTGATGGGATGCACCCACAAGGGATGAGAGAGCTGGTCAATGTAATTCAACAACACTCTCAGTTATGTCACAGAGGTTGCAGTGACTGGAACAGGTTTCTGAGGACTGGAGGAAAACAAATTACACTCCTGCCTGCAAGAACGGCAAGGAGGAGGGTTTGGGAAACTACAGGCTAGTTAACCTTTCCTTAATATCTGGGAAGGTGATAGAGCAAATCCTGCTGAAAATCACTTCCAGACACATGAAGGACAAGATGAGGATAGGGAGTAGTCAGTCAGCATGGATTTACAAAGATGAAATCCTGCCTTGACCAATCTGATAGCCTTCTGCAATGGATCAGTGACTGGGGGAAGAGAAGTGGATGCTGTCTGTCTCAGTTTCAACAAAACTTACAACACGGTCTCACATAACACCCTCACAGACACATAATGATGTACTAGACAAGTGGACCATGAGGTGGATTGTGAAAACTGTCTGACAGATTTATGGTCACAAAGTCTAGCTGGAAGCCAGTTGACAGAGGTGTGCCATGGGGCCCAGTACTGGATAAACTCTGTGTAACAGCTTTATTAATGATTTGGATGATGCAACCCTGTGCCCTTGTCCAGTTCACGGGTGATGTGCCTGGTACACCAGAAGGATGTGCAGCTATTCAGAGGGACCTGAACCGGCTCAGAGAAATTGGTCAATGAAAATGTCTTGAAGTTCAACCAAGGGAAATACCAAGTAGAAAACTGACTTATCTGACTTAAATCACTGCGCAAATTTTTGCTTCTGGCAGGTTCTTGTGCATCCAAATTTGTGGCTGGATTAGAAGGCCAAACAGTATGGATACAGGATTGCTTCTGCAGGTCTTCTGCATTTCGCAGACATCTGATTCAGATACAAAATGCCCTTGTGTTTCACACTCATTTAAGACCAAGTAGTAAGGTCTACAGGCTAGAGAGTTTTTTCAAACTATGAGAAAAAGAGTATTTACAGGTTCACAGGTTCTTTTTATCATCCTGTAGAGGATTATCTGATAGCAAACACCACCATCCCCCAAATATATATGATACTATTTCCCTCAAACAAACAGAAATTTTGTCCTTAATATCAAATATTATCTCATTCTACGCCATGCTGCTACTTGGACTCAAATGCTGCTAAGGGAATGCTGTTGGCAAAGGAGTAGTCAAAAAAAAAAAAAAAAAAAGAAACGGAGAGGTAGGTCACTGTTAAAGATAGTGAATGTTAGAAAGAAACCTCTCCCCATTCTCAGCTCTCTGTAACTGCACTGGGGTACACTGAAGAGGGGAAGGAATGAAATGAGACTTGCCTCAGGGTTATCTGACAGACAAAGTGAAGGGGAGCCTAATGAAGAGAAAAAGAATTTATAATTGGGTCTGTGTCGTGGTTTGACCCTGGCTGGATGCCAGAGATTCACCCACAACCTCTCCTGGAGGAAAACTGGAAAATAAAACTGGAAAATAAAACTGGTCACAGGCAAAAGCAAGGCAAACTACCAGTGAAGAATACAAAGGATTTATTTATTAACTAACAAGATCAGAACTTATGTGAGAAGCATTATTTAAAAGGCAACCTTTTCCCCCCACCCCTCCTTCTCTTACAACAGATGTCATATTCCCTTTTTTCACCAGGAGACAAAGGAGGAACATAGGGTAGGGATAAACCAGGCAAGTTGGTATTTTTGACCAGATCCAGGGTAGGAACCATCTCTCTGCCCTTTCATAAAGTTCTCTCTCTCTCTGNAGCATGGTCTTGCCATCAAAATAGCTGTTCATGGTGCTGGTGTAAACAGAGGGAATAATGTCAGTGGCTGCAACCCTATCCTGCTTAAGCAGGGAGCTCCACAAAGAAAATCCAAGCCTTTGTCCCTGCTTTTCCATACAATGAATCATGACTTTTCCAACCACTTGTAATTTCACTTCAGCATCACTTTTCCCAGGCAGTGACTGAGGCTCCTCTCAGCAGCATGAGCTGGCCAGTACTGTGTTGCAGAAGCCGGAGCATTAGTCATGCATGTAGAGCCATCAACACACAAAGAGTTCATCTTCCCTTATTTTTCACCTTGGAAAATTCCTAGTGAACCCATGCATTTGCTGAGCTGGTGGTCCTATCCGAAACTGCTCATGAACCAGAAAAAACCCATCATTTCCATCCCTCTATTCTTTTCCACTTTCTACCTTTGGCTTAATTCTCGGATTGTGTTTCTGGAGGGAGGTGGTCTTTTTCTTCTGCACGTACATGGCATGTATTTGATATTACTTAGTATGAGCAGCTTTTTTCATGAAAAGTTGCAAAAACTTTGTAACCTGGATGCCGCCCTTGGGTCACTTGTTCACTTCCAGACTGCCTTTGAAGTCAAGCAGCAGCCAGACTGAATCTTCTGTCTTGTAGGCATCATCTATTGGGGATTTATTTTGGATACGTAATTTTGCTTATTTTCTACAATTTTAAAATGCTTCACAGAGCTAACTAGCAGCCTGCCCCATTTCGGATCTGGCAGAAAGTGCTGCAGAATCTCCATCCTGATTCAAGCAGCATAGCCATTCATTTGTCATACTGACAGTTGGAGAAGTTGTTTATAACTCAGCAAATTCAGTTGGTTTCCATTTTATACTATTTTCCATAAGATTTCACACCTGGTTTTAATTTCTTTTTAAGATTCTCTTATTTCAATAACTCATACTTTTTGCAGTGACCTTTGCTTCCTCAAGGAAGAGCAATTATTTCTGATAAACAGGTAAATCTGTGGACTGTCTTGATCCTTCTTTTTGGCTTCTACTGCTGACACTCAAAATTTATCTTATTTTTTTCAGTGCTTTTTAGAAGTTGTCAATAATGTTCAAAAAATGGAAAATTCATACTGTAAACAGAAAGTTACATTTTTGATGGCGCAGGTTGTAGCTAACAGCTTCCAAATACCTACCAAGAAACAATTTTTTCAGAAGCTCTACTTAACAACACACATTAACCTCTGCAATTTCACCTAAAAATTCTGAACTGAAGTGGCTTACTTAAAAATTCCCCCAGTTCAATCTGAAAGAAAAAGAAAATCACTCCCTATCTACTTTGTATATTCTTGGATGGTTTTTATTCCAACAGGTTTAGCTGTATGAGGATTGAACACTTAAAAGCAATGAATTTCAGTGCTCTCCCTGTACCCTGGATCTTGAAAATCGAAGTAATTACATATGATGGTTTAAAAATTAATGCAAAAACACTAAGTAAAATTTTTAGGAAAGGTTACCTCCACAGCACTTGCCCATTTGGTTTAATAGTGACTTATAATAGTTTTAGTAATTTAGACCAGTAGTTTTTCAGGAAATGTTAGTAATTATTAGTGTCCTACTTCCCTTCTCCTGGAGAGTGCTAGTCTAAGAGAGGTTAAATTACTGTTCTGCTTTCACAGAATATCTGAGTTGGAAGGGACCCACAAGGATCATCGAGTCCAACTCTTAAACAGCACCACTGCCTCCCCGGCGAGGAATTGAACCATGCTCTCCCGCATGAGAGGCAGGGACACTCATCACTGTACTAAAGTGGATTTTCCTGCCATTTTTGGGTAGACTTCCACAATACTCTTAGGATACATATATATATATTAAAAAAACCAAACTGTAATTTCTCTGTGGAAGACTCCTCATTTGCAGATACCTCAGACCAATGGTGCAGGAGGCATTCCTGCCTTCTGCACAGTATCTGCACCGGAGATAGAATGCAAAATAAATACCCACTCCCTACACCAGCACTAGTGCTGCATCCATGTTTAGCTGGATGTAAGTTGGAATTCTCACTGAAGTCAATGCACTCTTTCCAAAGCAATTGTCACTGACATAAATGACATAGCATTCTTGAAGAAATTCTCTGAGCTGTTACCAACACAGCATTATGCAAAGCTAAAGTGATACTACTGTTTATTAAAATACCAGTGACCTTACATCCATTGCTCAAACTGTTTCTGAGGGTTTTTCTTATAGTGGATAACATGATGATAGATTTTAATGTACTGAAAGCCACTTACACACTTTCATTTAGAATTGATTTTAAAATTACTGTTTACACAATTTGCTGGTGATGAGGCTTTTACATATTCAACATGTTGTGCAAGCTCTCAGTTATCAATTGCTCAGAAGAGAAGGCACCACCCTATTTAGGTAAATCACTATTAAATTTTTTGCCCAGGAGGCTGGATGAAGACTGCTGAAGCTAAACACATCAGCATCCACCTTTTACTCAGAGTAAAACCAAAAAGCAGCTAAGTACCTCCAAGAACTCAGAGGGGCCTTTGCCTAAAATACACATTGCATGTTAACGTGGTTAGAAACAGCAAGAAGCATCCCCAGCTCTTGAATTCAAGTGCTATTTGCATCGCCCATTGGAGCACAAGACACTAGCTCCAGCCCACATTAACTGTGTGGCTTCAACATTAACACTGGTCTCCACCAGTATTCCTTTTGCAACATGAAAAGGTGTAATTAATGAGGTAAGAAGCAGGGATATCTTCTTGTTGCTCTGTGATTAAATAAATGCTGTGCTTTAAGAATGGGCCTTTTTGCCATATGGGAACCTGCACAAGATAAATGAGGAAGCAGTTAGAGGCTGTTATTGAGTCTGTTCCATACAGAGGAATTGAAATCCTCAGGAGGAAGATCATCAGCTGAAAAGATTTACGTGCTCCTAAGGAGCTGAGGAACAGACTGCTGTGCCCTAGAGAAATGGAAGCCACTCTGAGACCTGATTCTTCTGCAGACTGAGATAATCTCAACCTGCCCTTACTCCACATGTCCTGTCCTCTGCCACTCAACCTCCCTCTCCTGGGTACCAGCACTGGAGCCACGATGGGTAGGTCAGTTAAGGGAACTGAGCTGGAAACTGAGTCATCAAAAGTCCATAGACTTCTTTAGAGGACACTTACACAACATATGCTTTCCATTTGACTTCATCTTGTGTTTTCCAGTAGTATCTTTAGGGGTAGCATCTCATTGCACTTCTTTGGAATTACAACAAATACAACCTTGTTCTTGATGAATTGCATTAGTGAAAAGGGGACAAAAGCATATGAATCATGAATATGCCAAAGGAGGCCTTTCTTTTACAGCAAAGGCAGGCAAACTGGATGAACATTTATTGATTTAGCTTTATTTATTATTTTGCAATATACCAAGGTACAGGGCCTGTTCTAAACACATAATACAGAAAACATTTACTGAAAATTTCAGCATGTTTCAAAAATATTTTATTTACCTCCCCATCTGTTTCTTGCATTGATAGTTTTATATTAGAAAGTTGTATGTATTCTTGTCAAAAAGTTTATAAAAGCTCTTTCCCTAAATGGAACAAAATGACAAAGATATATATAAACAGCAATGTTCTCATTTGCATTTTTATAAACACTATAAACAGAGCTTAAATAGCAGTGATTCTCAGAATCCTCAAATGTCTTCTAGTTGTAAAAGCTATTCTTGACTTAGCTTAAATAGTTATTTTCTATGCATCATTAGATTTGCAACAGATATCCTGTACTTCTGCCCCCAAATCAAGGCCAGCCTTGAAACCATCAGGCTGTGTGTGGATTTTGACTGGGATATTATTTCAAGAATACTGAGCCAAACCACAGATTGGTTTTAATCTGCAAAGATCTGTTATCTTTAGTGGAATTAAACTGATTCAGGCTTGCTAATGATGAGACCCATAGCATTTATTTATTTGAAGAAGAAAATAAAACCTGTCAGGTTTACAACAAAACAAGGCAGTATATCTGACTACAGCAAAAAATGGGACATGATGGCAATGAGACAAGGAAACTATAAAGCATTTAAATTGGTGCTTTGACAGTTCTTTAGATGTTATTATTTAACTAAAGATATCAGGATTTTTTTAAGGAATGAGTAGCATACAGAAATTAGTCAATTTATAGGCACAGCACAGAGATCTACAACCACCAACTCAATAGTATAGAAAACTCAAGGCAAAAGGTCAGCTCCTGAGCAGTCTTCTGTGGGCTCATGGAAATAAGCTGGAGAATTTTGACACAACTGTACTTGTACGGAAGATCTGACTTGAATATAAATTTTAAACACAAAGTTAAATACAGCACACAGAAGACCTATCCAGAACTCCCAACAGTGAGTGGATAGAGACTCTGCTCCTCCTAGGCATAGCTCCAGATGCTCTGGAAGTCAGAACCCAGTACTCCCACTGGGCGCCTCTGAGCCTGACATACCTTAGTAGCAGAGAGGTCTGTCCCTACATCTGCCTTTGCTGACCCAGGGTAAACCAGTTCTCATTTACACACATCAAAATTTGCAAGCTGTCTGGCAATATCATCATGAATGTGTTCATCTGCAAGAATTTAAATAATAACAACATTATAGAAATAATTTAAGGGTAAATTTATACTGGAGTTTAGAATAATTTTAAAGGCTGTTCAGCCCAGGCTGATTTATACAAGTAGGTCTTCTTATTTCTTCATCATATGCTGTAAGTCGTTTCAAATTCAAGAATAAAATGTGACATCGAAGTAACTGAAGTTGGAGAAAATAATTGGTTTGTTCAAACCTAAAGGACACAATTTTTATAACCATAAAAAAAACGGATTAAAAAAAAATTAAAAAGTAATCAGAAGCCTACTGTACACTGAGGTCCCACTGGAGCTGTAGGGAGAAGTCCTGGATTTGATTAACTGGGACTTAGCCTCACCCACATTCTCAGTAACTCATAAGGAAGTTGTAGTCAGGTGAGTGTAGTTCTCTTCTCTAAGGCTACCAGTGACAAAACAAGAAGATACAGACTTCGGCTGTATCTCCTATCTCATTTTCTTATTAGACCCCTCTTTTCTCTCTCCCTTCCCTATCTCACTTTCTTCTATCATGACTCCTGCTTCACGGGATAATAAAGTTTCACTATTTAACCAAAACTAACCCCTGTTTGGAATTTCCTTGCACTTTGAGATCCAGTAAACGAACCATCACGTCTCCAGCTCAGCTGGCTGGACCGTGACAACGGGATAATAAAGCTTCACCGTTTGACCAAAGCTAACCCGTTTGGGATTTCTCTGCACTCTGAGATCCAGTAAATTAAATGAACCATCACTCCACTCCAGCTTAGTTGGATGGACCGTGACATTGTCCAATACAAGTCAGTTGCCAGAAGGTCAATATCCAGAGACAAAATTCTCAATCACAGATGACACAATGAGTACCTTGGCCCTCATAATTCTGTTGGACAAAGACTCAAGCAAAGGCTCACCTCATATTTATTTGAGAATGTATTCAAATATATTGAAATATTTATATTTCTCTCATGAGGAAATAATAGAAAACTTATTATGTACTGCAGAAAATAAAATCATAAGCATTTTATTTTTTATGCATAATTAAGTTAGTCACTGTTTCTGTTCTTGTGGTGTGCAACATAAATCATTCATAAGCAAATACAATACAAAACAATCTTCTGAAAGCATTAAGCTAACATAAAACTATTCACTTGTCACATTAAATGAGCATTTATCCAATTCCTCCAGCTCAGTAGGGTGGCCTCCAGCCATCTACCATATTTTGGTATCTCCAGGAAATTATTCTATCCTGACAAACTTCTAAATACCGTAAAACTAAAAACTACACATTGTGTGCCCCTTATGAGAAGTGATCTCACCAAAAGTTCCAGCCATAACCAGATTGTTCACACATACCTCAGGAAATCAGTGCTCTCTTTTGACTTCCTAGCATCAACCATCTCAATGAGGAGACATAACTATCTTGTGTGTGATTTCACCATTTCCATCAAATTGATAATTTGAACAGAGGGCTCCCAGTGGCTGTGTAGTTGACCCTTTGGCTCTACCTGCACAGCAAGGGGCAAAGAAAGCGGTAGGATGGCATGTAAATCCAGTCAGGCACAGTCTATAGCTAAACTCTATTCTGCTGGTATGCGTGGTTGCACTTAGGAATCTTCACAGGGGATTATGATTTCTGCTTGAACATTAAGCTACTAAAACCTCCAAAATCTATTGATGTCTTTCCAAAACCTATAGACTCAACTGGAACAACAATTTTTCAGCATTTTTCCATCTCTTTAAAAGCTTGAATTCAAGGGCTCTGAGGCATTAAACAAATCAAACCTCTGGATAATAGAAAAGTATCACCCCCCTTTTACATGTGAAGAAGAAAGTGCATTGATGATTTGATGCAGTTCCCATGTGAAGAGGAAAAAGATTCCAGGCACACAACCATACACTTTCCTTGTCTCATTATAATATCAGGTCCTGCCTCAAAAAGGTAAGTTAAAGGTGCTTATTGAACCAATGCAGCAACATAACCCTACTGCGACCCTGCTGTTCAAAAGGAGTGGGCATCATGTCTGCAAGAACCTGGTTGACTGTATTCCTGCTTGGAAACAATGTCACAGGGTAGCTTGAGGCAGTCTAATTGAATGCACCTTCCCCACCTCTGTATTTACCACACAGCAGTGTGAGATCTAAGGGCTGTGCAGCAGAAAAGAAGGAGCAACCTAGGAAACAGAATGGGGATTCATCATGAAAAATAGAAGGGAAAATGTATTAGGAGAGAGCTGAGAAAGAGAAAAGGGAAATTATAAAGGTGAGGGGGAAATACCCAGATTCACACTGCAGGTAGTCAATTACACTTGTACAAAGTAGGGAGTCCATAGCTTAGAGTGACTTTGTAGACAAGAGAAGGACAATCTCCACTGAAGGGGGACTTGGACTCAGTCCTCTCTAGAGGGAATTAATTATTATTCATTCATAACCCATTGAGGGGTTTCATTATTTAAACGTAGAGGGAAATTAAACTGGAAGGAGTAAGAATGTGAACAGCAGGAAGAGAGTGCTGGAAGAGTGTGCTGTGACTATAAAGTATTTGTGAACTGGCTTGGGATGTAAACAGAATCACAAAAGAGACCCTGGCCTGCAGAAGACAAAAATATCCTCGCCAAGAAGTTAGAGGTGAAGCAGGAAACCTGGCAAGCAGAGGCTATGTACCCTAAGCACAACTGAATTATCTTTTTGTTCGTACATACATGCACATTTAATTAAGTTATGATATTGTCAAGCCTTTGGCATACTGCCTGCTGTATAAACATTACTGGCACAGAATTATTAAGTCAAATGAAGGAGCAGGCAAGCATAAAACCAGCTAGAAATTTCAACTGAAACCCACCTCTCATTCAGACAGAGAAATGCAACATGCTGAGGTGGCAGTGACTTCTCCACTCACAGGAGCCACTCAAGGTCTCTGCCCATCTCTTTAGTGTAATAGCAGACAAACATCCAAGTCATTCTTATAACAGCACAGTGACTTAGGATGACCCCCTATGTACAACAGCAGCAGCATCTGAGCTCAAAGGAGCTGCTATTAGATTATTAGGTTTGTCCTTGGTGGGATTAAATTACTCCTGCATTATTTATGTAAGAGTAATGCAAAGAGGCTTCAGTTGGGACCAATCCTCCATTTTATGAGGTACATACTAGGAGACAGTCCCTTTCTTAAAAGAGGCTTGCAGGTTCAGCTGATATGCAGACAGAGGGGAAACAGTGATTTTGTTATGGTTGCACAGAAATACAGCCAGCAGGCAGAGACTAATTCTAACTGACACTTTTATACTAGCTGCTATCTAGTTAAAATATAACCACATGCCCTTCCTTGGTTAAATCAGAAGAAAAGCCATTTTAGACCCGTAAGATAAAGTCATATATAAAAACGACAAAATATATGCTAGAAATACAGGAATGTTACACTTTGGAAGACACAGAAATGGAGAAAAGTATTTTACCATCAGAATTGGAATACTTAATTTTTCCTTCCCTCCTGTGCCATTGTCTTCTTCGGTTTGTAATTGAAAGCACATGCTTTTCATTTTTAAGGACAACAAGCCAGACTGGAGACAAATTTTAGAATCTATAAATCTTATAACAATAGTTTTTGCCACAAATATAACTTTAAACAGCTCAACACAGAATTGGGTTTTAGCTGCCCTTGTACTTACCTTAAGAATTAAAGCTTCCTCTTCCAAAATCTTGTTTGATGTCAGCTTCAGAAGTCCCCAAACTGACTTCTATAAATAAACGTGGCTTTGAATTCTAAGCACATACAAGGGGTCTTCAATACTTCAGAAGACCTTTATTCTAGGACAAATTATTGCCTTTATCTCGCATTACTTTCTTCCTTAATGGAACACTTGCCTCAGAAGAAAAAACTGTTTTCCGATTACTTAAAGGCATCTACACAACCAGTCATTCAGCTCTATGGTCAGCATCATGACTTTACCCAATCCAACTGAAATCAATGTGCTTCCACTTCAATGGAGCAATTTGCTATTTTCTGTTTCAATTCTGAAAGATGACCAAGAAATAACAATGATTGCCTGACCGGCCCAGTTTAAATGCAAATAAATATCCTACTGCACTCTAGGGAAAACATTCGAAATTAACAAGGCAAATCATCTAAAGATCCAAACAAGCAATTAGGCAGAAACAATGATATCAGAAATATCTGTCTCTTTGTAATATGCTGTTTTCACTCACATGAGAATTTTAATTGTGGTATATGTAAGTACAAAACTGAAGTACAATCCCTACCCACACAGTTTTACTACACAAAACGAATCCATTTTCCTAATGTTGTACAGGCAGCTAATTAATTGTAGACCACATAACTGTCAGAAGATTAACAAAATTATTTGGTGAAGGTAGTAAACACCGCGTGCTGAGAATATTACTCTATTTAGTAGACAGTGTTTGAACTTTATACCTGCAGAAAAATTCCATTTCTCTTACAAAGAGACCAGTAGCTCACTGAGCCTTTCACAAAGGCTCTCAATTAGGATGAGAAGCACTTTGCAATCAACAGATACACAGGTTGAGAATCCACTAACCTGATGGCAGCTGTGATAAATTACTGAAAATTAGGCTGCTGAAGCTGAGGAAAAAAAATCAAAACTAAGTATGGGTCATGCAATCCAGAGTTTAATATTCAGTGGCATCAAGTAGTGATGTTAACTCAACTGAGTGAGGTAATTCAAGAAATAGTGAGGCCACTTAAAAGCTATTTCAACAGGAACATATACTCCTCTCTGACCAAAGCAGGGACTTCGAAGTGTATAATACCACAGGAAGGAAAAAAAAAAGGAAACACCAATTATAGGACTGAAGTAATTTGAGATGCTTTGAGACCTTAGAGCAAAGTATAACTAAAAACTTCTGATTTAAAAGTTAGCATTAACTCGTTTTGTCTTTTACATTTACTTCTCCTACACAGTGTTGGGTCGTACACTTCGGTTACAATAACC
>WEKX01004785.1:0-26261 GCA_013390025.1 Pitta sordida
ATGGTCTTTTGCAACCTTACTAATTCTTTGATTCTGTAATCTTTTGATAAAATATTTGTCACAACAAAGAAGAGAATGGTGAATTCTTCTCAGACACACCATGTACCATATAATGCCTGATGCGACTTGCTCCTGTCTGCTTTTGAAAACTTTAGGGAGAGGATTAGGAATGTAATAATATAACAAGGAAAGCAGGAAAGAGAAACTGGTAATGTTGGTAGTTTCACCTTGAACAATGTGAATACCACTTTTACTGAGGTTATCAGAGCATTCACAGTGTGGTTTGGCTGGGGAAAGGAAATATTAAGGCCTGGGAGGCACCTGCTGATCTCCTCAGTTTAGCAGTCCAGTCACTGCACAGTGACAGAAAGTCTTAGCCATCAGGTTTGTGTCCTTCCTTTGGATAATCCGAATGGAGTTTTCTTCTCTGGTCTACTGCTTACACAGTAGGCTGCTACAACAGCAAAACAACTGAGAACAACTGAGTTTCTTTGGGTTGTCAGAGCAATGAAGTCTCTTTTCTAGTATTACTGGTCTTTGCTCCTTCACCTGTGGACCCTTCTGGTATGTTCAGTCTGCCTGTTCTCATCACACCTTTATTCTGCAAAACTAAAAGTCAATACATTGCTTTGTTAAATGGCATAGGACAGCTGGAGAAAAAAATCATCATGTTACAAAAATAAGAGTGTGCAGGCTGCACAGCAGTTCTTCATAAATTACTCTCACTTGAAATGCAATCCAGAAGCAGAAGATCTTTAAAAGGAAAGTATTTGACAAATTACAATCCTTAATAAGTCTCATATTGCAAAACCGAGAGGAAGGCGCTTTTAGAAAACTGCTCCTAATTCATGTTTTATTACAAATTAATGATGCAAACAGGAAAACAGAAACTCCATTACTTATTTGCATTAGAATTCTTCCATCAATGAGTCTTCAGTTTGAGTCTTATTTGTGATTCTTACCACTTCTGGTTTGGTTAAATTTATAAGTTATGTCTTTATTATTATGTTTTAATTTATGGTTTCTTCTTATCTAGAGTAGTTTAGAAAGAGCTATGAAAGCTTGGTGAAATATATTTGGCAGAGTGAGACTCTGCAGAAAAATTAATAAGGTTTGCCAGGCTTATGAGCCCAAGGGTTGTATCATTTAAATCTTTCTCTTATGCTCAATGAAAAAAAAAGAAAAGCCCTTAGAAATTACTTCTTTGGCACTCAGCACAAGCCTGCATTTAATTGTTCTTCCCTTTGGCATTGCTGTTTCTCATAAGGGATTAGGAAAAAAAAATTCACTTTTTCTTCCTCACTTGCTCCATACTCCCTCTTTCTCTTCAACTGTTCTCACCCTTTAATATTCATAGAAGACACCTTTTTCTTCCAGCCAAGCCCTAGACATGAAGCAGAGATTTGGAGGCAGTTGTTGATTTAATAGCTTGGAAGATCTGTTGAATCTTTTCCAACCTTAACAATTCTGTGATTCTCATGTTTACAAGGATGACAACTTTCCCTGTGTATAAATGTTCACTCAGTGCAAATTTCTGTATCTGGGGCAATGGGCGTGGCCTGCATGCATATTAATGACCTGCAGTTCTTTGCGAGGTTGGGCTTTCACAACGGCATTGGCTTGTCCCTTTCCTCGCAATGGAGGAGGTATAACTGTATTTTCAAGCCTTCACTATGAACCTACAGGTAAAAACAGTACAAAACCATGGGATTCAAGTATATCAGTTTGTTGGAGTTAACTACCTCTCTCCTATTTTTCGATTTATTCAGGAAAAAAGATATATTAGTATTTATAATTTTTCTTGCCAATTCAAACTTATAGCATAGTAGCATTTCTGTCTCAGTAATGATTTAAGATCTACATATATTCTTTAATTACATTCTGTATGTCATTTGTTCTTTAGACCTAGAACACCTATTCTCCTCTGTTCACTTAAGTATTTAATATGAAGTGTTTCATCAAAGACTAGACTACTCAAGGTTCACAGTCATAAAATAAAAGATAGAGTCTGATGGGATGACATTGATTTTTTATCCTTTCCAAAGATAGCTGACAAATTAAAACCAATAAAGAATAAGTTGGAACACATGACATTTCATTTCTGGTTCACTAGGGAGAGTAATACATGATTTACAGGCAGGTACATCAATCTCATCTTGCCAGAGATGACACCCTATGTATAAAAGGACCTTACCTAGTTTTTGTTTTCTTTTGCTTTTCTTTGTGGCCTTTCCATAAAATTCATCATTACAGTAAAAAAGAGAAAATGAAAAATGAAATTTTAGTAGTGTTCAAAACTATGTAAGCTAAAAATCCCAACAAAATACAAACAAATATTTTGGTGATTTCTTTTTCAGATATGAAAATCTAATACTAAATTAATTTTGGAGTCCTGCTTTCTTTTGGATATCTCATTTGTGCCACAATTGTTTCTGAGTATAAGGACAATAGGGAAAAGACGCCGCAGACATAACTAAGAGCAGCCTTTGTAATTCCTACTTTCAGGATTAGCCACAGTCCTGTTCAGCCATGGTATCAACTAAAGTTGTCTCAGAGCAGTTCCTTCATTTGCAGTTTCTTCCTATAGCACCGACCATCATTGCCACACTCTCAGTGAAGCAAGGAAACAGAAACAGAACATTTTAAAGTTCACTGGTCATAACAATGCCTTATTCTTGGCTTCAGGCTCCAGTCCCGTAGCTCAGCACCACAACAGGTGCTGAAAGCAGAGTAATAACTCTATAACTGAGTCATATCTGTATCCTTCTGATGACTTAGGGCATCAGAGAAGAGGTTTGTGCAGGGTTTCACTGGAGAATTCAGATCTCTTTGCTGTCAGCCATTTAGTTTATAGTGGTGGATGAATGGTAGATATGTGATGCGTGACTCTTCTTCTCGAGATGTAAGCATACCTGTGGGAGGAGAGAAGGCTATCAGCTAGGTAAGATGTCAGTCTACAAGTATGCCAGAAGTAAAGGAGAAGAACTACCAGATATGGATACAAAAAGGAAAAAAAAATAAAGGCTTTCATCTTCATGGCTTTAAGCTCTGGAAAACATCTGACCCTATGGTAAGTGTATATTGATGCAGATATTCCCTAGAGACTAGGAGAAAGTGTGTTACCCTGATCTTCTGTCAGACAGTATTATAACTTATCCTGAGGTTTCAAAACCTACAGACAACAGATATCATTTAAGAACTAATTCTGAAGTTAAAATTCTGAACTTGCCCAATTTATGTTGGGCATTAATCTAATAAAAAGCCCAAGATTGTGCGAACAAGCAAGTTCACTGTCTCTATTTCTCTCTCAACATCAAGAAGAGTTTAGCCTTATAATCATATTTAAAGCGTTTCCTTTGACTAACCATGTGCTTAACAAGATCATCACACCGTAGATTCCAAATCAAATAGCATCCAACGAATTTACCGCACTGCTTGTCCCTCATGACTAATAGTCTATCCTCTTCAAATTCCAGGCATGATCTGGCAAATCAAAAGCGCTACCAGAAGCACGAAGAAAATAAGGAACACTCTGTAAAAGCAATATATTTAAATGCAATCCCAAAGCAGTCCTTAAAAAATAAGCATCATAGCTTCATAACCAGGAAATTAAGAAAATCAAGGCTGTGTAATCCAGTTTTGTAAAGACCTAATTAGGACGGTCAGTAAGATTGTTTGGCTCAACTCTGGGATTTTTGAGTGCTTTCTGCATTTATAAAAAGGCCCACAACAATTATGAAATTGTGAATAATAAGAAATGTTTTCTTAGGAGAATGATTTCACATTTTTTAAATTCTGAAAACTCCTTAAACTCCTCAATGCTAAAACCTAGTGAGACATGTCAGAAGGAGGTTTACGCTATATTTAGTATCTCTCTATGTCGTGATAGAAGATTTGCCACTGACTATGCTGAAAATATATGTCATGTATGAAGTGGGTTTAGGAAGGATTATTTCTCTTTTTATGTTCCACTCTTCTGTATTAATAGATCTGCCTTTGCATGTTTGTAAAATTAATAATACTGTAAAATCAATAATATTGATGAAATACTGACTACTTTTCCTTACTGTAGGAACAGTAACAATTTCATAGGAACAGTGGCAAATTCTCCTGAATGATAGATAGGATTAGGCATTTGTTTCAATAAATCTAAGCACCTTTTTAGTTACAATTTTCTTATATATGTGTATGTCTCATAGTACTTTAAAAGTTTCTGAAGAGTTTGAAGTACAGTCAGGTCTCCTATATCGCGCACTCGGGGTCTTATTTGGGACCCAAGCAGCCCGCCTTCCACGTTGAATGGCGGCCGCGCTGCCGCTGCCACCACCCCCGCCACTATCACCTGCACCACGGCCGTCGCACATGCTGCCCCTGCTGCAGCCCGCGCCCCCACCGCCATCCGTTCTGCCGCCCAGCCGCCACGGTGGCAGGTCGCGCATGCACAGTTGCAAAACAAGTCTCCTATATCGCTAAAAAATCATACTGCTAAGATCTGAAGCCACAATAGGGGGGCGTGAAGTGCAAGAGGGCTGACTGTACAGAATGCAAGTATTGACTTTGAAACTCTTTCAGTGTCTTTAAGACTTCTGGTATTATTGTCTCAGAGCATATGAAAGATGCAGAATGTACATAAGCTGGGCAGAACTACAAAATTCTCATAAGTTACAACCTGAGGCATGTAGCTCCAAAACCATTTGACACATAAGAGTAAGTGTAAAAACAGCCAGTTTATAGCAGACCTTATTAATTATATGCAAAGGTTTCAAAAGCTACTGTGTAAAAATAACAAGCCTATGATAGATTACTTAAAAACACTTTAAAAGCATTTTAGATGTTTACAAAAACAAATCTGGAGAAATTACTCTAAAAGTAATACCTAATTAAAATTACAGGAGGCTTAAAATGGTAGCTCCCTTTCCATTCGCCTCAGGAAAACCAGTGATACACACTTACGTCAGTGTCAGTACTGCCAACTTCAAGCTTTCAAAATTCATGAGTCAGCCAAAAAAAGTTTTATCATTCACTTAAAAATCATTACGTTAAATAAAAGTGAGTGGTTCATCCATCATTTTCCATCTCCCCCACTGTAAACTGTCTTGTTTGTTTTCAGGACCTCTTCTCCTAAGTCTGAAGACCAGAAAGTAAGTTGTGCATACTTTACATGAAAACTAGGCAGTCTCTTGGTACCCCATTAAGCTTCAGGCACAGGAAGCAGAGAGAAACACTGTATAGTGTTTTTGCAATTAGAAGAGTTGCTATTTTAATTTTGATATGAGAAGAGACTGAGTCTCATGACTGTGAGTGTTCAGTTTGCTCTTTGGTAGATACGGACACTTACTTCCCCCTTTTAAAAAAGAGTTTCAGAATAGTACCTGAACTGTAGAAAGTCCTTCTCACGTCAGAAAGGGATTATATGCTGCACTTGCATTAAGAATACCTTGCTTGGTTTTCAGTTTTGATGTAGAAAGGGAATTTGTGAACATTTCTCCATCTCTTTCTTTTTCTCTTATTCACTTTTTCATAAGCATATTCAAGAAGAGTTAGTGAATTCAGTTTAGTCTGGACATCACAGAATTTATGACTGCAATAATTAGTCAGGTAATCCAAGACCTAGAAGCCCAAAATGTCAACTCTCTTAGCTGGTGAAAAGATTTCTAAAATCTGGAATGAGATATGATCACGAAAACAGGGTGGCTCTGCTCAACTTTTCAAAAGGGGAGATCCTCTAGATCCTTGTTATTTTATTTCTCTGTCAGAGCCCCAGGGAAATCGAAACCCTTTATGGCCTAACCAGTCTGCCAGAGTCCTGTGCATGGGGGACTCTCACTGGACAGCTTCACCAGTTAGAGGATGAAATCAATATTCCCTCTTAGAGGGGCTTTCACTAACAGAAAACTTAAAAGTCTTTTGGTGAGTTTCTTTAAAGTATCATTCTGCCATCAATGAAACTGTTAGCATCTCTTTGGGATTTACTCTGAATCAGTTATGAAGTAAGACAACATGTGACAAATTGGGGGGTTGTTTGTCTACAAAGATACAATTTAAAACTGATTAAGATGAAGAATGCACACAAGTTCTAAAGCAACATAGTCTATTAAGAATATTAGGAAGAAAAGTAATATTAGTTCTAAAGCAAGCAGTTAACATACATAAATTACAGCTTATTCTCACCAGGCATCCCCAGGTGAGCCGCAGGGAAGAGAAGACAGACTGTCAATGTCTTCTGCAGTTTGGATGGGAAACCTTCTCCACACCTCTCAATTTCTAACTCCTTTACATACCATTTTTTGGAGGGGAGGTTTAGAAGATTTGTGTGTTTTGGGTGATTATGGTAAACATAGTTTAATTAGAATAGTTTCACAGGTGTTTATTGTTTCTTGGTGGATAGCTGGCATAGGTCAAAAGTTATCACTATTCCTTCCTGGGCTTGTGATTGTTGAAGCATGGTTGAATGTCTTTGCATCCCCCCATGTATCCAGCATACCACATCCTATCAGAATTGACAGAACTTTCCATGAGACAATGTGACCCTTTATGTTATCCTGGAAGTGTCAGCTAGATTCTTTTCCTGTCTATTTTAACTATTCTACAGAAAATGTGCCTTATCTTTTGTAGGTAAAAAGTGTTTCTATCTTTTATCCTGATGATTTGAAAAAATAAAATGAAATTGCAAAGAGAGTACCTGGGGCCGTTATTCTTGCTGCTTTTATGATTTGCTTGTGGATAGTAGTATATTACTTCATCAAGTGGACTTAGTACATATGAGCTTTTATTCATTATGGACTTGCTGAAGAATGGGGCACCTCATTTAGTGCCAGCAGAGACAGATAAGTCTAAGGTACTCAATGCCTTGGGTTTTATTAACAACGTTTCCCAGGCCTTTGCTCCTGGGAAAGGACTAGAAAAGCTTCCAGCAGTGGAACAGAACTGAATCAGGTGCCCCATAATTAACCCCTGGGGGACACTGGGCGTTCTGATGGGTCTGGTTACTGACATTATGAGATTGGTCTCAACTATTTTTAGAAGACTGTAGAGATCAGGAAAGGTCCCAATCACCAAAGAAAGGCAGATGTTCTCCTCATATTCTTAAAAAGGCTGAAAAGAAACCAGAGGAAATTCTAGCCAGTCAACCTCAGCTCAGGACCCATCTAACAAGTCCTCTTGAAAGCTCCTTCTGGATTCACAAAATAGAGAAAGGTGATTTGGAGTATCTAGCAGGGTTTGAAGCAGATAAATGATGCCTGACCAACCTGATGACTGCCTTCTATAAATAAATTACTAGATCTGTGAATTAATGCAAGGCAGTGGATATCGACTGCTTTGGTTTTAGCACAGCATTAGACATAGTATTTAAGCTTGGACATTATGGTCTAGATGGGTGAACTACCAGAGGGCTGGATGGTCAGGTTCGACAGAGAGCAGTTTAGGTTTGACAGGTTGGTTAGGTACTTTCAGGCTGGTTACAGGTGAAGTACTACAGGGGTCTGTGTTGGGACTGCTCCTGTTCAATATCTTCATCAATGACCAGAAGGAGGAGATGCAGTGCACCCTCATCAAGTTTACAGATGACACCAAACTGTGAGGTGCAGACAGTGTGCTCTAGGTCAAAGTGGTCTTTTAGAAGGATCCAGACAATAGGCTAATAAGGAACTCGTGAAATATAAGTGCAAGGTCCTGTACCTTGCAGGACAGTCTAACCCCTTGCCACAGCATGGACTGTGGATCAGCCATCTGGGGAGCAGGTCTGATGAACAGAGTCTGGATTTACTGGTGAACAGTGGGCTAAGCAGGAGCCAGCAGTGTGCTGACATTAAGACAGACTCTAAGTACCCTGGGCTGTGGTAATCAGAGGATAACAAGGATATCGTTGGAAGTGATTATTTACTTGACAGATTTTATGGTGGTTATTGAATTTATTTTCTAACCAACATTAAGCACAAGTTTCTAGGACAATGGCAATGTTTGTTTGGCTGGAGAAAAAGTGGCAAAACCAGAGACTGGATATATCAAGGAAAATTTAAATCTAATGAACCATGGAAATCTTGATCCTTCAGAATTCAAACAATTCATGTCAAAAAGACAATTTTTTGATTTTCAGCTTAAAAAATGGTTTTGTGTTAACCATTTAAATGTAAATATTTTGTCCAAGATTAAAATAAAATCTTTGTGTGTCTCAAAGCAAGTCAGTTTTACCAGCTTTATGATCTTTAAAAGTATTTTAATTTGCTAGTGAAGTGAAAAAAAATTTACATACATGGAAAAATAAAGTAGTAGAAAAGGAAGTGTGCTAAGGTGGTCAAACAAAAGGAATCTAACACCTGATTCAGCCAAATGTCCAGAAAATTTCAATTGGGAACATTTTCAGGATGTGTGTGTCTCTCCCAAAGCTTCTAATTTTTTTCCAGGAATACAAATACAAAGAAATCATCAGTGGGGCAATTTTACTCTCTCACACAGCAAGTTCACAGTGCAGCTTTTGCACAAATTGCCCTGAAAATATGAGTCAAAATAAAAAAAAAAATTATCACTTAAGAGCAATAGCATTGATGCTCCACCTGCAAAAGGAAATTTTGAAAAAGGAGTAAAAGCTATAAAACAAAAAAAATTATTCTTGCTTCAGCAGTACAAATAAAAAGCCAATGCTACCAGAAAGTAAGTTGACTTTTAGCTTCCATAAGGCTTATTTCTATTCCCAAAAAGTTTCCCTTACACTTAAGACATTTTAGCTGAATCAAAGGCAAGAGATTTTGTTCACTACTGGAAACTAGAGGAACAATATCTACCGCAACATCAGCAAGAAACTTAACTGCACAAAGAACAAGTCAAATCCTTAATTGTGAAATCCATGAAGTGGCAACTTTGAGATGCAGATCAATCAAAGGCAGGATTGATACAGGGCAGATACAGATTCCTCCATCTTCATTCATTAGATATTATGTTTACATTGCATTTTGCTGCAATTGTTTCTAAGCCCAGGACCCTTATGATCCATTGCCAGAAACTACACTGTGTCAGCTAAAATGGAGTCTTTCTCTGCTGGTAGAATCTTCATCATGTTTCTCTTACCAGAAATCTCTTCTTGCGTATCTAACAGGTTATTCTGTAACCATATTCTTTAAAAATAATTTATAAAAAACCCTCAGGTTTCTTTTCTGAGACAGACATTCTCTATTTTCTGGAATATATAAGAGTATTATTAGAATGCTAATAAGTTCCTTCATACTAGCAGCTACTCAAAATACCTTTGCATAAATTGATCCTTCACTGATTTTGTGTAACTTGTCTGGAAGGCCAAGTGTGTTTCTTATCACTGGTAGTATTGCTGAAGGAAGAATTATGAAGAAGTTAAGTCAGCTTTCTAAAACTGAATACAACAAACACATCCAGGTTATATGTTTGACCCTGTAACTTGGAACAATAAGCAGGCAAGTGAGAGACTAATTAAAATTAACAGACCGTAGCTTCAGTTGACCTATTGCAATGTTGATGGGAGGTGGAGAAGTAAGGGAAGCTGTACTGCAGCAGTCAAATGCACTTCCAGTGTTGGGTGATGGGTTTATATTGTGGACAAAGGGTATCGGTGAATGGAGAAAGCTGAGTACATTGAGATAAGTTTTGGAAGGTCACTCATTTTATACTTTCATCCATCCACGTGTCTCACTTCTGTCTATATCTCTCTTCAGCAAGGTTTCCCCTTTTATCATAGTTTTTTTGTTCTTGTTTTCATTAAGCAGTGGCTTTTTTTCAAAACAATTAAATTCTCAAAATAGCTCTTTTAGTTCTCATCCTCCTGGCTTCTATTTCCTCTCACACCATGATTCCAAGGCACTGTGTCCTTAGTTTTTACACATTCATCAAAACATTCATACTTTTGCCAGAAGTATGAGCTTCCTTATCTAAATCTCAATTTTCTCAAGACTTTGATACAGTTAGCCTGAAAAGTTCCCACAGGTTTACAGATATTTCAGATTATGGGGTAGAGGGGAGTATTTTTTTCAGGGTCCTCTTTTAGGGACAGATAGTTTGTGAAAGAATGGCTGCTGAAAAAATAAATACAAACATCCAAATAAATGTTCAGAATATTTCTCCTATCTAATTTCTTTTGTTGCATTACTTGGGAGTCATCACCAACTTCCATATCTTCATATGGCAAAATCAGAAGAACTGTCAACTCAGCTTGATGTTAATGGGCTACTTATTGGGAGGACCACAGTTAGTTGTAAGGAGTAAATATTTTGTCTCGTGATTCAATCTAACCTTGCTTTCATGAGGCCAAGATAATATTCTTAAAAAAATAATAACTTTTAGTCAATAAATAAAATTTATGAAGCATGAATATGGAATAGTTCTTTGTAACATTCATTTTTATTTCCGACGGTAAATAAATGTCTATTCATCCAAAAGTGTCAGAGATGACTAACAGGAGACACTTCTTTAACAATCTTCTCATTTTGCACGTGGGCAAAGCAATGTTGATTGGCAATTATTATTTATGAGTCTAGGAATCTCTTCATGTGTTAATGCGGTTATAGTTCTCATAAATTTGTATCTTTAGCACTTAGAACATTTGTATGTTTTGACAAACACATTGGTAATGTGGAAAGCAGCGCAATCCCATTTTTTTATCCTTGATTGAGTATTAAAACCAGACTCTCTTCCTCTGTTATTAGCAGTCTCTGCTTTTACAGTGGCCCATGGAAGAGAAGTGCCACATATTAACTCTATGTGTTTTATTGTTCTGAGAATACCTTCAGTGGTCTTACCAATATCTTTAGAGCATTTAGTTGAAAATGATGCTTCCCTTTTATCTCCAATTTAACTAAATATACTGAGTTGGAAGGGACCCACGAGGACTGCTGAGTCTAGCTCTTAAGTGAATGGCCCATACAGGGATACAAGCCATAACCTTGTGTTATTAGCACCACACTCTAACCAACTGTGATAATCTCATCTAGTTTCACTTCTAAAGAGCTCTCAAAAGTTTTAATTCTTCTGCCTGGTACTTGGCTTTCTGTAAAGATATACATTAGGAAACCTTTTTCTCAGTAAAGGTATGTGGAGTTTTTTCCCTCTCTGTTCTTCAAGTGGTGCATATCACTCTGAAAGAAGAATAAGACATGAGAATCTAAGTTTGCTTTTTATTTCATGTAGTGAATGCCATGAATGTTGTCCTTGCAGTCTCCTGAGTGTCCCTAGGAGTTCTGATTCCTCTTTAAAGGAGGCTGAGATTGCCAAGGAACTTTAATATTGTCGATAAATGATTTTACATAAGGGTGAATCATTGATTTATTGCCTGCAGTATCCATAGTCTTCTGATGTCCACATCTACCAAAAGAAAAAAGCTGATGATATGAAGGGAAAAGGAACAGATAATATAATTTGGTAATTCTTAAGTATTGAGAGGCTAGAAAGTAGTGAGACATTGTGAGTTACTTGACCTTCAAGTGAGCAATAGAGGTGTTTATCACATAAAATAAAAGCTCTTTGGAAGTGTTCTAGAAGGGAGGTGGGTGGGTCAATTTACTCCTTGGCTCCTGCCTGTCTCTGCTGTTTCTTCATTCTCCACAGATCCTAATAACACGAGCCAGGTTCATACAGAGAAAAATGTCTCTCTCTTCTCTGAACTTGAATAGCTAATTCAATGCTATTGAATTAGATCTGAATTCTGCCTTGGTGATAGCCACTTTATAATCTCCTAACCAAAAGTGAGACAAAATCCCACAATAAGCACACAATTATTTCCACTGAGCCAAAACATGATATTTCCATCATTTATCTCCAAGGTTATGAGGTTTATTAAGAAATTTTTATGTTTTTTCACTCTTCTCTCTCTTTACTTTTTATTCTATATTGGTACATGAAGAGGGATAAAAGAATATTTTTTCAAAACAGGTCATTTTCAAGCAATTTGTATCTCATCTAATTAAAACAAATATTTTTAAAAGCACTGAATTTTAGTTTTGAAGTATGAAATATGATCAAAACATATTGCAAGTGTTTCTGAAAGCTGTACTGCTTACAATCAACATTATATAATCCATATATTATTGTTTACACAGGTCAGTGTTTGCAAGAGAGTCACTGTGATTTATTCAGAAACTAACTTAAATCATGTAGACAACTATGTATTTAGCAAAATTAATATACTGTTGTAATTTAACTCCATCTGGTAACTAAGTATCATGGAGTTACTCATTCACCATCTCCCTTTAGGGAACAGATTCAACCCATGGGTTTAGATAAAAACAGTTTTATATGTGAAATAAAGCAAAATATTATAATAATAATAATTCTACCAATAATAATAACAATAACAATAATAATAATAGTAGTGGCAATACGGTTGGCCCTTGAATATCATGGTACCGTGGGTCTTGCCACCCGCCGTGCGAAGCCCTCCCTGCGCATTGACAGACAGCTCATTAACATGCAAATTTCCCCCATAGCTCCACCCTCCCCAGCTCCAGAGCAGCTGTGTGGCATTCCCAGAAGCTCCTCACACCATGTGAGCCGCTGGGGGAGCAAAGGGGGTCTCCTTCACCCCGCCCCCGCCTGGGGAGTCCTCAGGAATCATGACAAAGGGGTCCCTGAGCCCACANTTTGTATCTCATCTAATTAAAACAAATATTTTTAAAAGCACTGAATTTTAGTTTTGAAGTATGAAATATGATCAAAACATATTGCAAGTGTTTCTGAAAGCTGTACTGCTTACAATCAACATTATATAATCCATATATTATTGTTTACACAGGTCAGTGTTTGCAAGAGAGTCACTGTGATTTATTCAGAAACTAACTTAAATCATGTAGACAACTATGTATTTAGCAAAAATTAATATACTGTTGTAATTTAACTCCATCTGGTAGCTAAGTATCATGGAGTTGCTCATTCACCATCTCCCTTTAGGGAAGAGATTCAACCCATGGGTTTAGATAAAAACAGTTTTATACGTGAAATAAAGCAAAATATTATAATAATAATAATTCTACCAATAATAATAACAATAACAATAATAATAATAGTAGTGGCAATACGGTTGGCCCTTGAATATCATGGTACCGTGGGTCTTGCCACCCGCCGTGCGAAGCCCTCCCTGCGCATTGACAGACAGCTCATTAACATGCAAATTTCCCCCATAGCTCCACCCTCCCCAGCTCCAGAGCAGCTGTGTGGCATTCCCAGAAGCTCCTCACGCCATGTGAGCCGCTGGGGGAGCAAAGGGGGTCTCCTTCACCCCGCCCCCGCCTGGGGAGTCCTCAGGAATCATGACAAAGGGGTCCCTGAGCCCACATCATCCTGGGCTTTGACTGCCGCCGCTGTGGGACCACAGGGCTGTACGAACTTCTGAGCCCTCCCCGGCATGTTCCCTCCTGGGGGATACACGTGACTGGCTTGCCGGTGCTGGCAAAGCTTCTGCTGCCATTCCACTCACATGTTTCAATGCTGAGTGGCTCCAGATAAAAAAAAAAAAATAAAAAATGTTCAAACCCAGGAACCCCAGGAATTTTTTTTATACATGAGATGTTTGTGTAAATATCCCCTCTGGGATGTGGGGGTGGCTGAGGGGAGGGGAGGGGAGGGAAGGCAAGAAAGGAGCTCCAAATGAGTCAGGCAGGGGCAGCAGTCAGAGCTGCAGAGGGGCAGGTAGGGAGAAGTGGGACTGTGGGAGCCATGCTTGGGACCCTGGGAAGGATTCTTTAAGTGTGCTGCACACAGCCTGTACTGTGTGGGGCAAGTGGCACCGTTTCCTCCACAACCGAGGACTGCTCCCTCCCTCCTGCAGGCAGCTCAAGGCCATCATGGGACTATGAGGGATCATGCCAAGCCGTGCAGCGCTGCTGGAACCAAGCGNCAGAAGCTCCTCACGCCATGTGAGCCGCTGGGGGAGCAAAGGGGGTCTCCTTCACCCCGCCCCCGCCTGGGGAGTCCTCAGGAATCATGACAAAGGGGTCCCTGAGCCCACATCATCCTGGGCTTTGACTGCCGCCGCTGTGGGACCACAGGGCTGTACGAACTTCTGAGCCCTCCCCGGCATGTTCCCTCCTGGGGGATACACGTGACTGGCTTGCCGGTGCTGGCAAAGCTTCTGCTGCCATTCCACTCACATGTTTCAATGCTGAGTGGCTCCAGATAAAAAAAAAAAAATAAAAAATGTTCAAACCCAGGAACCCCAGGAATTTTTTTTATACATGAGATGTTTGTGTAAATATCCCCTCTGGGATGTGGGGGTGGCTGAGGGGAGGGGAGGGGAGGGAAGGCAAGAAAGGAGCTCCAAATGAGTCAGGCAGGGGCAGCAGTCAGAGCTGCAGAGGGGCAGGTAGGGAGAAGTGGGACTGTGGGAGCCATGCTTGGGACCCTGGGAAGGATTCTTTAAGTGTGCTGCACACAGCCTGTACTGTGTGGGGCAAGTGGCACCGTTTCCTCCACAACCGAGGACTGCTCCCTCCCTCCTGCAGGCAGCTCAAGGCCATCATGGGACTATGAGGGATCATGCCAAGCCGTGCAGCGCTGCTGGAACCAAGCGACAGACAGACCGGGACCTAGCGCTGGTCCTGAAGCAGCACTGAGATCCTTCCCTTTGGAGCTGTCATCTCACTTATACGGGCACTGCTGTAGCGTGCACGTTTAAAGTGGCGTTTCAAAGCCTGTACTCCACACTGGGGCTCGCACCAGCGTCCTGGGAACAGAGCTACAGAGCATCCTGGCCCCATTGACAAAGCCATGGTTGCTGGGCAGCGTCAGCCCTGGGCCCAGCCCCGCTCCTACTGAGGAATGCCAGTGTGTGTATGTTGCTCTACAGAAACACACATATGCCATATGCCAGGGGATCAGGGGTGCCAGCCTGGACCAGTTGGTTTTATGGCTCTGACTACATTACCAAACTCCCATAAATGACAGAGTAGTAGTGAACTGGTAGCAATAATGTGGGCAGAGCAAATCCTCAGGACACTAAGCAAAAGTTATGTACATATCACCTAATAATTTATCTTGCTTATTTCCATGAGATATCAAAGGCAAGAAGGTGGTATCCAGATAGTTTTAATAGATAATTAAGGAAATAGCCTAAGTGTACTAGAATTTGATCCATCGTCAAGCAAATTGCCTTACTACTCTTTATTTTTGCATCCTTTTTTTTGTAATCTTCTTCCACGCAGTGCCGTAACACTTATTTCCACTGAGAAATGCAATTTTACTATAATCAAAATAATGTACTTGTCCATTTTGGTGCTCAATGCAATTGGAAACAAAGTCTAAAACTTTATTATTTCCTCGATTTATTTGAATAAAGTCAAAAGACATTATTTTAATGAAGTGGAAATATGCTTTCTGATTTGGAGCTCAGTTTGAATATTTTAGAGAAATGAGTGTCTTAAGTAGATATGCTGAATTAAATGTTAAGTGCATTACCATTTCTTACATAAGGAAATAGAGAGTTGCTTGAAAAACTTGACAGGTCCATTTTCTATTGTTTAAGGCACTCAAAATCAAAACGCCCCACAAAATCATGTTGATGCCACCAAGAATTCTTTTCAGAAAAATTACAAAGATGTTGTAATGTTTCAGTTTTACATTTTTTCATTGAGGCATTTGACATCCTTTATTTAGAAATCATGCATCTTATTATTATTATTTTTGTATCCTTAATAATATAATAGTATTTCTTTAAAAAAACCCACTTGTATTTTCATTTTTAAAATATATTTCTACCCTGTTCTCTTCCATTTTGTGTCTCAATAAAAATAACTGATGTTATTGAAATGAAAATAATTCATAATTGCTAAATTATGTATTTTAATTAAAACAAATATCCCATTTCAGTTTTCAGAAAGTCTTTCTTTTTGCAGGAAGGTTTTGGGTTTTGTGTTTTTGTGGTTTTATGGGTTTTTTCTGTTATCATAACTTCTTCTTTAGTTTCAATATTTAGATTTTCTGTGAAAAGAGGATTCCATTTTCTGACCAGCATAGTAACTGCTGGTAGAATACAGACATGTGCTTTGCAGGAACAAAAAAATAAGATCTTTCAGTTGTTACTATTTATTGTTTCATCCCAAATTGCATGTTGCCATGTCAACATCTTGTCAGGTCCAATGGCAACAACTGGGTGCAGTTTAACACGAAACACATGAGGACAAGGTGTAGAAGAAGCGATTAAAATCTGTGTTATTCTATTTTAAGGCAGCTACCCACTCACTGTTATTTCTGGTAACAAATGTCAGAACTGCTTACCGCCCAGTCTGTTCAGAGATTGGTGGTACTCCTTTTTCTCTGTGATTGAAGCTACTTTGGGTTCATTGTCTGTTTTCAGAGTCCTCTCCTTACATTCCAGAGAGGCAACACAAAATATCTGTACTCAGTGGATGTCTCCTGCTCTGCAGTGCATGTGGTGGGAGCCAGACTGTTCCGAGGAAGCTGCCCATGCCCCCTCCCATGAGGAAGTCTGCTGGAGCTGCACAAAGAATCCTGTGTGTGATTTGGGAAGAAATCTTTCTGGAGTAACTTTAAACATTGTTTGCCTTCTTTCATTTTATATAGAAAGCTTACACTTCTTCGGATAACTTTCCGAGCATTGAAAAATATAACAAACTTGTTTTTCAACTTACAAATCCTAACCTGTTAAACCTCTGTTAAGTCACAAATTTCCTGCATTCTGTGATCTGGCCTGCCATATTTTCCATTGTTTGCCTTACTTTTAGGGTAATTTAAATAATTGCCCAGTCAATCAGAGCAATCTATTCTAATCTTTTGTTAGTATTATTTTGGCCCATATACGTAATGTGTTCAAAGAAAAACAGTTTCCTCATCCCTAGTTCCTAAGAAACCTTTTCTGTTAATTCATATTGACAGCAGTGAGTTGTGACATTTATCAGTGAGGTGAAGCTGACCAGCTGCAGGGCTCCTGACTGATTTACTCACCCAACAAGATGCTCATGATTCCAGCCAAGTATTGACTTTTCTTTCCCTTTCCTCCCCACTAGTTGGAGAGAAAATACAGAGGCATTCTTTATTTCTACCTTTTTTTTTCCCCAGTCATAGTGAAAATTAAAAAATGGATCACTGAGTATATCTTCCCCTTAAAATTTACTTTCTTAATGTGAAAGAATCACAAATATGCTTCAAGGAAAGAAAATCAGCATTGAATTTAGACTAGTTGAAATATAAAATAAATGTAACATTTTTGGAATCATTCACTTCAATAGCAATGGGCTTCAGTCTTGTAAACAACCTGCCTGAAATCAAATGACCTTTGTGATGAAAAAACTCTAACAATTCAAACTGAGCTCATTCTCAGTCTTCAAGTCCAGAAGCATAAACTGTACTTCAGCTATTCTTGTATTCTGTGCATCTTTAAAGGTAAGATACCAATCGAAGCGAAGAATAGAGAACTTTCTTTCTCTAGTTTCTCTCTCTTTTCCATTCCTTTGTTTCTGGACTAACATGCCTGAGCCACAAACAAACTTAAAGGAAAACATGAGTATTTCTAGAACTGACATTTTCAAGCACCAGAGAATTATTGAATCATTCATTCTTGGCACTGATACATTATATCCATAATTGTTCTGCTTGAGGAGGTGACATTTCCAGAAATGGCAGTTCAGCATGGCAAAGGACACAACACTGCTGGGAAGATAAGTGAAAGGTGACAAGACAGTGCAGCTCCCAAAGAACAGGCGCTCTTCAGTGTATAGGCACTAGATGAAACCAAGTTCAAATGTTGTAGTCTTGATGGAGATTCAAGTCAGCCTACATCAGTAATGTCCACATATGATTTCTGTGATATGCACTGCCTGGGATTAACATTACAGAAGTCTTTAAACTTGCTGGAAGGTATCCAAAGTTACAGATAGGAAGAGCACAAAGGACAGGCAGGGAAGGCAGGTGAAGAAAAGTGGAGGGCAAAATGGCTTGACATAAACCATCTAGAAGGGGTGTTTCCTATCTGATGGATAGGAAAAATAAATTGTCACAATTATCATAAGAACCAAGCGACAGATAAAATGCCCAGTGACAAAAATGTTCTCACATTGTTATGACTGTAATGGAAAATATAATTTACTAAAACATAAATATTTGTTCTAAAACTATTAAGCTGGTTATAGCACTGGGGATCACTACACTCAAATGAATCCCAAAAGTTATCCATAGATATGACACATGTGCAATTATATATGTTGCGCATACTACCCTGCTTGTTATATTAGCCCATAGAAACTAAAAGATATATGTACCTACAACAAGCCATATTTTCCTGTGCAAAGAGGTTATATGTTATGATGCGACTATGTTTGAAGAATGTGTGTATTTCCAGACATGGACTCAAAAAACAGCGCATTTTCAATCTATGCATAGAGCAGGTCTTTTAACAAGAAAATATATTAAGTTGCACGGTTCGAAGTGTTGTGGCTTCTTCAAATGTAGCTGTGAAAAACGCTTTTTGTTATTCCTCTCCAATGCATTATGTTGTGACAAGGCAGTCATGTTACATAACATGATGTGACGGATACCAAATAGCATGTGAAAGATTTGATCTCTTTCCTTTTTAGTATGAGTGTCCTGAGCTGCGAGTGGCTGGACTTGGAGGGTCTTCTCTTTCTCTTCAGAGGGAAGGAAAAAAGGCATGCTTTGTTTGAAAGTCTGTTCGCAAGAGCTGCCCTTAGAAATATCACTAACCTTTTGTTTACATCTAGTAGCAGAAAAGTAGCTTCACCTTTGAAATATATACGTTGTTACTGGCTCCTTCCTTGCACTGTCTCATCAAAAGCAGATTTTTATTAGTGCCTATAAACTAGGCTTTGAGAAACTTAAGCATGTAATCCTGTATGGGTCATGTCATCACATGGTGAGCCACATACTGCATTGCTAGTGACCCACTGGCTTGACCCCGTTACTTCTCAGTGCTGAAAGAAACAGGAGAGAAGGAGGAAGGAGGGCGCTGAGAAGTCATTAGGAGAGATAGGACACAACAGGGATGTAGGAGGCTGAAAAGCAGGAGTTCCTTCTCCCACTATGTATTTTTGAAAGTATTTCTTGTTTGGATCACATAAATCCAGGGTGTGGAGAGCGAGAAATCTTTTCAAATGTATACTGAGGAATTATTCAATCTATCATAAATTAAACCACCACAAACTAATCCAATAATGTTGTAATCCAACTGCTTTTAATAGATTTGTTCCAGAGACAGCAGAGGCCCATCTGTGTAACTGTTGTGGGTCAAATGGCTTCAAAAACCCGGTTAACTGGAGGTCTATTTTTTAAAAAATAAAACTAATTCTTTCAGTTCAAGACTCCCAACAAATAAATCCAACCCAAATGAACTGTCTTTTCCTGAAAAGTAAATATCGCTTGTATTTTAATGATCTGGTTGAAATCAGTTTTATACTCACAGATCAGCAGGGGCGGCTCAGAGAATGTTGCATAAGAAAAAGGAAAACACTATAAATTAAAAAACACAGGCAAAAATTCAGGAAACTTTAGAGTAGTTTCACATCTATGTTTATTAAATATATAAAAAATGTTCATTTGGTGTATGAGATTGTACAATGCAGTGATAATATTCATCAAACTCTCCCTGAAACTTAACCAACCAAAGTCCAATGACAATGTTCACAGGTTATTCCGAGTTGGAAGGGACCCTCAGGATCATCTAGTCCAACTCCCCACCATCTAGACCATGTCACTGAACTCCTCATCGAGTCTTCTCTTAAACACCTCCAGGGATGGCAACTCCACCACCTCCCTGAGCAGACCATTCCACTGAAAGATCACTCTCTCTGTGAAAAACCTCTTCCTAACATTCAGTCTAAACCTGCCCTGGCGCAGCTTGAGGCCATGTCCTCTCATTCTGGTGTCGTCTTTGATTACATGTTAATACTATCAGTGACACACATTTTAGTCACAGACTTCAACATGAACAAATAGCAAACAAAGCTTCTAAAAAGTATTCTTCAGAGGGAATATGAAATAGCTCCAAACATTCAACTTAATGTCAAATACATCAGTATGTCAACCTCACAGAATCACAGAATCACAGAATACTATGAGTTGGAAGGGACCCACAAGGATCATCTAGTCCAACTCACCATCTAACGCCCGTACAGAGACCGAACGTAACCTCATAACAGGACTATTTCAAAATTGAGAATATTATAAACTGACAAGTTAATAACTATGTGCTTTCATTTTTACACTTTTCAGAACTCTAGAAAGTGAGGCAATCTTTACTTTTTCTCTCACCAAAATCCATGAGGTAGACTACAAGAGGATATTAAGACTGTAAATTATACTGTTGTAGGAGGCCCTAGATCACTCTAAGGTCTACTCTAGAGCTATGTCCTGTTCCTGATAAAACTCAAGAGATTATGAATGCCAAAGTCGATAAGAGACATCATGGCATACATCTCTGAGTGTTTCAGAGAGGTTATAAATTATAATTGGCTCTAGGGAAGAGGTCTTTATAACATTCACTAACAATTTTTTTAGAATTTCAACCAGGTATTTACAAAGTGAAGTGTTTCATTTATTGCTCAGCTGTCAGACCTCCACTGTACTCCTTCAGCACTCCTGACTACATCTCACTCGTATCTTAATTTACTGGTAATTCAAATAGTGATGAGTACATAAGTCTGTTTTAAAGGCAGAGCATCCAAAAAATGTAAGCTCTATACTCTCTTTCAGTGTTCTCTCTGGGAATAGCACATTTAGCACCCTGGCAAGTCTTTCCCAAATGTGCTTAACTTTATATAAATCTTAGTCCAGATAATACCATGTTGGGGGCAAATATTGAACTGACAGCGGGTACAAGGGCCCTTCAGAAGGACCTTGACAGGGTAGAGAGAGACAGGCAAATGCTAATGGTATGAGATTTAGCAAGTTCAAATGCCAGGTTCTTCACTTTGGACGTAACAACTCCATACATTGCTGTTGACTGGGGGATAAGTGGCTGGAGAGTGGTGAAATGGAGAGGGACTTGGGANGATTATGGGTTCGATCCGTCTACAGACATTCACTTCGGAGTTGGACTCGATGATCCTTGTGAATATTCTGTGATTCTGTGAAGTCTCGGAAATTATATTTGTCCTGTCTCCATAACATTCCAGTCTATAGAGGATTGACTCTATTTGCCAAGGCTCTAAGGATCCCTTATTCTTTGTCCAAATAACATAGAGTAACAGCGAAATCAAACTGAGAATTAATGGTAACCGTGGCATATAAGCATTATCTACACAGCCTGGAAACAGAAAGGATACAGGTTTATATAAATTGTGTATATAATCTATAAATGCTGCATAATCATGCATATTCTCTATGTGTCTCCTCTCACTCAGGAATTAGAGAACTTCCCTTTTTGGACAGTGACAAATGAAAAACTCTTTCTCATGAAAAAAAACCAAACTGGAAAGCAACGAGATTGTAGATTCACATGATCTGAAATAGGCTTGAGTTTCCATAATCTCTTTGGATGAAGATTAGCTAAAGGCCAACTGTGTACCTATTTGAATTTTGTGTATTTATTTGGAATACTAACTTAAAGTGGGACAAATAAAAAGTGCTGAGATGCTCAATACTCATTTCACTTAACAAACTTAGAATCAAATCACAGAGCCTTGACTGATTGTGAAGTGTACGACTGCAGCTTGAATAACATGATCTAAAGAAGGACACTGGAGAGGATGACTGAGTCAGAATGTAAATATCACAAAGAGAAACAGTTACATTGTAGTGTGTCCCAGACATTATAAATCAAGACTTTGATTTGATTAAAACTATTTCAGAGTTTTCTAAGTGCAAAAAAGGGCACTTAAAGTCAGTAAAGCTATGAAAACCAGCTTCACAGGTGGTTGATTTGTTCTATAAGAAAGCAGGAGGTCTACAGAAAACTTTTGAAATTACCTCCTGATAAGTCATACTTTCAAAAGTTTGACACAAGGTGAAGAGGACAATCATACAAATTAGTGTCAGGATACTAGCTTGGGTAAACAATCACTCCTTTGAACTACTTATTCTTCTCAGAGTCTCAACAAATTAGTTCTGTAGAAAATACTCAGATTTTGAAACTAGGTCTTCTAGGTATAGATTAATCCATGGCTTCCTGCCCAATACACCGCATTTAGGATACTGAAGAACACAGTGTGACCACATAGTTGCACAGGTAATAAAGTAAATAAGGATGAGGCCTCAGAAATTACTCTCTGTTTTGTAGGAGAACCAAATACTCTGCTGAAATTTTTGTAGAGGTAAACTTCCATAATGACAGACTTTCTATCTTCTCTCTCTTTCCCGTTTCTTACATTTCTTTTCCTAACTTCCCATTGGTAACAAATGTTGTCATTGTTCTTTGGGACTTTTCAGGAACATTTTTAGTAACTATAGGTAAAATATAATTTCAAGGTTTATACTGCCAATATTTAAACATATACACAAATATATTGAATGCGTGTGTGTGACTGTTGACGTTATTATAGAAGAGACACAGCATATATGACACATCTGCCATGGTGACAGGAGAACACTGTATTAATCAGTTGCCCATGCCTCTCTCTAACTCTTGAATCAGGTGCAAGGCAGTTTGCCATTTATAGTGTTTAATATTTCCTGTAAATGCGCAGGAAATATTTGTTTGAAGTTCTGAAGGAAACAGTATTGATGTTCACAGAGATGCAACAAACTACTTGATGAAAGAAATAATTTTCAAGAAAGTCCCATGGGAGAAAGAGAGCCTGTTTATTTACACAATGATCAAAGCAACTTTCATATGAATTGATGCTAAATATTTAGTACTTGAGTGACTAGTAAAGAACACTCTAAACTTCTAAAGGAAAGAATAAAAATGGGAGACAAATCCGGATCTCTCTTGGCAAAATTTTTTTTTATTATTTGCCTTACAGTATTGTCTAGGGTCCAGCTTGAGATCAGAAGCCCACTTTGTCATATTGCATGCAAATATTTAAGAAAATAGTCTCTTTTCTGACAACATTATCATGAAAACAGGCAAAGGTCAAGAAGAACAAATTCTGATTCAGTTTGTGTGAGTTTCCCTTATAACTTCAAAAATATGTACAGAAAATAAAATTGTCATTCATTACTCCAAGCAGTGGAAATTGCTTAATGTGCATGACAAGCAAACCAAATATGAACGAAAGACCCCACATACTAACTGCTCCTGATGAAAACTTTCCTTATATTACCTACCTATATTCTCATTTCCTACTTCATCCAAATCAAATTTAACTACAAAAGACAAAATCGGAGCTGAATTTCTGAAGCTAGGAAGGGAGATGGCTGGGAAATAGGCCAATGACATGTATTTCTTATAGTTCACCACCTTCTTCTCAGCCTCTAACTGCAGATCCCTAACCCTGCAAGACCTCCCTCTAGAAATCAGCACAGTGCTAACACACATCAGTGACTCTGGGACCATGGTTCATCCAGAGATAGGCTGAATTCACATTTCCTCGAACCAGAAAACCTCTGTCCTCCTATGTGTAATGTACTACTTTTCACTGTATGCTCCTGAATTGTCCTTGTTTCTGTAATACTTTTCCCAATAGCACATTAAGTGCACTTTTACCATCTGTCACATGCAGTTTGTTCTCTCTCTTGTACTTTATTACTACCAATAGGAAATAATGTATAAAGAGTAGGAAGAGTAGAACAGTTGGCTCCATGGAGTAAATAAAGTGAAAAATTGAAAACAACCTGTAACAGGCACTTATGAAAAAGGTCTTATTTGTTTGATATTCTTACACACATTCAAAGTAGTTTCTTTGGGCTACAGTCACTGGTATGGTATTCATCCCTCTGTTTTTTTATCTTCAATGAGCAGTGTATTAATTTTAAACCCAAATAGTGATTATTTTTTTCTCTCTGTGATGGTGTATAATAAGTATGTTATAAGAAGAACTAGACTATCTCAAAGAAACAAAGAAGTACTATTGTTTTAAATTCCTAACATTGGAAAAACAGTAAAAAATTTAGAACAAAATCTACAGTGTACTAAGCCTTGTAAACTATTTCAGATACCGAACTATAGTAAACTCAGAAGAATTTACTCCCTTCTTTGCAGGGCATAACGGAGATCACGTGCTCCTTGGCACCATCGGCTATAGACTTGGGAAGTGGCTGCATTAATTATCTGTTGGATGTCAGATGGGCTCATTTACCTGTCACAGAAGATCTGGTTCCTGTGGGATACTTGACCACATAAGTCTGAAAAATTCTGAGCACTGAATTCGTATCCAAGCCTCTTGCCATGGGCAGGAACATGAAGAATTTTCTGTATCTTCCCTTGAGAGCTCAGACCCATTGATTTTTTTGCCAGAAAGATTTCCTTTATATCAATCCACTTTTCCTCTTTTCAGTTTTATCTCATCTCATCAGATAATATTGCACATTATGAAATCTAGTCTCAAGTTTTGCCAGGCAGTAGTTCAGTTACAGATATTAGAGCTGCTTGCAAGCTTTTAAAATTTACCTTTTTTTTAAAAAAATATAATTTTATTGATGCCAAAATCTTTCACAGAACTGTAGAGATTTCAACATGGGTTTTGATTGTAGGATTTTTAAGGTTATGGCTGAAATTTATGTCAACCCTAAAAAGGTATATGTAGAGAGGAATTAGAAACCTAATCTTTTTACTGCACTAATGGATGTACCTTTTTGAACTAATATTTATTATTCTTGTTTTAAACTTAAATTACAACATAATCTACAACTCTTGTGATAAAATCATATTGTAAGTCCTGAGCCAACCATTATGTGTGTATGTTAGGACAATGTAATTGTGTCCTCAATTTGTTTTTCATGAGAAATACATGCGTAACAGGACACATTCTAAAAGTCTGTCTTTTGTGGGTTAGATAAGATTCAATATTTTCGTTAATGGTCTAAAAGGAACAAAGAGCAGGCTTATTAAGTTTACAGATACCATTTTCTAGGAGGGACCAAGGGAATGTCAGAGGACAAGGACAGAATTCAAGATCTTAAAAGGTCAGAAATCTAGACAGAAAATATTACAGGATTTAGTAAATGTAAATGCAAGATGCCATAGTCATTATTAATTAAGCACATAAATACAGGATGAGTAGTAACTGTCTACAGACAATTCTCTAAAAAAAATAAATGAAGATGATAAGGGGTCACAAAGTGTACATGAGACAACAGTGTCCTGCTGTTGTGAAAAAAAACAAATGCCTCAGAATCTGTACAGCAGGATGTATAGAGACTATGACTGGAAGGAAATGTGAAGTAACCCCTCTCTTTTTTCTGTTTTATTCAACATTATGACCTTAGATAGAATATTGTGTCTAGTCCTAGTCAATACACTTCAATAAACACAAAGATAAATGCAGAGAGTCTAGGGAAAAAAAAAAAAAAAAAAGATCAGAGGTTTAAAAATATGACTATGGGCAAAAACTAAAGGAAATGAGGAGCTTAATTCAGAGTAGACAAGACCAAATGATGGTGTTTGCTTTAAATAACAGTTAAACAAACAAAAGGAATGAAATGATTTTTCAAAGTTCTTTTCTAATCCTAGCGTTTCATGATTCTGGCCACTGAAATAAATGTTCTACAGTTCTGTGGAGCAGAGACACCAGCCAGAAATACATAATACCTCCAAGATAATAATAAAAAAATAGAGATATCTTTACATTTGCAGAATTCTAACTGTAGGCACTTAGGGAGAAAAAGAGTTTAGTAGAGCCAGAAGGATACATCTTTAAGTAGCAGAACACAGTCTATGTAATTCACTGGGTAAGAACATTTACTTGTACTATACCATCTATAACATACTCCCACTCCAAAAATCAGAGAAAAAAATCACGGAATTGTCTCTATAAAGTTGTTAAATCAGCTCTTTATTACATGGGTTGCTTTTGTGAACTCCAAAATCGAGAAAGTTAATTGGTGATGAAGAGTCAGAATTAAGTATCAAGAAATGCATGGGTGAAAACCACAGCCAAATAAAAAGCTTACTCAATACAAGTCCTAAATACAGTTAATTTTTGCTTCTACAGTTAATATAGTTCCTGTGAAACCCAAAGGTAAAGATATTAATCTTGTTTCATTTTAAGAGCTGCCTAAAAAGAAAACTGCTGAGAACAGAAAGCAGTGACACAGCATTTGAACTTCACTCTAGAAGCAACATAGAGAGATTGCAGCACTGTCATGTTTTGACCCTGGCTGGATGCCAGAGATTCACCCACAACCTCTCCTGGAGGAAAAAACTGGAAGAAAAAAAAACTGGAGGGGAGGAGAGGGAGAGG
>WEKX01004785.1:26403-56158 GCA_013390025.1 Pitta sordida
TATGAGCCTATCCCAAAGTACATAGATCAGATCCTACCATAATGCAATTCTGTCACAAAACATCTGTCCAAAGGATCTCTGCTGAACTCTCAGCTCCAACTCCGTGTTTCTGGGCTCTTAATAGATCTGCACCTTTCCAGGATGGTCTTCCGTCTTCAGCGTGGCCTCAGGTGGATTCTGCATCGCTGGTTTCTCTCTCTATTCCATAGGTTTGCAGTCAGACAGTTTGCTTCACTATGGTACATTCCACAAGCAGCTGCGAGATGCCTGGAACCCTTCCTAGCCCTCCTCCAGCCAGCCTGGCCGTGCCTTCATACTGCTCAGCTTCTCCCAGGCTCTGGTCTGGCCACCTACTTTTCTGTTACTGCTTTTTTCTTTTCTTTCTCAAATATGTTATTCACAGAGGCATCTCTATCTCCATCTGCTCCTGACCTTGGTCACCATGGCAGCGATGGAGACCCAGGCAGGAGCTGTTAGCCCCCCTCGCTTGCCAGGGAAGGTAGTGCTTTAATATTATGTACGGTGGCAAAAGCCCTTTTCTGTCTTTTTGAGAGGAAGAAAATATTATCTGAATAGAATAACAGATGTGTAGTAGTGCTGGATGACTATGTATATATCTGTGACCATCTATAAACCTAAATAATCAAAAATAGCTTGATTCAAGGGCTGGGAAAAAACCCACAACTCAGAAACATAATGTTTCTGCAATTCCGATGTACTCTTTCTTGCAGATCATGATGAAGTTGAGCTCCAAGAGCAAAAGTTGATAAAGGAAAAAGGAAGATGTAAAAAAGAGGTTTGAACAGTTCCAGATGCCAAAACATTTCTAGCAAAAGTCAAGCCTCTTTCATTAATATTCCATGTTTCTGTATGACATAATTCAATGAGTATTCCAGACAATCATACATGATTACAGCCTGATTTAGAAGTGAGATAATTTTTCTTAATTTTCTCAATGTCTGAAGAGTTCCTATTAAGGCCATTTGAGAACCCAGAAATTCTCTTGCATTATTTAGGATGGCTGTGTGATGGGAAACAGTTTACAGTGTCCTCTTGTAGGTCCTGTTGTACTTTCCAGTGCAACAACCAGCTATAAAGTTGAATTGGATCAGGATATTGCAAGGAAGAGTTGCAGAATACAAACAGCAGGTCATAGCAGAGAAAAAGTTAAACAACAGGCACACCCTCTCACCAGTGCTGTAAGTCAAGGGCTTGGGTAACAGTCCCTCTTTCTCTTTAGATAATATCTTTCTCTTCAACAAAACTTTCATCCTGCCTGGTTAATACCAACAACAGCTTCTGTCTTTCTGCACTGAATTACATATGCCTAAATTCTGAAAGATTCCCTTCTTTTTCCTTTGTATCCTGAGCCTGAACTGAACAAATAAGTTATGAATAATTAACACTCAAGCCTATTTAAATTTCAAAGGTAGTGGAAGTCTGCCTCTCTCATTTTCTAGATTGGTACACATTGTTTTTATTCCAAAATGTCTGTTAAATCAGAAGAGGTGGAGTTTTTTCCCTGTACTTTTTGGAATGTGATCAAAGTCTAAGAAGATATTAGGATGAAGAAGCAGTTTCCAGAACTGACATTTTCACTACATAGGTCAAATCATGCTCCTTTTATTGATAATATGGCTCAAAACTGACCTAAGAATATAAATAGGAATACTGACGGATTTCACAGTATACTGTTAAATACCTATCAGTCATTTCACATCATGAGAGGTTTCTAACCATACTGTTAAATTTAGTATAGTTCTTTATACACTCTTGTTTTCACACGACATGTATTTTTCTGACTTATAATTGTACTGCATCTAAGCACAGAACCATAGGGACACAGGTAGATAAAAAACACAGATTGTGCTAAGAAAAATCTTTCAGTAGGTCTTGAGCCAGACAGTACTCTCTATGCTTTATATTGCAGCTGTGTGCAGTAACTATAGGCCATCATACTGCACAGATGGAAGTGCAACTTTGAGGGCTACTGAGCATGTGGATTTTCCCAGTGTGTCACAATTACAGAAACATCTGTGCTAAATAACTTCAAGCTGATCCACAGCAAAAATTGGCAATGTTCAATAACTCTCAATATCCTCTTTTTCCCCTGCGGTGACATGACCTAGTGATTGCGAGTTGGACTATAGCATAAAACATGTAGCTTCAGTACTTCAGAGCCTGTTTAGAGATTTCTCCCATGGTACATTACCTAAAAAATCCATATGTTTTTGTTTACTTAGCTCTATAGAGCCTGAGTTTCAGAGATGCCGTATGCCTGAAGCTATCATTGACTGCCATTAGAGGTGTGGATATGTAAGTTCTCTGAAAATTGAGTCTTGTGGGGATATTTTTAATGGATTTTGATTTGCACAAGGGAGGAATACAGTCTGGGTGGCAAGATCATAAGAGAACAGAAGGGAAACAGAGGCAGTTTACCTTTAGGAAAAGATTAAAAACTATGAACACATCTGATATTTAAATAGTGCCATAAAAGCATAGAAAACATTCATCACTTGTTTTCTTTCTTCTAGGGGAGACAGGGAAAATAGTATTCTCCTGAAAAACTACTACAGAACAGAAAACTTTCCCAAATACCCTAAATGATATAATCACACAATCATCAATATATTTAAACCAGACTGCAGTTTAGGAAACTTCAATGTTCCTTATCTGTGATTGAGCTGGGACACTGCTTCTCACCCTATGGAACCCTGAGGATTTTCAGATGTAAGTGCATTACTCTAATATAGCACATTACCAATTCCTCATGCACTGCCAAAGAATCACTTATCAATCCTTGTCTTTAATTTCATCTAGAAAAGCCCTACAATACAGTAACTGTATTTTTCTCATCCCCTCTATTTAATAGAAAAGTTTTTCAGTTGCCACACAATATGCAATTTCTGCCCACTGCACATATTTCCACGCACTGTCCAATGTCATTTGCAACATTCGAAGTGTAGAATACTCTTCCTCAGAAACTGTGACCATTCTTTAATGTAATAGACTTAGTAGGATCCCTTCCCATATATCTAGTTTGGATTTTACTTTTCTCAGTTCCACTCCATTTTCTTCCAAGAATACTATTATTTGACTAAATATTTCCTTAACTGCTTTGATATTCAGAATCTTGAAATATTAGTGAACTAGTGACATGCATCTTATCTGAGATTCAGCCAACTTAAAAAGTGTTAGTTCTTTCATCTTTATAAACCAGCCTCCAGTTCTCAATAATTATTGCTACCTGTTTTTAAATTCTTCCTGGTTAATCTCTGATTTTCTATGTACTGAGCTGAAGCTATAATAGTATTGTAACTACCATCACATCTGCACTACAGAGGAACTGTAATCTTCTTGGTTTATGATAACTTTTCAGAGGGAACAGCCAAAATCATACTGGCACTTTATGCTGCTTTATCTCTCTGCCAGCTCTTGTATAATTTTTTCCAGTGCAATATGTATCCATCCTAGGGTGCATGTATAGCTAGTTGATGTCTGAATATGGGTCTTCTTTCCTTCTAGTTTCAAAGATGTTAAGCTTCTAAGCCAGTACACCATAACAAAAAAAGAACCCCAACAACAAAAAAAAACAAAAACAAACAAAAAATAATAATAATAAATAAATTAAAAAAAAAAACCAACACACAACCACCCCCAGTGCACACCCACCTGAAATCTTGCAACAGTCCCTCTCCTGGAGTTTCTTTCTGCCAACTCTAACAACTGCCAAGTTGTCAAATAATTCTGCTATTGTGTCCCCATAGCAACAAGCTTTCTGGCCTGAGTGAGAGTATTTCCATATTCTCTACTGGAAAATGTCCCAAATAACTCTAGGAGCACCTGGAGTTTTCTTGCAATGCAAACATCTTTTTCTTTTCTCCTCACAGTTCTTCATATATTAGAGGAAAGTTATTTATACTTGTTGCAACGGATGGCATGATGACAGCTGAGCATTCGAAATTTGTTTTAAAATTCTGTAAATCTCTCCTTTCAGTGGATTTTATGTTCTTTGTGAAACAGCTGTGAATTTTAATGCCATATTTAAAATAAATTAAAAGACCCCAAACCAGTAAGTAGTATATCAAGATCTTGATAACTGAACAGAATAAATATATAATGTATTGAGACATATTCTTCATGCTTTTAAAGTCAATGAAAAATACAAGAGAAATGTAAAAGAACTGATGAAAATATTTTCCTCAAAGAAGAACACATTTTTAACCAACTTATATCTAATATGCTACTCTACTGTATGCTATTACTAATCTTCCAGAGTAACAAACACTGTTTTGATCATAAAGACTGATTATGCATATGTATTGAAAGGGAAGCTAAGTGAGAAATAAAAACAAAATAAATCCCACCAGTCTAAGAGAATTGAGTGAAGTATACGCCCCTGAAGATCTGTTATTCCTGTCACCCATCTCAAATTTTAGTAGTATTTTTCAGTTAGATTACTTAATCACACTGACTCTTTAATATGACTCACAATCCATTTATCATGGCCACAGGGTGTTCTTGAAGCATATGGAAACTACCTTTATCAACACTATTGCAACATTCAGGTAGTATCACTTCAAGTTAGCATGTGGGTAAAAGAGAACAGAAGCTAGTTTACTGTCTTTTGGACAAGACGTAGGTCTTCATAATAAGTGGTATTTGAGTGAATGGTGAAGTCAAGTCCCAGTGTCCTTGCCAAATGCAGGATTTGTCCCTAATTCTATCCCTTCAGGTTACCAACAGAGTTTCATTAATTTTTAAACTTCTGAGCTGGACAGTAACACCATCATATCATTTTATATGGCTACCATGTTCTGTCTCAAGATTTCAAAAATGATGGCTCATTTTATTAATTACATATTGCTAATTTTGTGGTCTTAAGATTGTTACAATGATTAGTGAATGTTTGCAATGTTCTTCAAGAGGCTTTACTGAACAAAGGATTGAATGTCCAAAATATACCAATGCAAATAAGAAAAATTCTCAAATTAAAAGCTCATTCTGAAAATTAGGATGCCATATATGTGGGTTAGCTACAATATGGGTTAGCTACAATTAATCCAGCACTACAAAGATGCAAGCAATAAATCATTTATGAAATAATCAGCATACTTTTAATCTGAGAATAGTGGAGGAAAAAATTAATGAAGTCTATTTCAAGGAGAGGGGTCAATTTTATTGTAAATACTCATTTAGAATTATACATTTTTATGGGACATTCTTGTAGACACTAAGTAATAAACTGAAGTATGTTTTATTTACACATGGTGTCCCAGCTGCTCCAGCTGGCTATATTTTAGAGAATTATTTTACTGTGAGGGGAAATTTTTAACAGAGGTCTGCACTGGGTGAAGAGAATCATTGAGTTTCACAGATGAGACACTTCCTTGAGCATTGGGTTCTGTTTGGGTAAGTACAAAATACAGTTAGCAACAAAACACCTGAGGTGGTTAGGTTATAAGCACAAGCTGAGGGCTAAATTTGAGAGCAAAAGGAGCAGGGGTTGTGGTTACAGAACAAACTGTCAGATGTAGAAGAAGGTCTAGAGACTGACCACAGGAGCTAATGGTCCTGATGGTGACATGGGATGTCCTCTGTCATCACAAGCAGGCCTATCCTCGCCCTCACACAAGTGCGTAGCAAGACTGTGAATCACCAAAGATTTACAATACCTTATCCCAATACATAAATTGCAGAAGCCCAAAATCTGCAAAATCTATGCTTGCCACAGGAAGAACAAAACAGGAATGAACATTAAATATTCTACACCATTAAATAAATATTCATAAAATCTTAGCATTACTTAGTTTGGAAAGGATCTTTAAGATCCTTGAGTCCAAACATTAATCCAGCACTGCCAAGTCCACCTCTACAATGTTCCAAAGTGCCATAAGTCCATGGTATTCCATGAAAAGATCTCATGCCTGGGGTTTTTTTTGTTACTGCTCCACTACTTTTCCTTTCCTAACTCATCTTAGTGTTTAGAATGTTATCTTTTTTAAATTCCTGAAAGTAGTTTCTTCAAGCAGCAGATGGACTACTGCTGTACATAAAACTGTGATTTCTGATCTGACTCCTCTAATATTCTCTTTTTCCTATACAAATGGGCTCAGATCTTCTCAGCCCACTGCCTGCTGAGTGGTTGTTGCATTTAAGCTACATAAGGGTTACTATGCTTGAGTGCAATATAGCAAATGAGTGCAGTAGAATCCCACTGAGGAAGCATGTAGCCTGCAGGTACTAATGGTTCATCAAGAAGACCTTAAAGCCTATTTAAAGCCAAAGATAAAGATCTTTATATTTCTTTCTGCCATTTTGCAATTCAGTGCAGAATCCAAGACAGAGAATGAAGGATTATTCCTCATGTAGCAAATTAAAAAGTGAACAACTGGGTTTTATATGTTTCTTTATAATACAATATGATTCATGCCTCATCCTTCCTTTCAAGCCAATAGTCCTTTGATTTAGAGTCTGGATAGCTTTAAGCCATCAGTACAAAGTAATCTGCTACACAAGAATTTATAGGACAAATCCCTTAAGTAAAGGTTCATGGCTCTTCAGTCCAAACATCCTACATCTATCTATTTAATCTAGTTAATTTATCTATCTCTATATTTATTAAGCATCCAGTCACTGGTAGACAGATGCCACCAGTGTAAATGTAATTTGTTGACAAACGGGGGGGCTTGCTGTTGATAGATACAGTTCTGTCATTAAGGAAATACATGTTTTAAGAAATGTTATCAGTGTTGATAGATTCTGTAAGATTTTATATTCATTCATATTCTGACCCATTGTAGTACATACCTCTAACAAGTGTAACATCTAAAGGAGTTCCTTTTGTAAGAGGAGACAATGTTGCTCGGGCAATGATCTCAGACTCTCCATCTGTACTACCCTTCTCTGTGCCCCTCCCCCATGCCCTGCCCCAGCTATTACTTGCAAAGATAAATATACCAGTCCAAATAAAAATACAGTCAGTGCTCTTCCACTTCACGCCCCCCGGACAGCGGCTTTGAATCTTTGCGGCGTGATTTTTCAGCGATTAAGGAGGCCCATTTCAGGACTGCGCAGGCACGACCTGACATGCATGAATATTCAAAGTAGACATTAATGAATATGCAAATCCCAACTCCCCACCCCCCAAGCCATTGCATGGATCGCAGGTGGCCCAGTCTGCCCACCTGCGCCGGCCCAGACTCACTGTTCACAGCACCCGGGGTGCGGTTGTGCCTGCCCAAGCCAGCCCAGACTTGCTGCTCATAGTGCCCGGGGCACAGCTGTGCCCACACGCCCTGGCCCAGACTCACTGCTTGCAGCGCCCAGGGTGCGACCATGGCCGCCTGAGCCAGCAGCACCACACAAGAGACGGTGGGGCTGCCTTGGCCACTGACTGTGCTAGTGCCATTCCCATGGTGATGGGCTGGCCAGGTACAGACAGCCACTCATTCTCCTCTGCTGGAGCAGGGGGTCCCATCCAGCAGGGAGGCTCACTCTTCTCTGGCCAAGCAGAGAATGCAGCCTTTAAAGCCAGACAGATCTCAGGTTAATTGCCTATTTTGTCATCTTTTCTACAGAGCTTTTATTTCATCTGTTTGCTTAGTGTTTTTGAAAGCAGGAGTTTGAAGTTCACATAGTTTTTAAGCTCAATTTCTGGAAAAAGTTTGTTCACTTTAGGCTTGACTCTACCTAAATATGTGAATTTATCACAAAGTCAAACACGAGTTTAAATTCTGCTAGTCTGGCTGCTGCACGGTGCATCTGGGAGCCTGCAAAATTCCTGGAGAACGCAGACTGTCCTCAGCACCTCTCATCAGGACCAGGACGTTGCTCTGCCAGTGTACCATTGGCAGTGTTACCATGGTGACAAGGCAGGCACCAAAGCCCTTGCTGTCGCATGTTTAAGTATTGGCAGAGCTATGCACGCCAGCCCCAGCCACCACTGTGCCATGCCAGGCATGTCCCCCAGGAGGCAACACACCAGACAGAGCTCAGAAGTCCATACAGCCCCAAGGTGTCTCCTCCCCTCACTGCAGCTCCCACAGCGGCGGTAGTCAAAGCCCGGGACTTGCTTGGGAGGCAGCGTGGGCTCAGGCACCCTTTTGTCATGATTCCCAAGGACTCCCTAGGTGCAGACAGGCCAGACAAGACCCTCATCACTCCCCTTCGTGCATGAGGAACTTCTAGGAACGCCCCACGGAGTTTCTGGATTTGGAGGGTGGGGCGACTGGGGCAGCATTTGCATATTAATGAGCTGCCACTCTACACAGACAGAGGGCTGCACGGAGAGGGGTCAAGACCCATGGTACCATGGTGTAGGAAGCCCAACTGTATTACTTAAACAATCAAAAGATTAATTCAGAAAAAAATCAGTGGACTTTCATTTCCTTCTTTCCCATTATTCATAGTAGCTATGTAAAGCATTTCTAAATTTGGAATATTTTCACTGGAAACTATGCTTCTCATTATTTGCCAGGAATGATTATGCTCATTATGCATCTAGGTTGATGCAGAGACAGTTGAGAATGGCATTCATAGAAATGAAATATCCACATTTAAGCTCACACATAAGAGAGCTGTTGTTTCACAAGGACAATTCCTGTTGTTGTTCCTAATAGTGAAGGTCCTGCTGTGCTACTTTTGTTTCTGCTATGACGGGACAAGTTCTTGCCTGCAGGCGAGACTGAACTTCCAAAATGATCATGTTATTCTCAGTGTCTAGTGAGCAATGTGGGAAGCATGGGGTTTTGATTTGAGGATGCAGGAAAGCTATAAGGATTTAATGTCTGGAATTAATCACACTGCTAGAGTTCACTTTGCCACTGGTCAGTCATCCTTTCTGTGCTCACACATTGTTACAAATCATTGCATGCTGGTATATTAAAGGAATATTTCTGAATTTGTTGTGTCAATAAAAATTCTATGGTGGCTGAAGTTTATCTTATTTTTATTGTTTCAGTGAACAAAAAAGGATGTGAAACTGTAGCAAACGAATTCTCAGCCAGGCCATAGAGCTTCAAACTTGAGCTGACACATTGTCGTGAGGTAAACGTAATACAAGTGCTCTCCATTTTCAGCCAGAAACTAGGCCATCTAACTATGCCCTCTGGAGCAGTGTGAGTCCCAGTCTGCCTCTTCTATGCCTTTTCCCAAAAGCTTCGGAACAACTCATCCTTATATTCTGTTCCCTAGCTGTGCCTCATATATTCCAGATTCTGAAGCAGTAAAGAAACTGATTTCTAAATGTAGAAGATAAATGGAGATTTTTACTGGTTTAGCTATGGGCAGTAATGGCACCTTTCCTCGGAGTAACAATATAATGGCACTTAATGGCACTTAATGGCTAAATCTGTGATATTATCCTATAGAGACTAATATCTTTGTAGATGAGAATTTAAGAGAAGACTGGATGAGGAGCTTAGAGACATGGTCTAGCTGGGGGTGTTGGGCTGGATGGTCCTGTGGGTCCCTCCTGGCTCAGAGTGACCTGTGCGCCTGTGAGGGAACTAGGTTTATGTTCACCACTCTGGGGTGTGCGTTTAATCTCTGTATGGGCGTTAGATGGTGAGTTAGACTAAATGATCCTTGTGGGTCCCTTCCAACTCATATTATTCTGTGATTTTGTGTGATTCTGTGACTGCATTATTCTGGAGTATCTTTAAGATAACAATGTAAAGGCACATACTTGTTCTGACTCTGCTATGAAGTAGTCACAGTCCAGGCCTATCACTGCCCAGTGCATACAATCCAATTTTATATTAGCTACCTACAATACATTTTTCTCAGAAACTACAGTTATTCTTTTCACACACTGTGTACTACAGCATGTGCTCACTCAACCTGGAAAGAGTGTAAAGAAGGTGTCTGGAGCCCAGACAAAGTCGAATTTTTGTTGCCTAAAATAATTTCAAATAAAACTCAAGGAAGAGTTGTTCCTGGTGTTCTGTGATGCATGGAGCTGTCAGGGTCAATTAGACAGCCCAAAAAATATCAGGATTGGGTTAAAGGATGGATGGAGCATGGTGCCCATAGCTCCAGGGTTGTGGGTTTGATCCCTGGGTGGGTGTTCGCTGGGAGTTGGAGTAGATGATCCCTGTGGGTCCCTTCCAACTTGGAATATCCTGTGAACCTGTGAATGCTCCTGCAATTTGCAGTAGCACGTTATACTTGCCAAGAGAGTTATTATAGGTGGAGCCATTCTGATACAACAATGCTGTGGGAAACTCATTGGTGCTGTGCATCTGCTGTTCAGCAGAACCAGTATTTATGCACATAAATCCAGATCGTGCTATATTTGTTTGTATAGTTCTGGTGTGTGCATCTTTTACTGTTTCCAATATGATGAAGAAATGATGTCTTAGGACTGAGTATGATTCCATATGTATGAGTATTTCTCAAAAGTCATTGCCCATATTAGTCAGTACACTTGCTACATTTCACTGCGTGTGCACTGTGTATATTTTTTTTCCTGTGTTACCACTACCTCTAATAGGTCATGTTTTACCATTCTGCCTATTAAGCAGATAAAGCTAAAGCAACACACAATATGATTGTTATCCTCTGATTTCTTTTCCGGCCTCTGCACCTAACGATTCAACCTCTATTTCTCCATCTTCCCTGGCTCATTCCTTTCTCAGCACACCTGACACACATAAGGTTTAATAATTTACAGGTAGAGGGCCTAGTTTTCCAGGCAAGAGACATATTCCAATTTCTTTCCACAACTCTAATGAGACAAAGCAGTCAGAAGCTTATTGCTGCCGCCACATAAAATCAGATTTATGGATGCTTTTTATCAGAAAGTGGTGCAAGGCAGTTCGAGTGTTCCACGGAATTTCTCCATTCATCTTCCAGAGTAAAGTTTCCCTACCTGCTAATAGAAGAAACACTATTATGAGTATTAATTTTGTTTTCTTAATTAAGAAGATTGATAAGATTGTCCAAATCCAAAACACACTATGCAATTCTACCCCAAATTACTGGCCTTATATCTAGTGATATTCCCAGAAGATCACATCTGTAGAGAGAGATCTTTGTGTAGTATAACTCATTCCTGGTTGACACATTAAGGAGGGGTGGTATGGAACCAGTGATCCTCTAAATGATCTGCCACTGCTAGCAGAGCTCTTGAGAGTTCTCCACAGCTGGCAAAGGTTGTTCTATAGTCTCTGAAAATGGGAGCAGAGCACACTGTGTATCCCCTCCTTTCCCAGCAAATAAGGAGTTGCCTATTGACTTCTGTTTGTATGCTCTTCTCTGTTTCTGATGTGAATTATTCATTGCTTCTGTTTAAACAGTCTGGGGGTTTGGATCATTTGAAGATGCCATGTCAGCATTATGATTTCCGAAGACATAGCACAAAGGCAAAAAGCTACTCACGCTATACATGGTGGCAGCGCATCTAGCTCTACTAATGGCCAGATCTGAGGTATTATATTCTGAACCAGATGGTGCTGTCAGACAGTGCTGAAAGACAACTTTTACATGATGCAGAAAGGGTAATGTGCCCAAGCAGTAAAGGAACTCTGCTTCCACTTACTGCATTTTTTTAACTTCAGTTACAGATGGCTCAATAAGGATCATCTCAGGAGGAAAAGTAAGACTTCCTCATAGCTCATTTTAACCTAAAAGTATCTGTTGGAACATTTAAAAATTAGGCAAGCAGATCCTTGCTCCTAGTGACTGACTTTGGTTTCCTCATTGTAGAAAGAATAGGGGAAAATAGAAGGAAATGGGAATTGTTGCTTGCTTTTCTTTTTTTTTTTTTCCTGAAAAACTACAGAATAGTATTCATTCCAATTGAACAGCATTTCTGATGTAAAATAAATATCAAAATATGACATGATTTCTTCTGTAGAAACTGGTTCCAATTTTCAGGTCAAAATATTTTTCAGTTCAAAATATAACTTAGAAATCAAATTGAAACAGGTTGAAATTGTCAAAACAAAATTATATCATTGATTCAAGCTTTCATACATTACTTCACAACTCAGAATTTCCATTTTGTGGACAATTCTTTAAAAAATTACTTTTCAGCACGCTTCATTGTCAGCAATTTCTGCTCATCTTGAAAATGCTCATACAGAAGAAAAGTATTTCTTACCCAATGCTGATTTAAATGTGGGGTTTATGGGGAGTAGATCAATCACTCAAAAGACAGGCTTTCCTTTCCAAATATATTCTCCATTCATCTCATCTAGTACAATAACACTACTGAATAACTAGACACATAAAAGTGCCTTCTCTTGTCTTCCCTTAAAATTTCAGGGTTTAACTACAAAAACCACTTGCCAAATTAGCTTCTTTCATCTAAACTAATGAAAATAAGCACCTCAGTCCATGAAGTGTGCACTAAGACTGTGGGGAGAAAAAGTGACAATACCTGGGACAATTATTTTCATTGCAGCAGCTAAACTCAAGGAAGATGAGTTGCAGTTCATAGAATCAACACCTCTGCCTGTACAATTAACCACTGAATTGATAATGGGAAAAAAATACTACAAAGATAAAGCTCCTACTTAATGCAGCATGCTACTTCTTTTCTGTAGAAATTTATTAAAAATACACAAATAAAAATGGCTTAATTCTGCTGATGTCAGCTCTCTGCAATCACAGCAAAATTGGCTGGGTGACAAATTTCTAATCACAAACTGGTGGAACTTTTATCTATAATGGGAAAGCATGAACAAGATATTATTTTAGAAATTTAGGACTAAAATACAGTCTTTAATCATTTAATGTAGATGTAGAGGACAGCATTTTTACCTGTTGCAAGCAGCTCAATCCTTTGCCATGTTTCTATTGAGCCATATAGCACATGTCTCTTTCAAAAAGATACAAATCTACTTTGGGTGGAATGATTAGGAGTAGGATCACAAATGGGAATATTACCAAATAAATGTATGGATGCAGGGAAAATGAGCTAACACAGAAGGTGCAGTCAGGAATTCTAAAGCAGTGATCTCAAATTACCCTGCCACTTCTCCATTCTGGAAAATGTAGCAAGATAATAAAGATACTTGTCTTCCACTGTCACCTGCCACTTCTCCATTCTGGAAAACGTAGCAAGATAATAGAGATACTTGTCTTCCTGGGGACCACTTACTAGGAATGAATGTTTAATGAAAATAAATCACACAGAATCACAGAATGTTATGAGTTGGAAGGGACCCACAGGGATCATCTAGTCCAACTCACCATCTAACACCCGTAAGGAGACCGAGAGCACATCGCAGAGCATAACACCAACCTAGATCCCTNACTATTAAAATATTCCATGTAGTTTCCAAATACTTTATTATTGGAAACATTTTTAGGTCTAAATTTTTTCGACCGGAAAAGAATTTTATGGAACTCATCCCCTCTTCTGAATCATTACACTTTTGAAGAATTAGAATGGATGAAAGTACTGCTTTCTGTTCCAGAGTCAAAACATTCATATGCTTTTTTTGGAAGATTTCTTTGCAAAGCTCATCTTCATTCATATAGCTCTAACAAAAATATGGCATCCACCAACAGCTATTTTTGCTTGCTTATGTATTTTTTCCAAAAAATGGCTTTTACATAAGCGAAGCCAGCAAAAACAAATTTACATTGGCAAAACTACACCTCATAATGGTTCTGCTAGTGGAAGTGATGCCAACCTGTGGAAAAGACTTCACAATACTAGCAGGAATGCTGAGAAAATTAAGCCAAACAACATTTTTAACTGGGGTATATAAATATTTTGTGTTTCTTTTTTACTTATTTTTGCATTGTAGAAAAATGTGTAATTCATCATGTAATCTACATCAATGCATGCAGCAACAAACAAGGGGACCTAGAAGTCACTGTGTAGCAAGAAAACTGTGACATAATTACCTACACAGAAATGTTGTGAGATGACTCGCACAACTGAGCGGTACAGCTGATGGTTAGAAACACTTTAGAAGGGATAGTCAAGGAAGAAGAGGGGGTGGGGTAGTCCCGTGTCATAGGATCATAGACAGCTGGCAGAAGTGCTCACCAAGCCACTTTCCATAATTTACAGCAGTCCTATGTAACCAGAAAGGTCCGAGCTAGCTTGAGGTTAGTCAATGTGATTACTACAAGGACTCGAAGAAGGATTGCAGGAGCTACAGGCTTGTCAGCTTGACCTCCGTGCCAGAGAAGGTCACAGAACAGACCCTCTTGAGTGCATTGCATGGCATGTACGGGACATCCAGTTAATCAAGCCCAGCCAGAATGTGTTCATAAAAGGCAGGTTCTGCTTGACCAACCTATTGCCATCACAGTATAACCTGCTTAGTGGATAAGGGAAAGGCTGCAGATGTTTATCTAAACTTCAGTGAAGCCTATAACACCATTTCCCACAGTATCCCCCTGGAGAAACTGGCTGCTTTGGATTGGATGGGCAGACTCTTTGCTGGGTAAAAACTTAGTTGGATGTCCAAGCTCAGAAAGCAAGGATGAATGGAGTTTTGTCCAGTTTGTGTCCAGTCACTAATAGTCTTCTCCAGGGCTAACTCTTGGGGCCAGTCCTGTTTGATATCTTTATTGGTGAACTGGACGAGGGGATCAAGAGCACCGTCAGCAAGTTTGCAGATGACACCAAGTTGAAGGAGAACTCAGATCCCTCTTCGATAGCATTAGTCCTTAACTACATAACTCTATCTTCACATCACAACATTCTCACCAATACAGGATTGCCTCAAAAGATCTCAAAGGACCAGAATTACTCAGCAGTTGTCTTATACTGATAAAGCTTTATAAAGCTGTCTTTTGGAGGGTCACTGAGTTTCCCTAGACCAAAGTTTATGTTCACAGTTTACAAGAGCAGGAGTGACACAGCCACTGACAAGTACCAGCAGCATTATTAGCTTAGGCAGACATGCTGTCCAATCCAATTTCAGGCTCTGCAGACCTTCCCATAATTGCAGTTCATGAAAGGTCAGACCTGTCATTTGTGATCACCGCACAAAAAAACAGATTAATGTCTCTGTTCCCATTTTGCAGGATAAGTGTGGCTTCATCTACTTGCTCTTTCCCCTGTAGTGCTAGAACAATCTCCATTAGAGTCATCCAGAAAGCTAGAATAGATAAATAACTTGTATGGGATTTATGCCTCCTCCCCTGCCCTGCACATTCACCTTTTCCATAAGGTCATACTCAGACCGTGAAAAGAGGAACTGGCCTGAGCCTGGAAGCACCAGTAATAGATTTCATTATTCCTATTTGGTATTTTGGTCAAAATCTACGTTGCCTCTGTCAGCCACCAGTGACCAAGAATCACTTTCATTCTATGTTATGGCCTGTAGCCACAGAAGCCATGGAAAATTTTTTTGTGATCTTCCCAGGCCTGTTGGGGCCATTCCTTGACTTCTTGCAACACCTTCTAATTTCTAGCTCAAGTCCAGGTTTGAACAGGCACCCTTGAGCAAACTCATCATGACATATCTAGCTTTTGTGTCACAGAGAACTAAGTTTTGCTGGAAGAAACCCTCTGTATCGAAATATGTTTACTGTGAGGTCCTAGTTAGGGTTAGTACTTTAAATGGCTCTTAGTAATGTAGATGCAAGTACTTGCAGAAACAGAAATTCCCTCTGAGCATCTCAGTCAAAATTATTTTCTATGACCGCTATGCATTTTTCTAAATATGCTTATCACTGCCTAATTTGTTCTAATTTCAGCCAGTAGGCAGAGAGCATCAGGCAGGTATGACTACGTTTAGATTTATCTGACACACAGCATCAGTGTGGACTGTTCCTCTGCACATTTTTATTCGATTTTATTCCCTGAAGTTCTATCATTGCTTTATATCTTCCATATTTTTTGTTCCTTTCTGATCCCTTTGTTTTATTACAAAGATTTGCCTTTTCCATTTGGATTGCCTTGTAAATAGAGATCACCAAATGAAAGTATCACAGAGTGGATAGTTTATTGTACTAAATTGACAACCTTATCTGCTTCTGTGTTATCATTACTATTGTTATGTTTGGATAGGACGTAATTTCTTTCATCTTTTGAAACCCTCAGGAGCATTTTGAAGAACATACATTGCCAGTGCAGGTTTACATAAAAGAAGAAAGAAAACTCTTTTTATCTGCTACAATTGTGATTTTGGCCACAGCACGCAGCAAAAGGCAGTACAAATCTTCATCATCTTGTGGAGGAAACAGGAAGCAATCTGGATGGGATACCAAGCTGTCTTCACAGTATAGTTTCAAGTCCAGTACACACTTTTTTACTTGACGGATTCGTTAGAGTTGACCTACGTGGGAAGAAATCTGTAACCTTCCTTTCTACTCTGTTTCAGATTGTTGTCCAAAGGAAACATTACCAAAACTGCCCACTATCTTCAACTAGAACTCTAAGATACTCCAAAAAGTGACTACATAGTTCATTTTAATGTCCACCTGTCAGGAGGTGAGTCAGCATAGAAGAGACCTTTATTCTTCCACGTGGATTGTTGTCTTTAAAGGCCCCTACAAGCTTTCAGTAACCTTCAATAATAATCAACCCTTAGATCAGTTTAACAGTGTAGAAAACAGAATTTTGAGCATCTCCTCACCCAACAGCCAGGAAAGGTATGAACTTTCTGACAATTGAGAATTCAACAGTCAATTCTGACTAGGTAAAACCACAAGACTGCTGAAAGGTATAATGCCCCTACGCCAGGGAAGCTGGAATTAGGTGATCTTCAAGGTCACTTCCAACTAAACCATTCTATGATTATGATTCCATATCTGTGAACTAAGGATTTTCAATTGGCTTTTCTGTCTTTGAAACCTTGTCTTATATGCAGTTCTGTGACCTTCATACAACCACAACAATGCTGTCTTTGCCTCGTAAACTCAGGATCGAGAAGGGCTGTCTGCCTGCCCCTTTGAGCAATGCTGTGTTTGCAGAAAGCTGATGCTTAACAACTTGCTCTGCCATGCTTTGGGAACATCTCTACAAAGATGTTGCATGTTTCAGACCATAATGCACAGGGATGTATATCCTACTTGTCGAACTGAAAATCCTTCCTAGTTTCTAAAAGACAGAGCAACAAACAGAAATGATTGAGCTGAAGTCTATATATAATGGATCTAAGAGATATCCTTCTGTCATGCTGAGACTTGATTACAGCCTAAGTGCTGTCAGAAGGGCCATATGTTCCATTCACAGCATGGCTTAGCCCTGTGTAGGCTCAGCGGGAGTGGGCCACGGCTCTGCAATTTGTCCAAGGCACAATATGAATTGACTAGGATAAAGAGATTAGGGCACTGATCCTCTGGTACCTTCCACCTCGTGAGTGACTCCTGTGAGCTCGCAGTGGATATGAATGGATACTCCTTGGCCTTGACAGAGATTTAGCACCACTTTGGGCTCATTTTGAAAGGTGAAAATGACTGTAGAAGCAGCAGATAATAATTGACCTTAATTCCTGCCCTGAATTTCCTTTGTGCTTGTCTGTTTGTTCAATGATTTGTCTAACTGCTACATTTGAAACAAATTGGAGACGAGAAAGACAGAAGTGACAGCCTCGGCTGTGTTCCTTCATCGCTTTTGAATCTGCCTTCAAATCCCAGGCACGTGTAGTCATTAAAATCAAGAAGTAACAAGAAAAGCTAATGATTGCTTACAAACAAAAGAAGATTAATAAAATAATGCATAACAACAACAAAATCTGGGCTAGAAAATTGATGTTCTCTCCCTCTGCCAGTCTCCTAACATTTTTTACTGCTCCTTTGTCCACTTCCAGTCTGTTCCTGTAATGGTCTTTTCTTCAGTACCTTAGAAAATGGTTTGCAGGCTCGTAAGTCAGTGGTGCAGCAGTATTTCATACACAGTTCTGGAATGGAGATCATGCCCAGAGCACCACTAATTTTCATGTAAGTTACTGACTCTGTTTAGGAAGGTCAGTACTCCAAAATGGTAACAAAAATGCAACAGCAGGCGTCTGGTGCAGTTAAGGGTTTGTTCATTAATTGTTTTTGCAGAGCCCTGTAGAAAACAATCATGTATTCGTCACAGAGAGCACAACATTAAAATTAGAAATAAGATTTCTATGAGTCAGATAAGAAGTAGATAATGTACTAATGTACTTCCGTCTTAAAGAGAGGGTGAATAAAACATCAGTCTCCCCTTGATTTTTGCTCTCATAAAAACAAATGTAAATATGGTCCCCTGAATCACAGGTATAAATCAGAATTTCACAGATTTTTTGTAGTAATTTGCACTCTACTCATTCCTTCAAAAGGGCTCTGCAATTAATGCAGAGAGGACAAAAGGAAGAAAGTTGATGTGGTATTACATATAACATTGAGCTCCATCTGTAATGAAGGGTCAAGTTAGTACTAGCAGGTATAAAAATTTGTCTTTTGTCATATGAGGAGACATTCAGTCTGTGATTTCTTATATACTAGCCAGAGTCTTGTATTACAACTGTACTGCAGTTTTCTGAGTATTTTTTTCTTGATTTGAGGGAGGGAAATAATGGAAGTAAATTCTCTTTTGCTTTGACCCAAAATAAAATATTTAATTCAACTATTCAAGTTTTTAACATGTAGAAAAGGTGGCTATTATTTTTTAAATCCTCACTGCATGTATTTTAAATGGTTAACTTCTCAAAAAGAAACCCGATTTTTTCCAATTTGACTGAAACTCCCCCATTTTGTTCCCTGAAGTTGTAATTTTTAATTGACAGGTTTTATAGATGCAATAACTGTACCTACAAACTTGCCAGTTTATATAAAAAAAGAGATAAAGAGCGGCATGAAGAAAAAGTTCTTTTCTGGGTGCTTAGAGTAGTCTGGAGATGATTGACAGCCCATGATCTGTATGATCTGAAGAAAATGAAGATTTAACTTTCAGTTCTGACTAGTCCAAGGTAGAGAATTCTGGTTCCTAAACCCTTACGTTTAATCTGTTTGTTCTGCTCTTTTATCTAAAATCACTGTAAAACATTTAGTTTGGTCCAGCTTCGCCATTAGAAAGTACTTACAAAGAAAAAATCCTGGTATCCAGGGAGGCATCTATGAAGTGGGAGAAGGAGCCACGGGTTCAGACAAGGTGCCGAGCTTCTGTTTTGCATGGTGGGGTGATGTAAGTTTGCGTACTGAATGATCAGCTTCAGAGCATGGTTCATTCCCCTGGATTTAGTACTGGCAGGACTGAAACTTCAGTGTTTAGCAGAGTAAAAAGCATTGCTACAGTGTGTCATGCTTTGGACTGTTTGCCTTTTTAGCTGTTCAAAACATCTCTGAAGGGGAAATAAAATGGCAAATAAATGATACCCCTTTCAACTTGAATACTTAGACTGGACTTCAATTCCTTTTCAGCAGAGCAAATTTTTGTGAGTGTTGCAGCAAGAAATATCAACCTCTGACAACCCGTTCCTTAACAATTCACAAACAGAAGGGAAATTCACCACGTACAAGCCCACGTACTCTAATTTGATCACCTCTAACATTAACTGTTTGAACACTCTCCTTGCCTTCTACAGTTCTGTTATGCCCTGTGCTAGTTCAGCGGTTCCCTTCTACTCCTCATGGGAACACTGCAGTATATTTGAAATAAACCCTTTGGCCTCTAATTTCCTCCACCGCTGCCCAATGCTAATAGACTTCTGTGATTTTCAAAGGTGATCTAGGAGGGAGCTACTTTGGAGTCTTATTTCATTTTTATTTAGTGTGCAGAAATGACAAGCACACCAAAACAAGACCCCTCTGCTTTGGAAAAGAGCCAGATTCAAAGAGCCTTTTACAAAGCTCCATTACCAGAATAGGTTTCAATCCTACACCATTCAAGCCCATTAGATATGTGATGAAACACATACTTTCCCCATCACTAACACAGTAGGGTACAAGGTGAGACAGATCAGATTCAGCAGAGAGGTATTACCACTGCATTCTCAAATTAGAGGGAAACTGGCTTTGTTGATTCTTTCATTGTACTCCTATGGAGAGAGCTTGTCCTCAGTAAATGTTTTTTTAATCAAGTATATCAAGAGAAACTTCAGAAGTGTCGGAAGTGTGACTTTAGAAAAGCCTGCCATCATTGTTAAGTTTTGATAGAGATATACATTTAAATGGAATCCACAAACAGGAAAGAAGTATCAGAATTAGTGATCCATACATGGTTTGTTTACCTTTATAGCTATTAATCTATTACTAAGCTATAAATCTATTAGGAAGGGCATTGAATATTGCCTTTCATCTGCTCTTTCCCTCTTCCTAAAATAGCTCAATAAGCTTCCTACTCTTGGATAAGATGTTCAATATCCACTGGTATCCTTTCTCTTGTCAGACATGAGATTATTACTGAATAATGATGATAATTAAAAGTACTCTAAATGATGTGACTAACAAAACAAATTCACATCAATGGTGAAGGGCAAATCTCAACACAAATGTTTGGTTTGGATAAACAGCCAAAAGATTGATTATAATGCTATCTAAAGGCTGTGTGCTAAAATGGGACCAGCAAAAATTCAGTTGACAATCTTAGAACAGTAGCTGCTTCATGATACAGTTCCTTCTTGCATCTGGAAAAGTGCTGTAGTTTATAACTGAAGGCAATATAATCACTGATCAAAATGGGCTGATACATGATGCCTTTCCAGGACTTCTCAAAATCATAATCACAGATACTGACACTTTTCAGACACAGGTAGGGGAACTTGTTGATTTCCATTTTGAAGACTGAATGACATGTTCTGGAATTTATGATATGTAAATATAAAAATATGCTTTTATTAAGAATATATCTCAAATAATGTTTTATGTTATATTTATATTTTAATTCTTAATATTACTTATATTGTCATGTATAGAACATTCAGCTTTCAGTTCCAGGTTTTCCATGCTTACAAATATTTTTCCCTTCAAAAGCAAATTCACTGCATTCTCAGGTCCACCTATATGTCAACTCTGTTTGATTCTTTGTCAACATAATGCAAGCGTTCCTTTCACTTCAGCCATGTTAGCCTTCATCTACCATGTAAACTCTTTTCTCATTCATACCTTTGAGTAAATATCTCCTTGAGTCCCATTTTCCCGAAAAAGTACCCCAAAAAAATCAACCAATTTTCTGAGAACTGATTGAAAAGACAGATAGAAAAAAAATTGCACTTGTAGATGAAATGATCAAATGGAAATGCTTATCCTCATAGAAGAATGCAGTTATTCAACTGTGTTCTTCCTCTCCCCTCCTTTAGCTCTGGCAGTGTCCATTGTACCCCTCTGTGTAGCAGTATAAACACAGCCCTGATGTGATCCCTGAGGTGTGCAGGCAGGCATGAGAATATCCACCTTATCAGTCAATGGAGCATCTAAAATTACCTTCCACTCTTCTGCCTAAGTGCGTACTCTGCCAAATGAATTTCAGTGCCTTCATGCACATCTTAATAAAAATAAATATGCAGTAGCTGAAGGAAACAATTTTGGAATAAAAGGCTTAGATGTCTTATTGTAATGTGTATTCATTTCTTACCACACGAACTAAAATGTGTCACTTACAGTGAATCCCCGGTGCACTGCGACCTCTGCATTATGACCCCGCCCATTTGCGAGGCAATTTTCTCGCAATTTTGATTCAACCATTTGCGAGTTTAGCCGGCCAACGCATGCGCAGTGCCTCTGCTCTGCCGAGGGCAATGCCACGGTGCCTGTGGGGCAGGACTCACCCCGCCCTGCGGGGAGGGGTCTCGCAATGTTTTTCCTGACCCGGGAAACTGCCCCACAGGTCGGGCAAGCGCTGTGTGCTGGGAGGAAGCGGCGCAGGGTTTGGGCTGTGGGAGCACGTTTGCAGCAGCCCGGAGAAGCCCACAGATTCTCGGAGTGAGGGGGAGGGGGTGTCTCCCGAGTCAAAGGCGGCTCAGAAACTGTTCCCTTTGCTCCCCTCTGCTCAGAGAGCCCGAGGGGAGAAGCAGAAAAGTGTCTGCAGTGCTCCGGAGTGTCAGGGGTTGGGGCAATGGGCATGGCCTGCATGCATATTAATGACTCGTGCTTCTTTGCGAGTTTGGCTTTTTGCGAGGCATGTGGCATGACCCATTCCTCGCTAATGAGGGAGTAAAACTGTAATAGGAAAAATGTCATCCTGTGAAAAATTTTCAGATATAAAAAAATGTATTCAATTAACCAAATTAAATATTTACCTTTAATAGTTCATCTTGCTTTAGTCCTTGTTCAAAGGAAACTCACAGCCATAACTCAGAGCCCTATCTGACTGGAAACCCTGGCATCTGGTCTTGAGATTTTACATTCAAAGTGTATTATTTTTCTCAAGATTAGTGAATGATGTTAATATTATATTATTCCAAACACACGATGAATAATGGGGGTTAGATATAATCAATTACCCTGAAGAGAAAAAGCATCAGAATCCCTTAAAAATTAAAGGTAAAATTCAAAAAAAACCCCAAACAACACAAATTCATTAAATTTTCTATGAGGAAGCCTTACACACTGAGTGCATTAAAAAAAACCCACAGCCTAAATACATTTATATAAAAACCAATTTCCTCAGATAGAAGCATTCTTTATTACTCTTGCTATTATTAAAGATGCTACTGTTTGAATAGCTTTCTCCCTCACAAATCAGCTTTTCCTTTAGCTGAGGGAAGTCATAACCCTGTGTTTATGACATCTCATGCTGTTTCTCCAAAAATAATTCTTATGCCACCAATGCAGAAAAGATCAAGGAGCTGATGAAGGTTTAATATGTTAAACACTTACTCTGACTCTAAAAGCTATGTTTTCAAATTAGATGTATCTTGGCTTTCAATTTTATGCAATCACTATAAGATGCCTACATGTCCTGAGTGCAGAAACTGGTGTAGGTGTGTTCTTGATCCCTTGAAGTGGACACAAACAAGGATGGCAAATAAAAAGGATTTGGTTCTCGCATGTAAAAGAAAGCATTTCTGAGATTTTGAATATATGTCAGCTCCATCAGCTTCTGTTCAGCTGAACAAGAAATGATGATGCAGAACCCACAATGTGTATTTAGTCTTTACCTTAATGGTCTTTCTTTCAAAATACCAATTTACCTCATGAAAATTTGTGGGATTTTATTACTGTAAAGGTGACAAAATACATTGCTCAAGGATATTGTAGAGATTCTATAACTGGAGATAATTAAGCGGCCATCTGGACACAGTTCTGGGCAACTGGATCTAGCTGGTCCTGCTGAGCTGGGGGGCTTGGACCAGGGGATCTCTGGAGGTTGCTTTCAGTGCTGTCATTTGAGATCGACTGTTTATAGTCAGAAGGCATTGTTACTCATTATTATGTAGACTAAATGAGGCTACCAAAAGGAACTACTAGCAAAAACATTTTTTTTTTAATAAGAAGCAAAATTAGCTAGGTAAATGATGGAACATAAATGTGTTTTCTTCTGTTAGAGGACGGGCTTTATTTTTACATTCTCCTTAGCATACTGATGTCTTTTTTAAAACATGGAACAGTTTCTATGGTAATTTTCTAATTTTAAAAAAGTAAATGAAATAGCGCTCCATAAAATTTATAGAAAAACATGATTAAGGTAAAATAGATGGTTAACAATTTTCAGTAGGAGAAATAAGGAAAAGAAATGGAAAGATGAGGAACAAATTTAAACAGAATAATGAGACTTTTTTTTTCCTTACCAATATCAAAAAATTCACCTGAAACATTGTTTATTCTCCTGATGCATTGTACTGGTCAGATGAAGCCAAAATAAAAAAAGAAATAACTCCTCTGGTAAAGTATTCTTTATGGGCTTGTGAGTAACTGAAGTCTTGGTTAGGGGATGTGTGGCTGAATACTAGTGCATGGGTAACTGTTTATTAATTACCCCAAAGGCATGTTTACCAGTAAATCAAGCTTAGGAGAGGGGAAGAAAATCTTTGTAGATTTCTTTCTTACTTTCAGGTCTCCAAACAACTCCTGACACTTTTCATTTCCTGCAGGGTGGTTTGGTGGCTCCCTGATCACCCTCTTGAGGACAAAGAGGGTAGTTTTATACCTCTAGCCACCCAACTGTCCCTTCAGTTTGCCGTCCAGCCTCGACAAAATTTTGGTCAGGAGGAAGCATTGCCTGTGGGGAGCTGTATGGAAGTCTTGTAATGAAAAATAGCACCCCTACATCTTAGAGGAAAATAGCAACAATCTTTTCCCTCGAAACTCTCCTTACCTTCTGGTGGACAAGTACAAATTATGGAGAGGAACATGTACGTATATCCCCATGTGACATGGAGAGTTCTGACTCATATCCTTAATGTTAAGGTTGAATGTCTTTGAGATCGAGACTTCATGCAAGTGGATCCTATAGTCAAGACACAATTAGGGACACATCTTCAGTACCATTTGTATAGGTCTTTTACACTTCCACTGCACTAACCCTAAAACTAAGGGCAGGTACATACATAGGCACTGGGCATTTTTTAACTTCTTATGGTGACACTAGAGAGATTGTACTTTTATTTTTTTATTGTCTCAGTTTACTTGTTCCTTTCAAGTCTATGTTCCATTTCTTTGACATAAAAAAGGTACTGCTTTACCTGACAAATTAGACCCACAAAGAATGTACATTTCAAAATTCAATAAAAAATAAATAAGAGTTCCCACTGAATCTAAAATTACTATGACCTTTCATGTCTAGGCAGGTTTTCATGGCTATAGGAGTTGCTCAGTCACACTGTGAGCAGTATTAATTCAAGTGATCTAAAAAGGAATTACATGCTCAAAACATACATGAAACTTAAGTATGACACAGAGAATACTGTGCACTATGTCGTCCAGGAGCTCCTGCACTAAGTTAGAATCTCTTCACTTTTAAAGAGAAGCACACTACTCTTCCCTCCTCAAATTTTTTATTTTCCATGTCTTACCTTGTTAAGGCTAAGCTGTTGGAATTGGAGTGAATCAAGATAAGAGCAAAGAGAACTGGGGTATTGACAGAGTATGAAGTGGCCCAGAAGAAGAATTCTGATTAATTGGATGATAGACTTGACACCAAGGTTAAAATGGCAGCAACTAGTTTCCTTGTTTTGATTTCTGTTGGACAGTTTTGTTTTAAAAATTCTTTAGGAGAGCAAGCTCTGGTTTCATGGAGGATTTGATTTGATACGTTTTCCTTTTGAATATTTGTGCGCAGTCCCAAAACAGGCCTTGTTAATCATTGAAAAATCACACCACAAGAAGAAGAGGGCTGACTGTGTATGATTATATAAGATTTAGAAAATGAGACTCATTAGTTAAGATTCCAGATAAGTCCATCTTCTTTTTCCAACTCTTCTTCTAGTTTGTTTGATATCTTGCAGTTCCTTGCCCTGTTTTTGTTTTTCCAATATGTTTGGTCAGTTTTGAATAATGATATTTATACCCATGAATAGCTAGTTAACTGATTCAGATTTGAAAACTGTATTAATATAAATTAGGAATGAAATTTAAAGATTTTACAACATTTCATCAATTTATACGTAGAAAGAGTTTTTAATATCTATCTCATTTCTATTTTATAAAAAAGCTTTCTCGAAGGACACCTAGAAACTAAAATGGTATCTTCAAAAATCTCAGTGTTGAACTACCTCAGCTCTCAGCAAGGATCAGTGCCACTTTCATTATTGATGTCTTTCCAATGTTTTTTTATGCAGTTTTGCAAAAAACTACCATATTTCAAGTCTCCTTTGTTGATTCTCTGTGAAAACTTAAATTCTATAATAATAAATCTTCAAAACAAAAATGTTAACTCTTGTGCTTCAAATTTTGTATAATATTGTTTGATTAAGTGAACATAATTAGTCAATTAAGAACAAAAAAACATATGAAGGTCATGCTGTATGTCTACCATCCGATTTGGATGAGATTAAGTGAGACTGAAATGGCATTTGCCGTTCCTATTAGATTAATTCTGACCACTCATGGGGAATTATTTTAGGAATTAATAGGATTAACTAAACAAAGACAAAGATGCAACGTTCACTTTCCTTACTAAAGTAGAAGTGTTCTTAAAAAGCTTATTAGCTTTTTATTATTCATTCATAGTTATGACTGGTTCTATTAACAGATGCTTGCAGTGAGAATATAGAAATTACAGAAACAGCCAAGGCAGAATACAACTGGCATATCTGTATTTGGAAATGTTCTTAGCTAACTAAGTTTTACTGACCAATAAAACATTCCTGAGTTAATAGAAGGAGATGACAGGTTGCACATAAACCAGATGAATCTCCCAGCCACTGAAACCAACTTTCCAATCTTATATATATTTTTATCATTTTATTTCTTGCTTATACCTTTTCAGAAACAAGGGACTTCAGTGAAATTCTGTTTATGTGTATACATATTCACGGTGGTCATGGCAGAGAGAAGAAAATCCTTAGCATGAAATCTTTTCATCTGTCACAAAGATGAGAAAAAGAGTTCCAGTATACTATATCTGAGCACTGAATATACATGTACACACATATGTTAAAATGAGGCAAGAAGTGGGCAGAAACTGGGTGCAAGTGTCAGGCAAAGAATTCTTCAAAGATAAATAGATCAGGAGGAGAAATGGATTTTCTGACAAAGGAATACTTTCAAGAACAAAGGAAAATCTCAACTTATTTTACCGAACTACAGAACATGCTGAGTTGGAAGGAACGCACAAGGATCATCGAGTCCAGCTCCTGGCCCTGCACAGGATCATCCCCAAGAGTCATATCATGTGCCCGAGAATTTTCCTTACTTCATTTGCAAACCAAACATTCCCCCACCTCCCAGAAAAAGCTCTGTTTTGATTTTGTAGGAGTTATCAACTTCTAATCTGAATGAAGAGAGAACTGAAGAAAGGAAGCAAAGGAAGAACTTCACAAATTCCATTTAAAATGTCTGAACAGGACTTTCACATACCAAATGTCTTCTTTAAAATTTCCAGGCTTAAAGTATCAACTTGAGGCAAAGGACATAAGTAGGATTTTTGAAAATTCCAATGCAATACCACTGGAGAATCAGCAACTCACTTACCTGGGCCTGTACCATCTGTTTTTTTCCAGTTCCTTGTAACTTGGCTGTTGCTGCAAGAAAGTGATGTTGTTGCAATGTAATTGGGCATGAGGCACCAGAGCTCAATCGTTGCACTGAAATAAGCAGACGTATTTTAGTCGGCACAGTAATTGCTGTAAGTATTGCTATGACCAAGGCTACAGATTAAGTAGTTACAGACGGTTCCTTAATGCTCCACCTATATCTTCTGTAGGGAGCAGAGTACAAATGCAATACTGTTGCTTTTTACGGATGAGTGTGTGCAATGTGGCTGGGTTGGTGAAACATTTGATTGCACATACAATGCTTTTGCAGAAAAACAAGGCGCTTGTAATTTCAAAAATGTAGAACACTTAATTGATTCCTTCTAAATGAAATTAATGCTAAGGTGGAGCTGACATTGGAGGATGATTCTTCAAACACTGGTGAAATCCTTATTGTGCATTGATTTTCAGGACACTTGCATTAATCATTAATAGTACTGTTTTCTATTGATTAGAAGGTTATTCTGTAGGTGGGTACTTCTGTGAAGCTTTTCTGTCTCAGTCATAGAAGCAAAGAATCACAGAGTTTGAGAAGATGGAGGCCATTTGAAAACTACTTAGTACATGGTAAAGTTTCAGCACCTAGTGGCTAAAAAATACTAAATACAGTGCATGTGTAAGGATTGTTTCAATGTTCAATACTTAAGGAGAGAAAAAGAATATGCGAGACTAAAGAAAGAAAAATAATTTAACATGATGAAGGAAATGGACTCCATTTCTGAATATATTTCTCTTCTCTTGCTTGCATTTACAAACTTGACGAAATGCTCTTGAAATATTATATTTCACTACTTTTTAAGTCAGACCTGAGCTATCTGCTCAATCCAGTTAATTCACAGGCAGCTCCTCGTTAAAGGATAACAGCTAAAATATCCTTCTTGCTCCCTCCCCCTCAAAAAACCCACCAAACAAACAAAAAAATCCCTACCAAACCTTGGTTAAGATACACTTATTAATCTTCTCATTTCCAAAACAGTTAGTTCAGTCACTGTTTTCAGCTTCTGTACAAATGTTTTAATCAATTTAGAAACCTCACAAATAGAGCAGAAAAAATTCATTTATTATTTTCCCACAGACCTTAAAGCTAAAGAATGGATTCAGAACTCATATATATAACTCAGCAAAATTAGGTTCTGAACAATCATCTCAATATTCTATTGTTTTAAGGATATGGAGGAATAAATCTGATATTTTCATCTCCAGGGAAACCTCAGGAGCATTTGTGTTCAGATATGACATCCTAGGCATTTTCTAACTTCACTTTGTGAGACAATTAATGAAAATGCCAGCCTTCACACACAATGGTTTCTGTGACGAATTCCAGAAAACTGGAGAAAGGAGGAGTCCTGGGCTCTCTGGATGGCAGAGGCTGAATACCTGAACACACCACAGCACAAATGTAATACTCAGTTTGGAAAAAGTATCTGAAGTTAGGTGCACATCCATCTCCTCTGGATTTAGCTCAGACTTTCTGATACAAGTGATATTTTTGCGCTAATCAAAGTGCAGAGTAAGAAAGAAAACACCAAGATTCATTTTTTGAAGTTTACAAGAAACATTTTGCCACAATGTAGCAGAATTGTGCTGGCTTTCTGACAAGCCATGTAAAGAGAAAAAGAAGGAAAAGTCCTTATAACCTGCTGAAAAATGTACATATCTACATAAGCAAAGCACATTGCCCACAGTTACACAGCCAGCCAGCCATAATCCTTTAAGAACTTTCAGATTAGTGAAGCCAATGAGTCTGGTACTTACAAATGAATACAGTCCCACTTCTGTAAATCAACAGGTGTCCCTGTTAGTGTACAATATATGAAAAAAAAAACCCAAACAACCTATAATAGATAATAAATTGTATTATACAATAAACTGGAATTTTTGCCATCTGATAAATGCTTGTATGGATCATAAACAGCAATGCAAAGTAATGAAAATAAACCGGCTGGAAACCTCAGCTATTGGCTGTACCATCTAAAATAAGAGACGATTCAAGAAACTAAGAGAACAAGAGGTGTGTGCTTTTAGAAGTTTTATTATAGTGTGAGTGAATCAGAAAATGTTCCTAAATTATTTTCAGTGTTTGGTATTGGTTGAGTTTTTTCTTTTTACTTCTTAAAAAGTGGGTGACATCTAGAAAAGTTAGTGTACTGTATAATTTGTAAATGTCTGTACAGACAGTTGGAGATATAGTCATACCTCAAAATTAGCAGGTTACGGATCTCCTCATGTCCCATGAATTGCCCAATCGGCGAGGATAAGTGTGTCATGAATATGCAAATAAGCCACATCCATCACCCCACTCCCCTCAAATGATGAAGGCTGGAAGGAGTTCCTGGCATTGCCCTTGCTCTCGGATGGGTCAGGGGAGCAAAGGGAATTCCTTCCGAGCCCTCCCCTCCCAAATCGTGGCCCCCTACTGCCCACTGCACTGTGGAGAACCCCTGGAATTTGCCACTGCTGCCGCTGTGGCAGCCGCGGCACAGCGACAACACCCTCTGAGGCTCATAGGAGCTAGCCTGGGTAAACCTAGCTGGGCCCCACCAGTGACAAGGGCAGCCCCAAGGACAGGGATGGGGGCAGCCCCACAGACAGGGTAGGCGGCACGGGCAGCCCCACGAGCTGCAGGAGGGGAGCGGGACCAGCATGGCCCTGGGTTGAGCAGCTGTAATAAGCCATTGACACATTGTTATAAACCTTCCCCAACATGAAACCTGTCCAACACTGATAAGTGTCAT
>WEKX01004786.1:0-24982 GCA_013390025.1 Pitta sordida
CTAATGTCGAGTCTAAATCTTCCCTGAAAATTTTCTGAGCGGGACAGAATCATCTATAACTGAGTGAATTCTCCCAGTGTATGTTTAAACATAAAGCAAAACTACAAAACAAGAACCTTAACAAAATTGCAGAAGTTGCACTATTTTATATCCTGTGTTCTCATAAGGAACTCATTTATAGCTGTTGAAAAGCTGTATCTGCTAACCACAGACGTGTTAGAAAGAAGAAGATTTATAGGCCTCAACTTCTGTAGAAGCGAACAGAGTTTGAGTGATCTGTGATCATTTCCTGTGGAGGAAGGAAATTTTCTTGTGCACGCTCCTGGATAATTTGTATAAAACACTATTTCTTGGATAGTGAGTCCAATTTCCCCAACTAATGCCTAGGATGCATTAGCTGAAAATTGCTTCCACACAATCCATGTCCTGACTAGACATAAGAAATGTGCTCATTTGGTCACTGATACAAGGACAGACATGGACACAGTATTATTGCACGTGGGCTTCAGGAATAGACAGTCAGCTTTGTGGTAGCCCTTGGTGCTGAAGAACTGTTAAATGTCATTGAAAAGACAAGTTTTCGTGCATAAAATAGCAACTTTTTTTTTCTTCACAGTGGAAAGTGGGCAGTCCTAAAGAGAACCCCTCCACCCACAAAAAGAGGAAAGCACTATATAAAGCATTGTAAGATGTTTCTGTGCCATACCTACACGACCCCAAAGGGCTGTTAAAATTCCTCTTCCATACTATCTCATTCTTTTTATTTCCCTAATGGAGCTGATCCTGACCTGATTTCCAAGTTTTATTGTACGGACAATATAATCTTGACTGAACTTTAAATGTCCAGCTGCTTTCTGACATTGTGAAAGTTAAGTGCATGCTCTGAAAACCTACTTGCGCCACTTGTGTCAGAGAGATATTTTTCTTAATTGTACTTTCCAGATTCAAGTGTCACCATTTTCACTGCAGTGGTGGAGGCAGAACAGACAGACAGGATATTTCCTCTCCACAAAGGAAGGTGCCTGCAGCTTGCAGAGGTAAGCTTAAAACTACTACTTCTTTTGTCTTACCTGACAAAAAATATGGTCATTGACACAAAAGTTACCATTAGACTTTTAAATCTGTAAATGAAACGATTGCTTTGTGAATTTAACTCATCGTAATTAATACATTTTGGTTCAACAATACATACTCATATTACAGGCAAAATGCAGCAGCTATGAAAGTTTAATTTCCAAGTTGTCAAACACTGCCTTACAGCACAGTTTTTAAACTTAAGTGTTTGGGTGTTTTAACATACCTACATCTCTTTATCATCTGAGTTCATTTGTTTATAGCTGTTTAAAAAATATGATCTGTCTGTAAGTTTGAAATCCATTAATTTTTATATATGATTTTATATGAACCAAAAGGTAACTAGGACACACTTCATGAAAATGTGTGTATCCATACAACAGTGAAAGCTCTCCACTACAGGTTAGTAAGTAGAAATGAGTTTTTACACACAGTCATTGTATAGAGCTTTGATTTCATATTTTCAGTTTGGAAATTGAGAAAAGACTGAAAACTGAACTTGCAAAATATAGACTGAGCAGCGAAATGTACATCTAAGATTAGAGCCCTGATAAAGTAACACCAGATACAGACACAAGCACAAAACAAAGGCACGTAGCCAGATTCCTGCATCAGGCACAATCTGATTTGTACTTAAATGGAGGCACTGGACACTCCTCAGCATTTCTGCAATTAAATTAATGCTTTGCATTTAATTTGCTCATTTAATTTTAAATGGTTTAAAATGGTTAAGTGGTTTCCAAATGTGGTTACAGATATTCCGGAAGGCTGAGAAATAAAGCAAGATCATAGAAGTTATTGTCAGCTTGAACTTTCCACTTTCTAATTTATTTTATCAGATTCTATGCACATAGAATTTTAGGGGTTTAACATCGGCCAACTTTTCTTCACAAAATCTCAGTGGAAGAGAACACCTCATGGAAAGTCAAGATGATAAGAGCATCAAACAGCTGTTAGGAACACTGAAAAGTAGAGAAGAAACAGAAACAGATGAGATAAGAGTAAGGAATAATAGAGATGTTAAAATGCACATCACAGAAGAATAATGTTTTAATTGTTTTCCAGCTCTGGCCATTCATTCAAGAGATACTGGTATAAATGAACAATTCAACATGTCTTCTTCAGCCATCGTCAGCCACTACTGTAGCTCTACCAGTCATCTACTCCTGCCTATTTCCTGCTGGGAGTTTTGGAAATATCCTCATTGCCTGGATATTTTCAAGGAAAGCACCCACAAGAAGAACAAAATACATCTACCTGGCCAACCTCGTGACTGCGAATTTGCTCGTGTGTGGCACAATGCCCTTTCTGGCTGCTTACTTTGCAGGAGGGCGCAACTGGAGCTACAAGTCTGTGGAATGCAGGATAACAAACCACCTGGGGACTCTGGTGATGCATGTCAGCATGTATGTCACCATCACCATCTTGTGCTCCATAGCTCTGAGCCAGTACGCGACGCTGAGGAAAAACACGGACACGCTCTTCTCACCAGCAGTTCATGGAAACTGCTATGGACGCGTCCTTCAAAACTTCGGTCGGCCCAAATTTGCTAAACATTTGTGCATTGTTATATGGCTCATTGTGCTCTGCATCACAGCAACAGCTATAGCATTCGATGTCCGGGCATCGTATCACACCCCGGCTTTGAGAGACTCGCCCAGATGCTACAATGAGTGGGCAGAAGCTGCTGAGTTTACAGCAATGATTGCAGGTTCTCTTGCTCCTGCATGTTTTTTTGTCTCTTTTATGACAGTTTTGTGGTCGTACTATTCTCTTACCAGACATCTGAGTAAAATACAAAAAAATAGCTGTATTGCAGAAAAACACCTGATTTACAGTACAGTGAAAAGAAACATTCTTGTCATCCAGATGATATTGACTGTCTGCTTTCTTCCATATCATATATTTAGGCCAATATTTTACATCCTGCTTAGAGATAATGACTGCCCAAGGTTAAACTGTCTAGTGGAAATAAAAAATTTCCTTACTTGTCTTGCTGTTGCTAGAAGTAGTTTAGATCCAGTTATAACCCTTCTGTTAGACGAAACATTTAAGAAAAGTCTTTATGGCCTGTTTAGAAAATCCACACCAGAACATAAGAAACGTGATTCTGATATTTTCACTGAAATGGGAAGGAATGTGGAAAGATTCAGTAGACTGTAAATAACAATAAACTAATTTGAACGACCTCTAGCCGTGCTTTGCTATGAAATTATAAATATTTAAATAAAATGGTAAGTTTTTTTCAAATCATCTTGCTTGCTATATCAACATTAGCCATAATAAATCCAACGTGTATATCCAAATTAATCCAACCAATTTGTACAGTGAACTCTGTGATAGCCATTCATCCATGCAATGGAAAAGATATTCTATGTTTGACCTACGAACAGTGTTTTTTACCTTAAAAAAAATCAAGGAATAAGGCAGAAACCAGGCTGAAACTGAGGACCCAGTTCTCTCTTATCATCAGTAAGAGTCCCAGGTTTTGGACACAGGTTTTGTTTACAAAAAAGGCTGAACAAAGCACAGACATTTTCCCTGGAATGACTCAACTACAGCAAAGCTGACTGGAGCAGCTGAAGTCCTCCAGATATTAGTACAGTGGTGAGTGTCCCCGCCAGCCATGCGGGAGACCAGGGTTCGATTCCTGCCGGGTAGGCAGTGGTGTGGTTTAAGAGTTGGACTCGATGATCCTTGTGGGTCCCTTCCAACTCACAATAATCTGTAAATCTGTGAAAGATGCTCAGTGCTGCTGATGTGACTGGTTTTAGATCAGCAGCTGCAAGTCTGGGTGAGCAGAGGGGTTCACTACTAAAGTGAATTTGCACAGGTACAAACTCAGAACTTACTACTTTTGTCCTTCCTTAAATACATTTTATGTGGAATGTAGCTGCAGTCAGCACAGTGCCTGACAGGCTGGTTCTCCTAAGAGTGAGTTTTTGGTGGCAGCACAGGCTGAAGCCACAATTTTTTAGTCACAATCCCTTGCTCCCCAGAGCTGCATTTATCGAAAAGGCAGGAAAGTGAATGAAACTTTAGGAACTGCTAATCAAATATAACTTTGTGATAAGACTCTTAGCAAGATTCCACTGCAGTATTTCTACATAGTACCAAAAAATTATATGTGCCTTCCTTTTTTCCCTTTGTAGTCTGTTCATGATGATGGTCCTGTAAAATTTCATTTGCATCAAAGTTTTTCTTGTTTCAAAGAGTAGAAAAGCTTTCGTGCAATACAGGCAACTTGAGAAACTACAATTTGAGTACTGCATTGGTCTAGCCTTTGACAGAACAGTTCACGGAGGAATAATCCCCCAAAACTTAAAGACATGAGGGGGAAACAGAAAAATACTACAGCAAAACAAAGCTCATGGGGTAAATTTCTTTCAAAGCCAGAAGTTAGAAGGTGACTTGTGAATTGTATCATAATAATAATAATTAAAGAAACCCACCACATTTCCACTGCAGTCAACAAAAAAACCTTAAGGCAAATAGGCACAGCACACCGTTTGCTAAGCAGTTTGAAAGACAAAGTGTCTGACCTCCTTTTGGTTTTACCCATTCAAATGAGCAGCAGCTCATCCATCAGTAAACATCTTTTCTGACTGTCTGGACAAATGACTGAAACATAAAAACCTACTGACCAGAAAGCACATAAATGCTGAGCTCCAAGTAGGCCAGGAAGGGTAACTGTAATTCTCAGCTGCAGAACACTCAGCAGTCAGTTAACGGCACACTACAAAAGGCTGGACAAAAGCAGCACAGGGGCTCTGAGATAGGAAGCAGAGGTACAGGATTGGACATAAACAGAGGGAGAAGAATACTGCCTGAAGAAACACAGAAAGAACACTGAAAACCTCTTTTCTTAAGGGTCTTTTAACTCCTGGACTGAATGAGGAAGTGCTTCTCAGACAAAATGTGGCCAGGTAGGATGCTTCACTTCTACCTCCATGATTTTGCTACCTTAATAATTTTCTAACAATTTAGTGTGCAATAAGATCCTCAGCAAGCAGTTGCTACTGGATTTAAAGGATCTAGTAACCTCTAGAAAATATAGAAAACACACCAGTTATTACTGAATGTCCCCAGAAAACGTAAGAAAAGTTTCACGCCAAAGCGAAAAGAGTGGAAGAGAGTAACATGCAACAGATTTCTTGTTTTGGATAGTAAAAGACTGGAAAGAGAAGATGATCTTACAGAAGAGCCTCTATTCTGTTCAATGTTTTTTATATATATTTCAATGTACAGTTGCATAAACACACACAAATACATGTACACTAGTGTCACTCATTTCCCAGACAGAAAAAGCAGAAGTGTAAGAGTGTTAAACTCTACTGGCAAAATCTGAAGCGCTGAACTAAAAGCAGTTCAGGCAATGAAAGGCAGAAGTGGTAACTGAGTGTGCTCTCAGAATTCATATGGTTAATTAAGGTCTGTATAGTGCAAGAAACAACATACAAATCTATGCCAAGTCTCAAGCCACCTGGACCAACTCAGATTTGTGTTATGACACACAGCACAGTGCATAAGGCTCAGTCCTAATTCCTGGAAAAAGCACTTTTACTCCCAGCCACAGAAATATTAAACTGAATCATAACAGCAGAGAAGGCAGAATCTGTATTTTTGCATTAGCAGTTTCATCTACTTAGATAATCACATGTTGGAAACAAGCACTCAAACCTATCAAGATAAACCTATAATAAAAATTTTGGATGTCTCCATTTTGCCGACAAGTTCACCCTGATTGCAGCTGCACGTCAATCAATGTACTATCAGAAACATATACAGGCATTCAAACTACACAGCATTAATATAACAAAGTTAGACTATTTGGAAGGAAATAAGGATAAAACTCCAGCAACTACAGCTCTTGATGTGATTAAATTACTCTTGTATCAGTTATATTAAAAGGTAATAACAAGATTTCTGTAACTATGGAAAATGCTACATAAACTTCACAATATAGTCTCACAGAAGATTGGAAAACATCTTGATGTGTTGCTGGTAAAAACCATCCAGTTGAAGTAATTGCAAAAATGAACAAGTAACAAATGATACTCCAACTGTAGCAAGAGTTTTATGGGAAAAGACAAGCATCTCATTTCAGACCAACAACACTTCCATTCCCCTTTTGTTGTTCTCTTACATGAAGATTATCCTGTTCACAAACTGCTCTGCAATAACATTATGTACTGGAAAAAAACCTCCCTTTTAATGCTTGTTACTTTGGGTAGCCATCCTTTGGGTATTTCTGACACAGCAAGGTTAGGCAAGAAGAAAAGGAAAGGCTGAGTCCTGTACCACTAGGTTGGCAGTAGAGGAATAAATGTGGTGATGGAAAAGGTTCCAGACATTCACATTTCTGATGCACAGCTGCCTTGAGTTTTTCAACTTCCTGTATTATCATTTTCTACTTTCCTTACCATATGATCTGACTTCAAGCAGTGAATGAAGGCAGGATCACATCAAGTGAAAGTGAAACAAACGTGTAATTGTCACTGATTACGGAGCCATGATGCAATTCCGAAGGGGGGCAAAGGACATACAGAGGCTTAAAAAACTTCTGGTCTTACAGAGCAGTTGGAGAAATTAAGGCAACTACAGGCCATCCTGTGAGAGGTTTCACGTTTGGATTCATCAGAGGTGAACCCAGGGCACACAGGAGTGTGTCACAGGCTGCAGTCACAGTGCTCCAGAAGATTTGGTAGATCCTGCCCCTTGCAGAAGGTCAGGGGAAGTTTCTGGCATCAGACCACGGCAGACTGAAGTATGTACTCCTGTCTAGCTCTTCCCAATCAGTCAGGACCTAAGAGAGGACAGACTGACTAAAAAACACCTAATTCTTACGTGGGCCATAAGGTGCAAATTTTCCTGTGCATCAGAAGATGACCAAACATTTTGCAGTTCAAAATAACAGCCATAGACAGTTTAAAATGGAAAAAGTAAAAGTTGTGTGATGTTATCAACCTTACAGATTTTATTAATGCAATTTTATTCATTCAGGTAATTTGGAAACTGGTCATTTAGTCTACTTCCTTTCAAAACAATGTCTACAGTGACATCTAGAGCTGGGATACTGCACTCAGCTTCATGTGTTCTACACTCAAACCCTACAGTTCTGCACCGCTTTTGCCAAAACAAATCACTGTTGTTTACACTGCTGTAGACTGATTTATCAAACGTTTTTTTCTAACCAAAGTAAATGAAAAGGTTTATTTCCAAGGATGGTATTTAAAACAACCTTGTGATTTTAAAAGGTCACTATTTTTCAGCTGCAAAATAAACTCCCACTTTACCTTCAGAGAAAGAGGCCTCCCTCAGAGGTCCTTGAAATTGAAATTTGTTTTTGTTTAAGCACATGGTCCAACAAAACCAAGTGGAGATTTCAGAAAGACATAACAACACAAAGATGATACCGATTCAGAAATTCTCAGGTGGCCTGAAAAATTATCAATCCAAAGAATTCAAAACCTTCAAGACAAAACAAGATGAGAGATTCTGCCAGGAACTACAAGGCCACGCTTAGAATTTGACATAAGAAATTACTTTGAAAATACCAAACTTTAAAAAAAGCCCACACCTATTATATAATAATTTTCTTTATTTTAGAAAAAAAGGAATAAGAGTTTGGGAAAGTCTGGAATGTCTGTACACAAGAACAAACGACTCCTCAGTGTCTGTACTCTCTTCTCTCAGAGAGCACCCGTAGGAGTTTGAATCTTCTCCTACTCACTAAAACATAAGATTCACTTCTCAAACTGCACCATCAGAGCTTGTCAGGATTTTCATTAATTCCTATAATGTTTGAATCACTTTGGATAAAAAGTGGGAATAACTATTTTAGGCAATGACCTTAATAAAGAATATGCATATTTAAATTGGAGAGAGTGAAAACCATTTAAGTTAAAACTCCCAGTTACTTGCATTACAATACTTTGGGATGAGCTACTTCCACAAATATCCATAGAAACAGCACAAAATTCAGCAGATCAAAAAACATGTGTTCATACACTGTTCTAAACCGCTGCATTTCTCCTCCCAAACATGTTTATATTAGAGAACTTTCCATAATAATAAATGTTTAAGACTGCCTGCAAAAAGTAGATAATACTACCAATACTGCAGCTTTTAGACATGTGCATCTCTCTGAAATCTTAGCGTGGATGAGGACTGTCATTATGCTGTCAAATTGATGCCATTAAACTACCAATTCCGGTTTAATTTATGCAATTAATTTATATACAAATTTTCCTACCATGAAAAAAAAGGCAAGCAGATTTCATCTGAATATTCAAAAACTAGAAATTAAACTGACTTTCAAAGGAGGTTGTAATCAAATGCATGCCTAATTTGTGAATACAGACCTCCTAAATGTTCTATATTGATGGAATTAGAGATGGGCTTTAATCTTACATGATACAATAAGAGCAAAGTGACACACTTAGCAAGTAGAGACTCCTTTTCTACAGCTTCCCTTTTGCTCTAAATTACAGAAATTGCAATTCCATAGTTTGCATTACTGTGGTGAAAAAAGAAAGAGTAATTGAACCCCCTTACCTTCACATCCCTGTGAATTATATTATTATCATGACAGTAACGTAGAGCTTCCAGTATCTGTCTCATGTAATGACTGAAAAAACAAACACATCGTACATGACAAACCTGCAGGAAAAATTACTAAACACATATAACAGACCAAGTTTTAAGAGTCTAACTGTATAAAACTAATCAACCGACAATCTCAAACATACAGAGTTCTGTAGAATTGAGTTTGTGTTTTTAATCGTGAATAATATCACAGTATCACAGCATAGATAAGGCTGGAAAGGACCTTGAAGATCATCTAGTCCAACCTATAATCCAACTAACCTGGCATCTACATCTAGATCATATCACTCAGCACCTCGTCCAGCCTCCCCCTGAACACATCCAGGGTTGGTGACTCAACCACCTCTGTGGGCACCCCATTCCACATCCGAATCACTCTTATCACTCTCATTTATAAAGTTTGGAAATTCTTCACATTGAAGAGAAGGAAAATTAGAAAGAGAAATCTGTATTTTTGTAAGGTTTCAAATGTTTAGTAATTAATTCTGCTTAAAATGACAAGGAAGTCAAGACCCTACTATTTTTTTTAATAATGACATAGAGAAGGGGAAAAAATGAGCATCAGTGCCTGACTTGTCTGGAAAAAGACTGGACCAAGATCTTGGTTTGCATGATGTAGACTGGAGACTAACTTCTTTTTCCACGATGTCCAAAGGATGCCCTAACACATCACTGACCACAGCAGAGAGCCAAGAAAGCCAAGAGCACCCGGTGCTGCATCAGGCAGAGCGTTACTGTGGGCTAAGGGAGGTAATGCTTGTCCTCTGGAGGGTCCAGCTGGACAAAGGGAATGCTTTTTCCCGAGGAATATAACTAAGCACCGGATCAAATGGCTCAGGGAGGTGTGGAATCTCCATCCCTGGAGGCATTCCAGACACCACTGGACAAAGCCTTGAGTAACATGATTCCAGTGTCACTTTGATCCTGCCTTGAGCAGGAGGCTGATATAAAGACCTCAGTGTCTTTTTCAATCTGGTTTCCATGATGCTAAAAAATCCACAGTGCAGAAAAAAGGAAACAAAGAATTGGCTTTGAGCTCAGCAATCATGCCACTAGGACACTTAGATTTACAGTCCTTCTGCAGCTTTACAGACTCCTCCATATTCAAAAGTTGAAGTGACCATAAAAAAAGTGATACATAAGAAAGAAATTTAAAAAATAAAGACAACTCCATCTAGCAAGATCAGTAAAACTCACACCTGTCAGGCAAGTCATCTAATGCCATCATGTGAGAGATCCATAAAAGGCAAAGACAGAAAAGGATTGGATGTGAAATACTGTTTTATTCAATAATATCCTCCAAATATATAACTAGCAAATGACTAAATGCTCCAAAATTCTACTTTTATTGTGCAAGTTATCACAGAATAAATTTATCACAATAAACATCCAGAGTGTGAAAAGAGGATTATTTATAGTATTCCAAGTTTTGACTAACAGATTGTACAACAGTATATTCCATTCTTTTTCATTTATACGGTGGGATTAATTAAAATTATAATATATACCTGGCTACAGCCTCACTGTAGACAAATCCAGCATCTGCTCTCTTCACAATTTCAAAACACAGGTCTGCTCCATCCATACTGCAGGTAAAAAGAGGGAAAAATGCTTAAGATGGATAACTATAACGAATTACATTAAAATGCTCCAAAAAGTATATTTACTCCACTTAAATAAATCTTACATAAAATACTCTGGGTACATGTATGGTGCATTAGTAAATAAAACAAAATTTAATAGGCAATCTAATAGAAAATGGCTTCCCACAGGTTAATCACTTTGTGTCCCTGAAGTCATATAAGAGTTCTCTCAAAATACTGGCAATACCAAATGGTTTTTTTTGTCTTTTATTGCTTAAACTGCCTATTGAACAAGGTGTGCCAGACAGCAGGAAGTCAATGCCCTGTACAAGAACACTCTGCAAGTTAACAATCAATGCCTGACATTGGGTTAAGTGCGTTCTTACAGGAATCACAAGTGCAACTGTATAATAACAACTATTGAGATAAAAAACCCTTATTTAATTTGAATTTTAAATGAAGTCTTTTAAAAAATGCTCTAGAAATGTGGAACAGTCTTTCCAGTGGGTATTTTCTCACAAAGATAATTAAGCAGTCAAGAGATTTTATGAAGTCAGAGTCACCTCACACCCTCACCAAAGGTACCTGAGAACAGAGGCAGCCCACATGCAGCATCACGAGCTCTTGATACCATTTTGTTCCTCTCCCTAATTGGCTGTGGTGTTTCTTATCACCTAATTTCCCACAATAAGCAGTATTACACTTTAGAATCATGCATATTCATAGCTCTTAGGCTGAAACTATGCTGCCATTTCTCTAAAAGTAAGGCAGCCTAGTGTGGTGGAACTGCCCTCCTTTTCCTTCATGAGTTTTTTGTTTAGAGGTTGCAGAAATCAAGATTCAGCCACAGTTACGAGAAACCCCAGAAAATTCAGTGCAGTAAGACACTGAAAACTCAGCAACATCTCAACCACTTACAAGATGACTTTGCAGAAACTGAAAGGCTGGTGTGATATAAGAGCACTGAAGTTTTGAGATGCCAATGCAACAGAAGTTCAGGAAGTCTCAAAGGTTCGTAACTATCACCATAAGCACGTGATTTAAAAAAAAAGAACTAAAAATCTACTGAATTAAACGTACAAAGCTATATCCATGCTGAGGACGTAAGTGGATGACGCAAAAAAATTTGGGAAAAATCACCCCCCAGTCACAACCTGAGAGAACCCCCTGGCACCAGCAGAGGGCGCTCACGGCAGCTACATGAACCAGAAAGAATAAAAACCCGAAAATACAAAAATATATATGGATATATCAGGTATTTACAGTGCAAGTGCAACTCCAGCTGCCCACACAGGCAGGGACAGACACCACCTCACATCTGCACTGTCTGGGTATGAACAATGTCCCCCAGTTTCCCATCTTCTCCTATTGATTCCTCCGTATTTTTGGCAAAACCGTGGCTCAATCTCTGTCCTTTGGGTAAATGTTTCTTTCCACAGCTCTCATCAGTGCTGCTGTGCATCTTGAAAAATCCTTCTACTTTTCTGAACAACGCTGAGGATAAGTTACAGCCTGCTCAGAAAATTTACTCCCAAGTCATATTTTATGCAGAAATCTTCTCTGAGGCTAAAGAGTGACTACTGCTTTGGGTGCAGCCCAGGACACGGTTGATATTTGGGCTGCCTGTCCATGTTGCCTGGTCATGTCCAGCCTCTCATCCATCAACCCCTGCCAAGCTCATCAACTCATATCTAATGTCAACCCAAGCAACTGCAACCCTGTTAAAAGTACTGTTTTTATGAATCTGAGATTTTAAAACTAAAACGTTTTTACATGTTAGCTATGTTAAATGGCAAAGTTATATGCATACTATTAAATATATATATGTATACACACACATCCTAACTGCTATATCTAAATAAATCAGTTCTTCTAATGTCCTGAGATAAATCTCTCTTAGAATGCACTAAGAAAAGTAAACTCATCTATGTATAGTGATTAGGCAATATTCTGCAAATGACCAGATACTAAAGTATCTGCAATCCACTCACTGCTCATGTTATGAGCTCTTCATTGTGAAAGTACTCTCAGTCCACACACTTTGATTATACTGAGGATAAACTGCATATAATGTACTCCAGGTCTAAAGTGTGACTTTCAGATACTTCAGAAGGAATATTTGCTTTGGTTTAGAAATATTGCAAGTAGGTGACCCTTCTCAAAGTATTGTCAGTAATAAAGATCAATGATCATTAGAAAAACAAGTGTAATAAGCTACAGAATATAAAAGCAGAAGTGATACTTGTAAAGCAAAGTGAAAACAGAATTCTAGGTAAAACCAAGAGGCTCAGGGGGACTCTATCAGTGTCTAAAAATATCTGAAAGGGAGCTGTAGGCAGGTGGGGGCTGGTCTCTTGTCTCTAGTAAGAAGCAATAAGAAAAGAGGAAATGGCTTCAAGTTGTGCCAGGGGAGGTTTATACTGGACATTAGGAGAAATTTCCTCACTGAAAGGGTTGTCAAGGACTGGAACAGGATGTCCAGGTTAGTGGTGGAGTCAGCATTCCTGGGGTTATTTAAAAGATGTGTAGACGTGATTTAGGAACGTGGTTTAGTGACGGACTTGGCAGTACTGGATTAATGGTTGGACTTGATGGTTTTAGAGGTGTTTTCCCACCTAAACAACCCCATGATTCTACATAGAGCTGTCAGCAAATAACACCAAGAACAGGAAAGGAAATTACAACTGTATGCTGGAGAGTAGAGCCAGCCATTCTCAGAGATAAGGACTCTCTTAGAACCTCCAAGGGACCTTTTCAATCTGTGTCAAGAGTCCACTACCCTTGGGGGGGGGGAGCTGCCGTGCTTGTCAGAGAAATTTGGCAGAGACACATCCTCTCTCATTTATGATATAATATCTAAATACTTCTAAAATCATAATTTTACTTTAGCAATAAGACTTTCTGAGACAGGGTCTGCTTCTTACTTTACACACACACACTTCATCTATTATGACCAACTGCTTCTCTGCAGTTTATTACAGCAGCACCACATGGGTAACTGCAACCTACTGGTAACATAACATATGGCTCCACTCTAAAGAGTGCTTGAATTTGTGTATACAGTGAATCCTCTCTGTATCGCGACTTCTCCTTCACGACNATTTCTTTGGTGTTAAACCTCATTGCTTCTGTTCATGTTCACGAGTGAATTGTGATTTGGTTTTTGTAACATCTATTTTAACAAANAGAAATTTCCTCACTGAAAGGGTTGTCAAGGACTGGAACAGGATGTCCAGGTTAGTGGTGGAGTCAGCATTCCTGGGGTTATTTAAAAGATGTGTAGACGTGGTTTAGGAACGTGGTTTAGTGACGGACTTGGCAGTACTGGATTAATGGTTGGACTTGATGGTTTTAGAGGTGTTTTCNCTCTGCAGTTTATTACAGCAGCACCACATGGGTAACTGCAACCTACTGGTAACATAACATATGGCTCCACTCTAAAGAGTGCTTGAATTTGTGTATACAGTGAATCCTCTCTGTATCGCGACTTCTCCTNTGTGCTGGCTGCCTTGGCTGCGCTGGGCTGCGAGCTGGCACTGAGAGCCAGTGGGCTCATGAGAAGTCACGCCCTCCCCTGTCATTCTAAGCCTAGCCAGAGTCCCTGTTGATACACAGCCCTAGGGAAAGTCCTCTTGCAGCGCTGTACTATCCTCCACATGGTCTGTGGCTGGAGCTCCTGTCTGCTTTCTCCTCTGCTCCACCCGTCTGTGTGTGCTCTCAAGCCATTGCTGCTTTGCCCCCGTCAGCACCTTTCCGTGGAGCGCCTGTGAACTGTGAGCAGGGACTGCCTGTTCGCGTGTGTGTCTGTGTGTTACTGTTTCCATGGCTACAGATGGGGGAGGCCATACTGACCAGCGGATATATTGTAGCCACCACAGTTAAAGGGAAAAAACCTCCACCACCCACCCTCCCAAGGGGTCTCGGGATGTTGCAGTGTTGCAGTTACAAGTTTTCCTGAACTCCAAGACCGCCTGCAGCATGGACCTGCGGCGACCCAAGCCAGTGGACACAGGGGCCATTCCAGTGGACTGCAGCCTCCTCCAGGGACACAGTCCAAGCAGGCGCTGACCCCCTGCCCCGCCACAGCCCTGGGGTGAGCTTCCCCACCACGGTGGCAATGCAAGCATGGGCGGTGGCAGCAGCCTGGCAGAGGTGGCAAAAACAGCAGTGAAAACAGCCAAAGAGAAGCCCAGGGACTCCCTGGGAGTCTCCCCAGTCAGAGAGGGCTCAGAAACGGCTCCCTTTGCTCCCCTGTGCTGTGAGAGTCCACGGGGAGGTTACGAAAACGCTCCCCAGAGCTCTGGATTGGCGGAGGACGGAGCAATGGACATGGCCTATATCCACAGTAATGGTGTGCCAGTATCCATGGATTAAAGGTTTTGTGGGACCCAACAGAGACCCGCAGTCTGCAAATAGCAAGGTATGACTGCACAGTATGTCACACACTTAGACAATGCAGTCTGAGTGCACAGCAGACATCACTCTTCTGCTGAATCACTTTATCAAAGCACTCCCTGCAGCATAACACATTGTGCCCACAACTCTTCCATTCTCTGCCACATTTTGAGCACAGATGTTCCTACTGCCTCATTTTCTATCACGATTTGTGACAAAAGAGTGATGTTTTGCAGTGTACAAAGGAGACAAGGACATACATATGGTAAGCAATTATTGTCCTTCAAGTAATTTAGTCTTGTAATTCTTTCTTTCATGTGGTCTGAAGTCAGGTACACTATTTGTGTAGTAATTCTAATTGTTCAGACTGACTTTTTATGTATACAAACATAAAGTACAATAAGCTTGTCATTAAAAAATAATTACTGCTTTTGTCTCATATTTCTGAGCTATCAGCATGGTAAAAATAGGAGCAGAACCTTTTTTCCATTTCAAAATCTTGTTAATTATCAGAGTATGTCTCCCCAAGGTGTACATAATTATTTCATAAGAGGGTAATTAAAGTCCCTTGGCCTGTGCTTTGGGATTTACAAAATAAAAAGCAGAGTCAGTATTGAATCAAAATGTAAAGACAGGAAAGCATATAACAACTATTTAGCAAATTCTAAGTTTATGAACTCACCTAAAAAAAGAATACTTTCAAACAACAATTTTCAGCTTCACCTAATTTTTCGTCCTTACCACTCGCTTTTCCATTACCTCAATTGTAAAACATACGAGAATTATCTTTACAGTATCTCAAATCCACTTTAGAACAGTGGTGAGTGTCCCTGTCTCTCATGCAGGAGACTGGGAGTTCAATTCCCGCCATGAAGGCAGTGGTGTCGTTTAAGGTTTGGATCCGATGATCCCTGTGGGTCCCTTCCAACTCAGAATATTCTGTGAAATCAAGTCATTTGCTCTAGTGGACAAGCCAATCTGACCCAACACACTGGCATCAAATGCATCAGAAAATGTAATGGAGGAAGAGCAGACAAATTTAAGAGGTACAAACATGCCAGACACACTAAGAATGAAGAGAGAATAAAAAGAAGAGCTAGTAAGTGCAGGAAAGCAAGACTGAATACAGAATATGCACAAATTACCATGTCTGTTTGTGTCCTTCCCATTTAGCTAAAATCTAACTCAAGAAGGACTAATAATATTCCCTCAAAGAAAGAATGTGGTGATTTAAGGGTTATGCCTCTCTTTTGTTTCTTTTTGTTGATTAAAAATACCTGTCCACTGCTGAAGTCATGTTTTGGTCAGCCTTCCAACTCAACACTAACTTCAAACTTCCAAAATGTACCTTTTAGACAAAAGCCTCTGTTAACATCTTGTGAGAAGGTTGGACTTATGGACTTACAAGAATACTTAAATACTTCAAGAAGCTTTACTTTCTTACCTAATGGTGGAAAAGCAGTGCTAAAGAAATAACACTGAAAAAAATGAACAACACTTCACAGGTGGAACAGAATATCATCAGTTACCCAAAGATGACATCAATCAACAGATTTTGAATCTGTTCTCATGTACCCTTTTGGGGACACAGCAGCCAGCAATAAGAAGCTTGGCTGCTTTAGAAAGTCCTGATGTTCACCACTTAGTGGGACAACTTATTTGGGACAACCAGAAACAAGTATTTTCATAGTACTCAAGTCTTCAGAGCTACAAAACAGGCAGGTGTGAGCAGACACACTTTTAGGATTTATTTAGTAAATGACAAGAAAAAAAAAAAGGTAAAATCCAAGAGAGAAACTTACAACTCAAAGACCATATAAAGCATTCCATCTGAGCTGTATGTCTCCAGCAACTCAACAATGTGAGGATGCTTCAGCATGTGACAAATACTGGCTTCTCTCTTTAGATCTGTGGAAGATAAGAAGTTAGTAGATTAGCTATATATTCTACAAAAAATAATTGAAAACAATTAGAACACAATGTTTGGAAAGATGCATACATCTGAAATCTCTAATGAATCCCTTAATCTGTGTAAAGACCACTGATGAGATGATATTTAATTATGCTGCTCCAGAATTTTAGTGTGAAATTAAGTAAAAAACCTCACATTGATCTCAAAACATAAACACACAAAACTTAACAGGTTCTTGAATTGACTTGTATTAATAAAAGATCACCGTGGTCATAATCTGAAATACTGTACAGCAATAAGTTCCTTTAATGCAGACCACACCAACATTTTCATCCAAAATATCCAACATCATTGCAAAATTATCACCAAATACAGAAGACAGGCTCTTTCATCACAGTACAGAACTATCAAAACCTGAGGGGCTTTGATCTGCCTGCTCAAAGCAAGGCCACCTAGAGCAGGTTGTCCAGGGTCACATCCCTGGGCTGTGAGTACTGTATATCCAAGTATGGAAACTCTACAACCAGTCCTGGAAGCCTACACTGACACCTGATCATCTTCATAAGCAAAGAAGGTTTTTTTTCTTATGTTCAAATTTCTTGCAGTTTACCTCTTCAATAGAGATAATTTACATTAAAATTACAAAATATGAAATGACACTTCCATAAATTTTAACCAGCGTCTGGTTAAAATGATGCATTTTTAATTTGCGCTTCTGCTCTAGAGAAGAGGGAATAAAGCAGAGAAAGTTGTGACTAAAAGAAGAGCAGAAACCACTCTGAAAACCCTCAAGCTTGAGAGATTTCAACTAAATAACACCCTTAATTTTTCTGACCACAAATCAACCCTTTTGAAGGTATAGAAATGCAAAAACCCAAACAAAACTGAACTAGTTTTTTCCTCTTTGTTGTGTTTTTCTTATTTACTCATCCTTAAAGTCTTTTTTTCTTTTAACTTATCTACTAGTATTCTAGAAGGAATAGCAAAACACTGAATGAATAGCCTTGATGATAACTTGAGAAGTGAGGAAAGATTCAGTCTGAATTCTGAACTAGACATTTTCCTTTTCTATTCTCTTTCAATACAATTGTTCATTGTTAAAGAATGACCCACAGATGTATTAATAGAAAAATAAGAATATGGTTTCTTGATTTGAAAATGTTCCTATTGTGCTACACCAGAATGAAATTTAAAATGCCCTATTTTCACACGTGCCTGCTTACATTTCTAACATGAATCAGTAACATTGAAAAATACAAGCAGGAAGATGAACATCCTTTCATGGGAAGCATTTACCAGGTAATTCAGAATTATGCTAGACTTCGGATTGTCCACTCATCTATAAATTCAAAAGAAATTCTTGGGAGTTTGGAAATGAATGAATTTCAACCCAAGAAAAATGTTGAGATTCACAGAGTGCACATTTCTTTACCAGACCTCTCACATTACACCTGCATTATGTGCTTCCTCCCATGTAATTTTGCAAATATAATCTAAAAGCAAAATGACAGAGCAATCCCTCAGAAACCATTATGCAATGGTGCCTTAGGAAGTGCACGCAGAGCAGCAAAAAGAAGCTTCAAATGACACAGAAGAAATTCTGATTAAGAAATTAAGTCAAAATTTGCCATTTAAATAGAGATGAAATTCTGTCCTGTAAGAAAACAACAAGGAGTTCAGCGACATGGTCTAATTGGTGGGAGGCTTGGATGGATGGAGCGTGGTCCCTGTGGTTCCACGCCTGTGGGCCTGATCCCTGGGTGGGCGTTCACTTGGGAGTTGGACTAGATGATCCTGTGGGTCCCTTCCAGCTCAGAATAACCTGTGAACAATGTCCTTCACTATTGAAAAAACTCACAGATCAGTTCTTGCACCACCTTCCTGCAGAGGAACTAAACAGAGTAACTAAAACCATATTGTAACATTCCCTTCCGTCACACTTAGGCTTTGATTTGACACTAAATGGTTTCCCCCTCTGTTGCAGTCAGAGGTTCACTGAAGTGCATATCCAGGCTGTCCCACATAGGATGACCAATAAGAACACCAAGGGACAGTGCAAGAGAAGAGAAAATGATGTGATTCTGTGAATGACTATGATCTTCAGAAAATAGGGTGCTTTTATTTTGTCTCTTATTATATAAAGAGTTTAATGCTATCACACTCCACCATGGTATCTAATACCTCTTTTAGATGGAAAGCAAAGTGAAAAACCAACAGGAATTTACAGACAATTCCAGCTTTATTTACAGGTAAAAATTGTGTTCAAAACAGTTTATTTTGGCTGCCTTCATAATTTAATATTTTGTGGGCTTCATTTGAAGAGAATTAGAAGTGAGAGGAAGAAGGTACATGCTGCCATTTCCCTCATTCCTCTGTGTAATATTGGTTACGTGCAGCAATTGCTCACAGACTGAGCACCAGCACAAGAGGAAGGCGGAAAAAAAGTGGAAAATAAAATTCCCAAGCAGGAAAACAAATGATAAGAAGTTACAGAACAAGGTTTTGTATGACTAAGGGGTCTTGGGGCTAAGAGCAGAACAAACTCTTATTTTAAAAACAGCAGGGCCTTGTTCAACAGTAGACCTATTAAGGAAGAAGAAAACTAGGTATAAAGAGACAGAAAATACATAGCACATTGATTTAACAAAGCCACAGGGCAGAAAAGAGATGACGAATTCTGAAGTACATTTGTACTGTGACCCAAAGGTCAAAATATGCCATGTTTAAGACCAGTAAAAAGGAAAAGAGAGGGAGAAAAGGCACAGATGGCACATACATTTAATTGTTTTCACTGAAAAAAATGACATCAGCATCTATTCAATCCTTTATCAAATGCTTTTACCAGACTGAATTAAATTTCACCTCTACAGGTTCCTCAAGAGGTAAATAAAATCTCAAGTACCTACAGATATTGTTCCAGTTGTGAATGCAACACAAACCCACGCAGATGTTTGGCTGCAAGTAGATGATTGCAGATTTCCTGTGAAAAATCCCATTATTATCTTGTGGTCTTCATATTATTTGTAACTTATTACTCTGAATATAACACTGAATTAACTATTTGCTACCTCCTGTTAAGTTTTCTAAACCTCTGCTGAGTATTGCGGCCACGTTGTGCAGTAATAAAGATCCCATACCAAAATTAAGCCTTTTACATTCCAAACACCTGGAAAAGACTCAGGACAAGTCTAGAATCTGTCAATGGAGTAAGTCAGCTTTTAGCAGCAGGAGGTGATGTGACATGTATTAATGGTGATGTGTCCCATATTTACAACAGTCCCCTTCACTAGTAAACAAAATTTAGCTAAAAGAACATACCCCGAGGCAAGACAAAGTCTTGGAATCTAAACCAAACCGTCATTTTTTATTTGCTAGACTATTTATTTGAATCTTTGTTGAACACTTCCTCTGTTTACTTTTCCCTTCTTGATGTGGCTGAAGAAATTATTTTCTGGTCCATTCTTTAAGGCTTCTCTGTCAGCACCTCTTTCAAAATTAAACATTAATGACAACAGTAGTAATAAATAGAATAGCAAGGGTTAAAAGCACAAGCTTTAAAAGTTTATCTGCCCATTGCATGAAAGGCATTGTCACACAACCAGAAACAGGGAGAAAGATGTGGTGTTTTATTTAACTTATTTGGTGCACAGGCTGATACTTGGCATCATAACTCAAAAAGCATTTAAAAGCTGTCATTCGTTATCAAGAAATGTTCCTGAATTTCAGTCTGTTTATAAAATTTTGGGGGTTTTTTACTCACTGGAGACATGTTAAATATTCCATTTTTAGACCTGGATAATTATTTGGAGAGGCGGTGATATTGTTTAAATGGCATGAAAGTTCAGATTTCCGTAAAAAAAAAGCTCGAAGATGGAAAAGGGAATTCCCAGTGATAATCACCACACAGAGGAAATACAGCCTCGTGTGTGGACAGCAACACTGAAAGTGAACAGCTGGAAGCACTGCTCTAAATAACCACAAAGAAACATATATTAGTCGTTGATAGAAAATATAAAACATGAGCATCGCTTAAAATTCCCAAGGCAGTTAACAACCTAATATCCTACACAGCTCTGACAATTCTGGCAAACAGCTAATTTCTTATCAAAATCTGATACCCAAGGTTTTAAAATATCTCAAACATACTGAACGTATTTTCAAAGTAAGTTCACGGTATCCTACAGCATGGATGATTTAGATGCTTTCCAGCAGCCTACATTATGGCACCATTTCATTATCTTAAAAGTGACATGCACAGACTGTAGCACCCACATCTTTTTTGGGGAAGAGCAGCGCTAAGTCTCTTAGCAAGATGGAAGACACATGTCATTTCTATGTATATACAATTCATTTTTATACATACACCATTCTGATTTTCCAGGTTTAGTCCTTTAAAGGATTGGTTCCCCAGCCACAGCTTAGGTATGACAGCATTTTGAAAGGATGTGTCTACATCAGTAGTAAACTCCTTGCTTAAAATGCTTCCCTGTATTATGTAGAGAGAGAATATGATTGTATGCAATTTAAATAGATGTGGTAGTACTAAGTTTAAATGGAAATCAATATGCTTTGTTCACTTGATTGTGTTATCCTCACCTACCAAACCTAGGTGCTCATTATGGAGAAGCTCCTGACCACTCCAACTGGAATTCTTCCAGATACAACTAAACTGAGTGATGTGCTTTGGGAATGTGCCTGATGCACCACTGAAGCACAGCTAAGGCAGACACTGAGCCCTCAGAACCAACTGTTTCACTCTACAAAGACAAATCCTGTGGATTAGCCTTTGCCAGCTGTTAAACTCCCACCCAGGCTCCTGCTCACCCTCTGCTCTCAGCTGGGCAGGGGGTAGAAAATACAAGTAACAGGAACACAAAAGTTCATGGGTTGACAAAGATAGGGAGGCTGCTCATCAGGTACCAGTATGGGAAAAATAGCCTTACCTGATGAAATTAATTTATTGCCAATTAAAGTAAACACTTATTGATTTGGGTAAAGGGAATCAGAAAGATAAACAGGAAACAAACAAATTTCCTCCCCTCTTTCTCAAGTTCAACTTCACTGCAGACCCCAGCTCTGTGTGGTGCAGGGTGGGGGGGGATCATGCTCAGTACACCACAGCCAGGGTCCTCCGTCTGCTCTGCCACAGTGAATCTCCTCCTTCCCTGATCTTGGCGTTCCCTCTTTTCGTTCCACACTCCCTACATTGTTTGTTTTCCACCCTTCACTAAGTGTATTTTCATACAAAGTCAATCGGTTCAGCCTTGGCCCACTGGAGCTGTCTGGAACCAGCAGCCCCACAGCCTCTTCCCACACAAGTTGTCCTTTCAGCTTCCCCATTACCAAAAACTCGCCGCTTCCATTTAACACAGGCCTGACTCATTTTCTGCACTGGACACTGTGCTTCAAGGGGCTCCAAAGGAGACAGCTACCTCTGAGCTGAGCACACCTCTGCACACCTCTGGAACATGCACAACACCAAACTCCAGTTTAACCAAGCACAGAGTACCTGAGGTCACGCTTCCAAAAGCAGGCGAAATTCCAGGGCAATACTAGCTTAAAACATTTCCTTATCCCTTCTCTGTTTGCTCGTTCTTGCTGCTCTGTGAAAATTACTCTTAGGTTTAATTACCCTAATAATACAGCAAGGAAGTCATAAAAGCTCTCAGTGCAGCCAACACACTGCAACAGGAATGAGCAGCTGGAGGTGGGAACATCCTGTATTGACATTGGCAGTGAAACTCCTATACTACAGAACCACAGCAATGTTTCTGTCCCAAAGATTTGTCTTTTTTTGGTTTTTTTTGTTTTTTTTTTTAATTTCAGGAGAGAATATTCCATTTTTTCTTAATTAAAACCTGAAGTCCACCTGCCTTCCTGACGTGTGTGAGCTAGTCCTCATCACACAGATACATCTGACCAGTTAACGACTCCCTGCCTCAACAAGCACTAAAAGCTTTTTTCCTGCCTCTCCTCCCACACACTTTGGGGTGGCTGAAGTCCCACAGTAGCCAAGATGATTTAACTACTGGCTGTTTCCCCCCTCATCCCACACACATTCCTGCCCTCTGTTCCATTGTACAGCAGCCCGGAGCTTGTCACACCACACACCAAACCATTTCAGTGTTAACTCAATTAAAATAACTCACTCGTTTTTGCCTCCACTAACTCAGTGTCACGCAGTTTGAGCGTGGAAAGTGGCTCAGTGGGCATCCTCAAGTATAGGAGCCAAGTTAAAAGAAAGGAAAGGAACATAGAATAAGAAAGGAAATAAGGGTGGAAAAGGCAGCATTCAGAGCTGTTTAGGGTGTTGCAAAACACAAATACGTATATCCTCACCAAACCTTTGCTGCATAATTAATTTGTACCTTAGCAAACATGCTTAAAACACGTACCAAAAAGAAACAAAAACATATAGCTGTGAGTGATAAAAACCATATCACATATAGATGTGAGCTTGATAAAAACATCATAGTAATCGAAAAGTACAGTGCCAATGTGAGAGAATCCATCTCCTGCCAGATTCTTTTGTTTCAATGCTACTGTAGCATTTGAAAACAAAATGTTGACATGAAGAAAGAACAACCGATTGCAGTTACAGCTAATACTCAATAACCACAATCCCTTTCTGAGCCTCCCATACAGAAATCTATGGAAATCTTAATTTTGTGGAATCAGACTTTATAGATGTTTGCTAAATCCTGTATAAATTCCATTTGGTTCCCTATTCTTTCTCAGTGTTTGGACATGGATATAAACATGTTAATGGGCTTTTTAGCTAGAGCTGAGTGTCTTGGGAGACTCAAAAGGCAATTTTCCTACCTCAGTTTAGACTATCAGCTACGATGAACATGAAACTGGGTGTCGAAAACCCCCACTTTTCTCTCAGAACTTCTGATACAATAAACCCTCACTACTTTGCAGCTCTACTCCAGGGGGCTCCCTCTTCATGGGATGTTTCCTCTGTGAAGATGACACTGTTTCGCGGTGCAGTCGCTACTGCGCATGCACTGACAGTCATGAATATTCAAATTAGCCTTGCCCACCACACCAGCCCTCTCAGCGCCAGCGTGCTCCGGCAATGTGTTGGCTCTGCCCTACTGTGTGTCAGTGTGTGTGTCAGAGGCTCGCAGCACCTGTGGGCACCTGGTGCCGGGAAAAAAACCCCATGGCTGCTCAGCTGTGCACGCTGGCGCTGGTATGAGCCTGCCCAGGCAGGCGGCTTGGGGGTTGTCAGCCCCCGCCCCGCTGTGTGTTTGTTGGAGGCTCCAGTGCTGGCACTGGGACCCACCCGTGCTGCCGCCCTGGTGTCTCTCTGGGTGGGTAGACCTGGTCTCACCATTTTTGGGATAGACGTGGTGTCTGGTCTTGGACACCATGTCTACCCCGAGAGAGTCTCAGACAACATGTGTCCTTCAAGAGTGTGTATATCTTACATAACTGNGCAGCACCTGTGGGCACCTGGTGCCGGGAAAAAAACCCCATGGCTGCTCAGCTGTGCACGCTGGCGCTGGTATGAGCCTGCCCAGGCAGGCGGCTTGGGGGTTGTCAGCCCCCGCCCCGCTGTGTGTTTGTTGGAGGCTCCAGTGCTGGCACTGGGACCCACCCGTGCTGCCGCCCTGGTGTCTCTCTGGGTGGGTAGACCTGGTCTCACCATTTTTGGGATAGACGTGGTGTCTGGTCTTGGACACCATGTCTACCCCGAGAGAGTCTCAGACAACATGTGTCCTTCAAGAGTGTGTATATCTTACATAACTGTGTAAATCATCCCCAGGGAATACGCGGGGAGATCCGCACGCCTATGGGACCCCATGAGCGCATGTTTAAACACAGCTCGTGCTGTGCTTTGGCCCCCTGGAAGCCCTGCTGGCCAGGCCCTTGCCATGGGTCCTGCCATCACCATGGGAACAGCACTGCCGCAGTCAGGGGCCACGCAGGCGCTCTGAAGGTCCCACCTAAAATTCCTGGGGATTCCCCGAGGTGGCCGTGGCCACTCCATGACTTTTGGCAGCAGTGAAAAAATGGGTTTATACCCAGTAAGCAGAGTGAACCTGGCCCCTGCACAGTGGCAGGCACCGCTCCCAGCCCCAGCAGACACAGCGGGGCAAGGCCAACATCCCTGGTGACGGGGGAGCAGGGCGAGCAGTTTGGGCAGGCTTGTACCAGTGCCAGTGTGCACAGCTGAGCAGCCACGGGTTTTTTTTCCTGGTGTGTGGTGCCCATGGACCTCCAACACACACGGTGACACACAGTGGGGCAGACCTGACTAACAACCAGAGGCTGAAGGGGATGATGTGGTGGGTGGGGATAATTTGCATATTAATGAGCTGCCTATCTGTGCAGAGCGAGGGCTTCGCAGGAGCCAGGGAGACCCTCAGCCCCTGTTCAATACCTTTATTGATGATCTGGA
>WEKX01004786.1:25382-77403 GCA_013390025.1 Pitta sordida
ATAGGTTGGACTCGATGACCTCTAAGGTCTTTTCCAACCTTACTGATTCTGTGATTCTGTGATAATTGAGGGATGACTGTATATCCACCAGACTTGTCCGGAATGTGTGCCTGACAGACACGGTAAGTTGCTTTGAATGGTTGTGCCTTTGAAAGCAACTCTCCCCTCTTTTACTCAGTTTCTCATTTTTAGTGGCATGAAAATAAGCAATGATTCATATATAAGATGGTGTATTTTGGGTAATGAATCAACTTGAACTAACAAAAATGTTTATGAATGCCTGAAAGAGTATTAATAGCTGCCTACTGCATATAATTAAACCCAAAGAATTTAATTTCATTTAATTAAATGATAATTCTTAGCAACTTTTTACAAAGCACCCACTACAATGAAAAAAATCCCCTAGTATTTTTCAAGCATGAACAAAGTTGGGATATCTCTCATCTAAGACTTTCCACATTCTAAGTCCTCTTGGTTTATACTCAACCGCAGGTTCAGTGAAGTAGGAGAACAGAGAAATAAAAGGGGAAAGTATAAAAGTTAAAGTAACACTTTCTGGATGATTATTTTTTAATTAATTAGATGCACAATCTGTCTCAAAATACTGTTAGTAGTTCTCTCGGCTCCAAAGTAGCAGTTTCAGAAGTGTTTCACAAACTCAAGAAGGAACACAATAACTAGATAAGTAGGGTTCTCTCTGTCAAAAGTGTGGATTTCTAAACAGAAATGGAGTTGCTACTGAAGACATTTTGCAACCTCTGCTGTAAAATCAGAATCACTTTTCTCCTAACATTCTCTGTTTTCAATAATTAATGAAAGGAAATTGGAAACAGTCATTGGCTCTCAAGCTGTGATCAATCACATCATGAAAGTGGGTTCACTATTGATAACCATATTATACTGAATCCCACATTCCCACTTGTTATGCAGCACTGCACTACAGTCTGAAACCCAACACCTTCCAGACTACCATAGACCTCAGATTTCTACACTGCAAATCACAACTTTAAATGCAATGAGTTCTTTAACATAGGCAAGTGGAAGGGTATGTGCAGCAGCAGATCTGTCAGAATACGCTGTGAAATTTCTTTCAAAAACAAACAAACAAAAAAACCCCAGATAAACAATCAGACACATGGTATGTATTTGGTAAAGGTATGTTACATGCTTGGCTGGAGCACTAAACTGGTAAAATGCTCAGCTGCAAGGTCACAGCGGCCCTTACTGAAATGACTGGAAGTTTGTAATTGCATAAAGTTACACAGATTGTGTTTTCCTGTAGCGAACACGAACTGATAAATACTTAAGTGTAGCAGCCCCATTAAAAGCAATAATTGTTCCCTCCTCTGTTCTCCCCCCCTGCACCATCTCTCCCTTCACACCGGTGCAACTGCTTGTGCAACTGCACCAGAAAGAGAATGAAGGAATCGATCCACCTCAACTGCAAACAATCTTTTATCCTCTCCCCTTAGAGCTGTTTTTCAACCAGACTAGTTCTGGCTAGTCCTGGGAATCCGCACAAACACCTGAGAGCACAGACTAGTGTCACTAGTCTGGGAACAGAAACAAATGGCCAGGCTACAGCAGCAATGCTCACTCAACACCAGCAATGCCTTAAAATGTTTACCCGTACGTCAAATCTCCTCAGTCTGTAACATTGCCGTCCCTCTCCCAAACAAGGAAAAGTCCGAAAACTAGATTTTACAATATTACCAGGAAATGCTAACTTGCATTAGTTTTATGTTTTCATACATTTAACTGAGACTCACATTAAAACTGAGAAATGAACCTGTAAGTCAGGTTGTGCTTCTTTTTTTTTCCTCACTGTAATCTCCTCTGTTTATGCAACTCCATCTCGACAGGCGTCCCTACAGATTTCTCACTAGGTGGCAACCCAGCTCCGACTTTGATCTCCGTGTGCCGAACACAAAAGGTGGTTGCATCTGTTTAGCTGCAGAGAGCTTTAGGTTTGGCCAGTTTTATACCATTTTGCTGATTAATGATGATTATAGTTCAGATCTAAGGACAAAAAAAAAAAAAGCGCCACTCTAAAATAATTAAGGTACAACCAGTGCTAAGGCCTTTTTGTCCAGATTGTGTGGAAGACCATTCTCTCTTCTGTGCCTAAAGAGCCATTCAGAGCTGGTGACCACGCACCAGTAACACACCGCACTGCATACACTGACAACTGGAAGACACAGCTAGAACACATTTAAACCGTTTGCTCACATAAGCCAGAATTTGTCTGTTTAATTCACAAATTAGAACAGAGTGTTTATTGCTCCGAAGTCCAGCAAAAAGCTTCAGAAAGCTAAAACCTGCACATAGCTCAGTTTAAATCACTGGAATATCTCCTTTCTAAACGTTAATCATGCAGGGTGGAGCTCTTTGTTTCATTTTTTGTGCATTTGTTAATTTTTGGAGGGTTCTTTTTGCTGCAGGTGTGTGTACATGTATGTGTGTCTTTATGGTTTCTCTCCAGCCTTTGGACATGGTGATACAGGTACGTAATATATTATCTCAGAATGTGCTAAAAGCATCAGTATCAATGTTATGTGCAGACTGGCACATTTTTACACCAACCTTTGACATCATTTGGACAGAATTCACTTAGGCTGATCAGGTTAACTAAAGGTTATAGACTTTGCAGTACTTTAAATTAATTTTTAGTACTCATGTACTAAAGTGTAATGACATTACATCAAGTAAGTGCCCTCAAAGGCAACGGAACATTACCAAGAAAAGAACATTAGCTGATCCTGAAAAATCAAGTGATTTATCTTGCTGATCATTTTAACATTTGAAGGGATGTTTTGTTTGTTTGTTTGAAATGCCTTTTCTTCTGTGACTTAGCCTTTACCTAAATGTAATGACAGGGAAACCTATTTTTTGATATTATCAAAGAATCTCAATTTTACAGGAAAAACTCTGGAATTTTAAAGACACAAAGGAAATCTATTCATAACAGATTCAGCTAGTCTAGACAAACTGTCTAACTGGTACTCGAGGAAGGGTTAAAATAACCCATTACACCAGTGCTGCTTTACACTAACAGGCAGGAACTGCCCAAAGGCACTCAGGAGAGGGAACTGAATGCCTACCATGCATCTCATATAGACAAAATCCACTTGTTTGCTTTGATCAAAGCCTCTTTGGTCTTGAACTGCCAGGCTCTGCATAGCCCATGCACACTAAAACCAATTGCACACTAATGCTAGTAAGGAAACAACCTACTTTGCCCAAGTCCAGACAACACAGGTGAAACCAGCATCTAAAATATCACCCTACTCTGATGAATCCAATTCCACAGTGTCACACAGCTCGGAGAGTGACACTGTTTCAGCTGTGGTACCTGTGCCAATGCAGCACAGGTTACTTCACAGATTTTCTCAGGTAAAACAGGGCAATCTGGTGTAAATGCTGCTGTGAGGGACAGCTGAGTTTCGAAAGTTCCCTCCACAGCACACGGAACTCAGCACAAACAGCATTTAGAGTGCACCCTGAGTAATAGACAATGACCAAGCAAATGTAAGGATTATACCAATTCTGTCCAACTAGGAAATCCTGTAGTGGAGTGATGTCTGAATGCTGGAGAATAGCTACCTTAACAAACCTTGTTCCCTGGTTCAGTGACAAAATGCTGTCAGGAGCCAGAAAACATTTTTAAGTAGTACTAATACAGAATACAAAAGAATTTTTTATGTTTCCTTAGTTACCTGACATGTTATAAAGCACATTTTATAAAACAGGTGAGCATGTATTAGTTCAGTAATTAAAAAAAACTCACTACAGAATCTATTCTACACCAGTACTTTCAGGAATTCATACTAAGAACCCACAAAGTTTTAACACTTGTTGCTACTTATCAAATATCCACAAAATTCCTTTATGTACTGTCTATTAAGTTTGTAATGCTTTAAAGAGCACGTTTTCCATTTTCTGCTTATGCAGTTGCAATAATCCTCTGTGCCTCTGAAACCAGTGCTCTTAACACACATCCCTCCTTTCATGCCACAAAAACCAGATGTTAGTGATGAAAGCAGTGCAGCCGAATTCAAACTTGTTTCTAGCAACGTTCAGGTCACAGCCCTAGGAATAAGGTTTTAAGTTGCTTAACTTGTCTCAGATTTTACAGGCTTAAAATACTGCAGTTCTTTACAAACTGTCACTAATGCTTTTTTCTTTAAAACAGATGAAGCTGACAGAGGTACCATATCCCCATAAAGAGCCAAACCAATGACAATTTTGCCTATTAATTGATTAGGGTCCTATCATAATTACAGGCCATCACAGAAATAGTTTCTTTCACAATATTCACACACTTCTCATGATATGTAATGATAAAGGACAATTTCTCTTCACCAACACAGAAATGAGGTGATATCTGCTTTAATCTCACCAAAGCATTATGAAAACAGTATTTAATTTTCCTTCTTTAGTATCCGGTGATGAGCAAGAAACAAAAAAATACCTAAAATTCATACTTAGCAAAGGTTGAGTTAGAAACACTTCAGTCACCTAATCCAATCTGTGAATTTGCAGATTATATTAGAAAGCAGGAGATATGGACTTGGAAACAGTGTATCTCCATGGCTTTTAAACTAAATTCTGAGGGAACTTCCCACTACGTACTTCTGAACTTCCAGGTGACGCCAATGGAAGGATCACAACAATTTCCTTCACTGTCACAGGATATTTCGAGGGACTGACATGGATCTATAAACCCTTGTAGTAATCAGCTGGGGATAATGGATTGCTCCTCCTGCTAGACAGAGCAAAGATCATTTAAGTACTTACACTGGCAGCACTTTATGCAAAACACTGATCTCAAACTGAATAAACCTTTCTCAGGAGCTAAAAAGTTTGACTCAGATTTGTTCCAACAAGAACCTGTACTATCTCATTCCTGCATGCTTAGCATGAGATCCATTTTCTTTCACACGTGTCCAAAAAACCGATGATCAGTTAGAGTAAGAACAAAATTTATAAATTCTGCTCATTTTTTTTGCTCTGAAGTGCAAGAGCAACAATAAGCTTGCATATATATGAAATTATCAAGGCGTATATCCATTAGTGATAATCTGTATCCTCTCTGCCAAACAGATTTGTAAGAGCACAGTAAGAAACAGTTAACAGGGTTCTTTTGTTAAAAGAAGCACGAATTTCCTATCCTCACAAGTTAAAATACTTGTCTAGGGTAGAGAACATCGCTGATATGATGGAGGACATGGAAATGTGAAAAGTAACAGTCAGCTGAATGAGTGGGCTCTGACCCATTCGACAGGTTCTTTTGACCACCTTTCCTGTCTGCACAATAATAACCAAAACTCTCTCTTAACATGAGTACACATGACTCTCAGGCTGAATGCAGGAAAGTTCAGATTCTGAAAATTATCTGAAGCACAACATGTTCTCCCCACCCTTTCTTGCAGGAGGAAGCAAATACTAGTTCTGACACTGACCTCCCTCCCCTCAAACCCTCCTTTGGTGAAACAACCTGTTGAGTGTGTCTCTTGCTGCACAACCAGTTCTTTGTCCAGAATACTGCAGACAAGAAACTGAGGCAGGGAGGGTTGTACGTGCCACTAGAGCAAGGGGATGAATTATGAATTATTATATGATTACAACCTTTGGCTTTGACATTAAAAAAAAAAATAATCAGATTTGCAAATCCGTGAGCTATTTATGCAGGTTGTACATGCAACTCCAACAGTATTAAAAGTCAGCTCAGGTCTAGCAGAATTTATTACCTTAAATGCAGTATATGCATAACAGCTATGCTGCTTCAGGGTATTATGATACAGGATAGACTCTGCCAATCACTACCTGGATTAATAAACCATAGTGGACTTGAGTTAGCTCCATGTTAGGTCACTTGAAAGTCACAGGACCCATGATTTTTTTGGATTTATTAGCCCAGCTAAACACAAGCTGTGGGCATGCTAATAAACACTCCCAGAAATGGAGTGCCAGAAAAATGGGGCTGATACTCCCCAAAGGGTCAGTTCGGGACTGCTGCTAAGGTAGAGCTTGCAAATTATGACAGATATTAAAATCACAGTGTACATGTTTGGAATTGTACATCCACAGGATTTTAAACTGTATTGCACCTATTTTTTTCTTATTAGCTACAGTACCTTACCACGTAGAACTAAGACTTGGCTGCTTAAATCATCCTGTTGCATAAATCTTCATTCATGAACAACTAATTAGGGAAATAAAATGGCCTCAGAGCACAGAGAAATTAATACTGTTTATATATATCCTATGTTTTACACATATTAGTCAGTCTGGAAAGCCTATTTGTAATTCCCAGGTAAGTAGAATTTAAAAACAGAGTAAACTGCATCATAACATTCTTAAGCTGAAAAAAGAATAATTAAAGCTCAGCACATTTTTTACAACTTTAAACCCTTAGCACCGAACCTGAGCCTAAAGCTTTGAAGTTTTGAGCATTCCTGAAGTTTTATTAAATTAAATTAAACCAAACAATCTTTCTTCTTTTGTTTTCCAAATGCCACAGAAAATCATGAAACTGGAATCTACTTAAACCTTTTGTTACCACAAACAATATTATTCAAGTGATACTTGGTGCCAGAACAACCACAGACACAAAAGTGCTGTGTGCTGCCAGCAGTGAATACTGCAATCAAAAAATGCTGAAAGCAGATGTACCTGTCATAATCCATTTTTAATCCATTTTTAAGAGTTTTTTCAAAAATACATGTACCAGAAGTGTAAGAAGTTATACACAAATTAAACTTTGAGGACGGTTACAATGGCCCATGGATTTCAATGAAAATATTGGCTGAACTTTAACTTACACTATGCAAGTATAAACGTAAATACTGCACCAATGTAAAAACCATTTCTCCTATAGAATATTTTCTTTGTTTTGCTGATGAAAATGACATAAAGCCAATTGCTTGCTAATAGCAATGAAATCTCATTCATCATCTCTAGTTTGGAAAAGGATTTTAAAATATAAATCTGTTATTAACACATAGAATAATTAATAAGCAAAAAAAACTCCCTTGTAAAATTTACAAAAGCTTCAATTTAATTTTAAAAGTTCAAAAATTGTCTTCCTCTTCCAGAATACAAATATCCTGCAGTACTATAACACATTTTCACTATAATGATCTGATAGGGCATGTTACAAAACCTTCCGCAGTAACTGATGTTTGATGTGAACTTCGATCACTCTTTGTGTGGTTAAAATGTGCTGGAGAATGGACTTGGACATTGAAATACAGTTGGGCCTCCTATATCACAGACCTCTGGTCTTAATCGCGTCCCACGAAGCCCTACTTCTGTGTTGAACGGCAGCTCATTAATATGCAAATTTGCCCCTCACCCTCCCACGGCCCCTGGCGCTGTATCAGCTCTGTGTTGCTGTGTATTGGCTGCCGTGGTGGCCATGCTGGGTGAGTGGAGAAGCAGTGGAGCCCTGAGTGGGGGTGGCAAAGTGGAGCCATGTGGCCATGCCGGTTGATTTGCATCTTCATGTGTGCCAGGTTGCACGTGCGCAGTTGTGAACAGGTGCCTCCTTTAATGCTGAAAAGTCACGCCTCTAAGATGTGAAGCCAAAATATGGGGGGCGCGAAGTGGAAGAGAGCCGACTGCAACATATCAGCATCGTATTGGATAAAAGGGAAAAATCTCCTTTCTATCAGATTTCGAATTGCAGCAGGTTCCGACAGAGACCTGCCCAGAGAGCAGGGCTTAAGCAAGGCCTAGAACAGCCCTTGCTTGTTTAAACAAGCTTTCCTGAGTTCTGATGCCTGAAACACACCGTCCTCTTCAGAAACAGGTCAGGTAGATAGAATGAACCCCACCGCTGTAACAACCAAAACAAACTACCTGTCAGAACACTTTTCTGGGTCAGCCTTTGTGCAAAAGCCTCCAGACCAAATAAAAACAACAATTTATATCTCAATAGTGGAGGAACAACATAAGTTACTCTACACAAAAGCGTTGCTTTGTCCTCCCTACACCGACAGCTACCAAGATCACCATTTACACAACACCACATATCACATTGCAGAAAAAAACCCCCCAAACTTTGTAGTACTTAAAATCACTAAACTCTGCGGGAATTGAGCTCTTCTTCAGTAGGTTAAACTTTCCCTACATGTATACATCCAAATGAACACCAATTAACTTACTAATAACAAAACAAGACTGATTGCCTGCTGCCAAACAGGCTCCATTCAACTGTGAAAGGAACAAGATTCCTTAGGGTCTCACAGCCCCAGTCAGCTGCAGCGGAAGGGTCAATCTGTAGGAATACAAAGCCAGAATCTGCTCCACCTGACGAGGTAAGGAACTCTGAGCTTCCCCTCCTTAATTGCAGGGAGGGCAAAACAAAACTCTGCACAAGTGCCACCCAACACCTACAAAACCTAAGTGAGGTAAGTGTGGGGTGATGCACAACTCAGAAATTTTGTGCCATCTGACACAGGAGTAGGACAGAATCTTCCAAATTTTGTGCCATCTGACACAGGAGTAGGACAGAATCTTCCGAGACACATGAAGCAAATCCTGAAATCAGCATAATCCCAGCAAAGCCAGTGTCCTCATGTTCATCAGTTCCTGCTCCTTACAAGCATTCTCAGAACCAGAACAAGTGTAATTAATTTCTGTTTTGGGCCAGCAGGTCACAAGCACAGACTCAAACTAAGGAAACAAAGCACGTACAAGAACTGAAGGTCCAAGGTTTTTTACTCAGAAGAGTAATCACAAATTCAGAAAAACAAAGGATTGCAGAATCCACTTCATGTGACATGACATTATTCAGAGGTGCTACTTCTCTCAGGCAAATGCAGCAATGAGTTTGCAAGAGGAAAAGGTGATAGTGAAGAGCAATGCTCAGAGCAAGGGGAAATAAAATTACTGCAATGTCACATGAGGATACAGATTTGATTCCAGGTATGAACTCGCTTTCCTATCAGCAAACAAACTGTCACCACAGCACGACCAGCTCTAAAGCTCTGTTCTACAACGTAACATTTCTAAATACTGACAGAGAAGATACCAATTTTATGAAGAGACCATCTCTCTCCCCATCCACTTTTATAACACTGAAGAAACAAGGTTTTTTGCAGTAGCTGTTACTACATGGAAAACCTAAAAAAAGAAAACTATTTCAAAATGCAAACTATTTTTATAAACCAATCCCAGAATAGGTATTAGAAGATTTTTCTCCTCCAAAGACCATTGCATATCTTGACACATGTAAGTGCTTCAGTCCTCAGACCAGCATTTGCAAATCAGATTAGCATGCCCTGGAGCTGTGAGTAGCTTTGGCTGTTACTATACATCCCATAATTCCTCAAAAGTTACTAAACACAACAGAACCAAGGTAGAGCTTTCTCTTGTGCTGTAAGACACAAAGGGATAAGCAATGAACAGGATACTGCCCTGCACTGAACTCCAACTGTATTTCCCCTGCAATCCATTTACCCCAACACTACCTGACATCAGCAGGTGCTAATCTTCACAGAGGAGTGAACAAACAAGACTGACAGAGAGCAAAAAGAGAAAGAGAAGAAGAAATTCACAGAAATTTTGTAAAGAGTGACACAGCAAAGCCCCATCAGCCTCTGTGTGCTGCCTCTGAAGCAGAGGACTTCAGGGAAACTCTGTGAAAACTTATTAGACAAAGCATTAAAACTTATTAACAGACCAGTAAACAGAAAAAAACCAAAACAACCAAACCCAGAAGAGAAAATAAAAAGAACAGCAAGGCCAGAGTGGGAGGAGTGAGGAGCCAGAACTAAAAGGAAACAGGGTGAAGTAGGAGGAGAGGGCAGGGACTGGAGCAGAGCAGGGAAGAGGTCCAGCTCCAGAGGGGCTGCTACTGCCCCAGGAATCACAATGTGCTGACCCCATCTCTGGTCTGCCCAGGGCCTCTCCAAAGGGACTGAGCACTACATGGGGCCACTGGGATGGAGACCAGGAAGGGGGAGAGAAGGGATGTTTTGCCTGTGTTAACTGATGATAGATTAAAGAGATTGGAATTCCCCCCAAATTAGTAAACTCTTCTTTTGGGTTGATGGGGGAGGGAAGGGGTGTTGATACAAAAGGAACAAATCCCAGCTGAAGAAGCACCTTCAGTAAACTAGGCAGTGCCCTTAGGAGGAGCTATTATACAGACAGACCACATCAACAAAATAGGACATGATCAAAGATAGGAAATTGGGAGCAAAAAGCCTGGTAATTCCACAAAATTTCTAGGATGTAACACATTTTCAAGTCTTAAACTGGTATTTAGTTGCTGACCAGTCCTACCAAATAGACAGGAACAGAGATAAGATTTGATAAGATTGGATTGTCAATGTTACCTTGTGCATGCCCTTTCTCCAGCTAGCTTGCTTGTTATTTAAGGCAAGAAGAAAAACAGAACAATGCCTATGAGCTATTTAGGAGAGAACTGAGGTAGCAACCACAGCTATTCACAAGACATGCTCCTACAGTTTCTACTCCAACCTCAGGTTGCATTTCTGTGTTAAACAGTCACTTGTAGCCCTTACATGAAGTGAAAATCTCTTCTCTTTTCTAAGCATCCCTTCCTACACAAGATTATCTCAGATTCTAGAATAATATGAAAAATACAGAAATATTTTCCTCTAAAGAGAATATCAGTATAGGCAGCTGAATAAATTCAAACTACACTTTGCGCTTTCCCCTTAACAAGGTAGTTCCTCTTCAATGTTACCAGGTTTCTAAATAAGGTGCATTTAAACAAGGAGGCAAACCAACGGACAAGACAGTAAAGACTAGGAGACTTAAGGTGCAGAATTCCTCTGTTCACTTTTTCCCCAACCTCAGTTAAAATAAATCCCTTGAAAGGTAAAAAAAAGTACCAAAGCCAATGCAAATGAAGCGACAGGACCGCAGAAAAAGTAACCCGGAATGAAGAAACAGGGCCTCTGCTCCCCCTTCAGCTCCAGGAGCTGTTCAGCCATCTCAGTCCTACTGAGGGAAAACAGGGAGGGGATGCAAAGCAGTGATACCCACCCACCCACCGTATTGGTGGTAAGTGGCATCTAATAGCCCTAGATGTTGGCATCCTACATTTCCAGGGAATACTAGTTTCTTCACTGGTTTTCCCCTCAAACAGACAAGCTTTTGAGAGGTGGAGATGGTGGGAGCCCTATCACCCTGCAGCAGAACAAGAATATTGGTTCTTGTAAAACTACAACATCAGAGATGAAGAGCTTCTTTCCAAACACGTCAGCCCCACTTGTCCAGCCCTGTGCTGGAAAAGCAGGTTCCAGTTTGGCACAGCTTTTCAAGGAGAACTACGAGGACAAAAGAGGACACAGCAATGATAACCTGTACAGACCTGAAAAGAGTGATGTGTAACACATACATATTGTAATAAACGTTTTTGTGGTTGCAGCTTGGATTCAAATACTAATTTGATTTGGCAATGGAAAAAAATCTCCCTTGCTCAGACAAAGTAGTACGTATTTCATAAGTCATCTTCCCCATCTATAATGATATAAACTAAGGCAATATTTTCACTAGGATCTGCAATTGTTAATTGTCACAGGCATTGTTAAAAGTGACAGATATTAAGAAATCTACAGTAACTGGCTTTGTCACAGTAGATAAAACAATATTTTTTTAAACTTAACTTTATTTAGTTAGTCTTCTGAGAAACCAGAGGAAACCAAGGGGTTTATATCACTGAGTCTGCTAGTAACTTTCTGTGGAACATGGAATATAGCTTTAAAGTAATTTCTCAGTTACGTAAAGTATTAAAAATAAATCCTCATTTAAGTGACTTAACAAATGCTAAGACATTCTGAAACAACAAAACATTACTTTTGAGTGCCAGTCTCATTTGCAATCGGGCTTCTCCTTCTACAGCAACCTCAGGAAACAGAAAAAAATTGACCACTGAATATTTTAGGCAAAATAAATACATAGAACAAACTCCTCCCCCAATCAAGAAACATATCATAAATCTTACTCATATATGAAGTATATAAACAATAAAAAAAAAATCTCCAATAAAAATCTGTCATGGATTTTAAATTAACCAACCATAGATCACAGAATTTTTATGTATCTTCCCAATTTACTTACTGTCACTCTGTATATTTGTTGGTTGGATTCATATAGGAAATCAAGTACATAAAATACATTCAGTGGGAGTAGATTGTCTCTGATAAGTGTCATCATGAAAATAAATGACTTGTAGCTGGAAAACGCTGCGCCATAAAGTGCTGTTTCAGAGCGCTCAGACTGCAGTCACACACAGAGCTGTTTAAAACAGGGCTCTCTCCTAAAGCCTTTGGCACTTTAAAACCTTGAAACTCCTAGGCTATAACCCTACGAAAATGCAAGTATCTTGAAGACCTGAGCAAAATATTATATAATATTCTCATCCTTTTATCTTCTCGATACTTAAGTGATGGAAGTGTTTTAGAGCCATACAGCTTCCATTCCATTACTCTGAACTGGGGAGAATGACGATTGTGTCTCAGTCCAATTCTTAAAGTTACTGGTTATTTCTATGTTTTAAAACACAGAAATAAATTCAATGCAGTATTTGAGATATTCATACAAAATACGTTCATCCAAATTATTATTAAGTGGATTTTTATCTTAAAAGTAAGTGTATAGACAATCATTTATTGTTTGTACCTAACTTCATTCTGTTAAAGTAAGTATTATACTGGAAGATGACTGATAGTAGAGATGGTAGAACTCAAACAGCAGATAAAATGTAGAAAGTCTTTAAGAAACAGAATTGAGTTCATAGGTCTCCTCTGGATTTGCAGGTCTTTGACTTACTTAAATTAGAATGCATCTCTTTACTGGGAAGCTAAAAAGCTGCAATATTCTACTGTGTATGTTAGCCAAGATATATTTTACAAGATAACTTCCAAACACAAGTGTTTCCATCTGCCTTTATTATCAAATAGAGCTAATTGTTTCTCTTAACTTTTCTTCTTTTTCCTCCAAAGATTTTCTTTACTTGAAAAGATTAGAAATATTTTTTTCCTCTTTTGAAGCAACTCATACCCAGGAAAACAGCCATTATTTGGCACTGCGCACAACTGGACCAAAACCCACTGATTTGCATTCAAACAAGGCAGACACTTTTGCATCTGTACAAGTTAATATGTGCTAAAGGAACCTAAACTATTTAATTCTCATGAGCAACTGCCACACTGACATACATTTTTAGCCTCCTTCTTCTCACAGTATTTCCATTCTCCCACATAATGACATACTATGGAGATCTCTCAAGTGCTACATACTTCGTGTGTTACTCATAAGTATTTGCTGATGCAGATGTTAGAATGAAAATTTCCATGGAGATCAGTGTTTGGTTTCTACAACTGCAGTAAAGAATGCGATAAGTTTGTCACTGGTCTTTAGCTTTACCATTTTTTTCCATGCTTAATTTTTTAGTTTGAAGACCAGTTAGGTGGTAGGAGGATTATACTATGTACGTTGATTTTCGTGACCTGTCCTTACAATCACCAGTGCATAACTGATAGAGGTAAGACCTATGCACAAAGACTGATACAATTTACAGACATTGAAATCAACCCTTCGGCAGCTATTTTGTATTTTCTTAAGCAATTGATCATGAAGCAGCCAAGATCAAAAACTATTTTGAATAAAGGTATGGATTTTTTTTTTATCTTCAGTAATTTTCAGAGAATCACAGAATGGGTTGGATTTGAAGGGACCACAGTGGGTGGTCTGGTCAAACCTCCCTGCTCAGGCAGGGTCATCCCAGAGCACATGGCACAGGATTGAGTCCACATGGCTCTGGAATATCTCCAGTGAGGGAGACTCCACACCCTCTCTGGGCAACCTGTTCCTTCCTAACGCACCTCTTGGCCAGAAGGACACACTGCTGGCTCAGGGACAGCCTTCTGCACAGAGTTGCTTTTCAGCACATTAGCATCCAGCCTGTCCTGGTGCCTGGGGTTGCTCCTCCCCGGGCTTTTTTCTTTGCTGAATTTCAGACAGTTTTCTCTGCCCATCTCTCCAGCCTGTTGCGGTCCTTTTGAAGGGCTGCACAGTTCTCTGGGACCCCTCTGCTTACCTTCTTGTTGTCAATTTACTGGTTGTGTCACCCATTTGACTGATCTTCGGGCAAATACTTTTAGTTTGGATGGAAAAAGATATCAGACTACTATTTGATGTAGATGGTTTTAGTTCTGTACCACTATGAAAATTATTATGAATATACAGACATATATATACTATGTATTTAAAATTTGCTCCCATTCTAAATGCTCACTCCCATCTTATTATTTAAGGGGACCATCAAAGTTGCAGAAGTAAAGATGTATAATCAAATTTTTGCTTAGACATCTTTACTTTTGCAAATTTCCTTTGCCTATAATTCAAAACCATGTTCATCTCCAATACAGTGAAAATACCAGTACATGCAGAAAAGCTCCAGGTGGAATGTTTGAAGCTGATTTGTGGGAAGATTGCTGGACATTGGGATGTACCTACTTAACTTAGCTGAAAACTCTGTACAGTACAAAAGAATAGAAATCTATAGGTCACCAACCATGAGTCTCACTATTAGAAAACAAATACAGTGATACCGGGGCTGGGCAGGTCATGTGAGGTATGAAATCCATAAAGATACCGAACTCATGAATATTCAACTACTCCCCGCCTGTAGCCACACACCCTCCACTAATAAGGTCTGGAGGGGCGGCCCTGGGAGTGTGGCTCACACTGTAGCACCTCTTTAAAGCAGAGGAAGTGCCCTTTGGTGCTTCCCGGTCTGCGACATTCTGCACATGTACGTGGTTTCACAACTCACCGAAAATCCAACAGCGATTAATTGAATACGTGGATATGTGAGCCGTGAACATGTGGGGGATCACTGTATTTTAGACAAGATTTGCACAGGATGCAAACTGTCCCACCAAAAACCACACAAGCCAAAGACAGGCTTTTTTGTCAATGTCCTACTGCTATGGCAGGAGACAAGTTTATCATTCTAACATGAAAAGCAATTGATATTGCACAAAGATTTTTATTTATCATAGCACAGTGAGACGTATTTCTGGATTCACAAAACAACAAAACTCACCATTTGAGAGTCAAAGAAGGTTCTCTTTGGTCAATGAATTAACAGAGATTGCAGCTCAGCTGCAATTAATCTTGAGTTTTGTTGATTGCACAAGCTAGAACAGAATACTTGTTCACATGCAAACAAAATATTTGAAAATACAGCTGATGCTTATTATCTTCCCTGTGTTTGTAACCAGCCTGAATTATGGCAAGCTCTGTTAGGAGCCTATTTCTGGTCTACTAGCAGGAATCATGATTTGTTAGACGAGTACAGATTGAGTACAGAGATAGAAGTGTTTTGGAAGGTATTTTCACTTATAAGAACATAAATTGGACATACCTCATGAATTTTGCAAAGAGATTAAAGACAATGAATTTTAAGAATGAAGTCTTGAGCGTATTTTCAAAATGAATAATTTTAAAAGCATATTTCCTGATTTTTTTGGCATAAATTGCAAAGAGGGTGAAGAAACATGCCTTTGGAGTTTGGCTTATCATACTGGAAAAAGCTCCAGGCATTACATGCTACTCCAGGAACACTGGAGCAGGAATATCCTCACTTACCTCTCCAACCTAAATTTCTTTTTCAAACAAACTTTCTTTTCTCAAACTCTTTCTCGAACATTTTGCTTTGCTAAGCAAGAAGGCTGCTATAATTATAACAAGATTTAAGATAAGGAAAACATTAGGTTATGTTGTAAAACCTCATCTGCACATCCACAAAGGAGCATGGAGAGACCATGAAGTGGAGCAGGGGTGAATGGGCAAAATAATACCCTGCTCTGCTGCTCCCAGGCCCACCACAGGAGAGCCATCCATCTATCCATCAAAAACGGGATGAAGCTTGAGTACTGCGTGCAGTTCTGGGCTNAGTAGAAGTTGGGAGGGACCTCTGGAGGTGATCTGGTCCAACCCCTCTGCTCAAGTAGGACCACCAAGACCCCATTTCCCAGGACTGTGTCCAGGCAGCTTTTGTATATCCCTGACAATCAAGAATCCACAATCCCCCTGGACAACTTGGGCCAGGGCTTGGTCACCCTCACAGGTAAAAAGTGTTTCTTGGTGTTCAGGCGGAAGCTCCTGTTTCAGTTTGTGCTCAGTGCCTCTGGTCCTGTCACTAAGCACCCCTGAGAAGAGCCTGGCTCTGTCCTCTTTGCACCTTCCCTTCAGATATCTGCACATATCAACAAGATCCCTCCAAAGCCTTCCCTTCTCCAGGAGAAATGGTCCCAGCTCTTTCAGCTTTTCCTCCTAGAAGTTCCAGTCCCTTCATCCTCTTAGCGTGAGCCTTTTGCTGGACTCTCTGTAGTAGCTCCACATCTCTCCTGTACTGGGGATTCCAAAGCTGGATCCAGCACTCCAGGTGTGGCTTCGTCTGTGGTGACTAGAGGGAGGGGAAGGATCATCTCCCTTGACCTGCATATAATATTCCTCCTAGGCCAGCCCAGGATACCATTAGCCCTTCTTTGCAGCAAGGGCACATGGCTGGCTCATGTCCAACTTGGTGCCTCCCAGGACCATCATAGGCCTTTTCTTGCCAGCTGGGCAGCCTCAGCATGTCCTGGTGTTTGGGATTGTTCCTCGCCACATGCAGGAGTTCCCACACCTCCCTTTGCGGAACTGCATCAGGCTCCTCTCAGCCCATTGCTCCAGTCTGTCAGGGACTCCCTGGACAGAAACACGACCCTCTGGTCTATCAGCCACTCCAACAGCTTTGGTGTCATCAGCAAACTCACTGAGGGTACAGACTGTCCCATCACACAGATCATTAACGATGCTGAAGAGGACTGGACCCAGTACTGACCCCTGCAGTGCAATGGTAGTTTCTGGCCTCCAACTAGACTTTGTGCCACTGATGAGCACCCTCTTCAATCCCCCTCACTGTGGGCTCAACTGGCCCATAATCTTCAGTTTCTTTATGAGGATTCCTTCAGTTCCTTTATGAGCGACAGTGTTAAAGGCCTCCTGAAGTCTGGATAGACAACACCCACTGCTTTCCTTCATCTAGCAGACCAGTCATTTTATCCTGGAAGTTTTTCACATTCACCAAGCATAACTTCCCTTTGGCAAATCCATGCTGACTAGTCCTGGTGATGTTCTTGTCCTTCATGTGCCTGCTAATGGTTTCCAGGACTAGCTGATCGCCTTCCCAGAGATGGAGGTGGGACTGACTGACCTGTAGTTCCCTGGATCCTCCCTTTTGCCCTTGAAAACTGGACTGACATTTAATCTCCTCCAGTTTTTATGCATCTCTCCCAACTACCAAGTTCATTCAAAGATTATCCAGAATGTCTTCACAATGCTATGTCTCAGTTCCATCAGCACTTTTGGCTGCACATCTGTGTAAACACACTTAGAGGCAACAAGCACTTTACATTATGTTATTCTGTTATATAACACAAAGCAGAGAGTTCTTAGACATGTCTTCTACTGAATACATATTTAACTACCAAATATAAACTCCTAAGTCATCATACTCTGAAACTTCCCTATGCAACAAACTAAATATTTAGAAAAGGGACAGAACAAGAGTCAAATAGTGTGAAATTTTAAAGTAGTTTTGACTAATAGTGAAGTGTGTCTGCTGTATTTTCTTCTCCTTGTTTTTCTGGGTAGAAATAGGATTAGTATAGAAGGCTCTTTAAAATCCTGCTCAACTACAATCTGTTTCACTACGGTTTGGGAGCTAGGGTTTGGAAAGCAGAATCAGGTTCAGAGTGACTGACTGAGGATGCAACTGTAGCTGACTGGGATGAACATTTCAATGACAGGCTTACTACTGTCAAAACTCCCACAAAAGAAAGCTAGGACAGCTATTTCCAAGACTGTTGTAAGCTATTCAGTACACCACAGGAAGTCCCAATTATGTGGCAGGCATCATTTTGCTAGTCAGCTTAGAATAAATAACTGCAGCGTACCTTTTCAGTTCTGTCGTTTATGCTGAACTACAAGCACTATCTGAAAATGTTTTTCAGATTCAAAAATCCTAATAAGAATTTAAAATATTTTCAAGTCTAGTTTTCAGTAAAACTTGCATTCTGTATGGCTGTAAGCTCCCAGGAACAGATGAGATACAAACAACAGATTTAAAGGATGAAACAGTTTTTGTCCAGATCAAGCAGAAGTGATGCATAAATACAAGTCTTCACCGAAGTTTTCCAAAAACAGCAAATATCCTTTATGACTTGAGATGAGTAAAATGTGCATACACAATGTGTACTTATTCAGAAAAAATGGCCTGATATTATCTACTACCCAAATAAATTCACTAGTTATTTCAGTGAAGATTTTAATCAAATGGTCCCTAAGCCCCATTTTATATATACAAAGAGGAATTAACTTTAAAGTGACAAATTGTATTCACTGACTTAAATGACATTAAGTTTAAAGAAACTTTTCATAATAAAATTCACTTGCATTGGTCTTATTTTCTTGTTCGCAAATGTGAACATATTTTCTTGTTCCACATATATATGCAAGCGTGATATAGAATCACAGAATCATTAAAAAGATAATAAAGATCTTCTAGCTCCAATCACCCTGCCATGGGTAAGGACACCTTCCACTAGAACAGGTTCAGAGCCCCATCCAACCTGGCCTTGACCACTTCCAGGGATGGAAGTGTTAACACAGTCTGCCCTCTTCCACTTCGCGCCCCCCATATTGCTGCTTCACATCTTAGCGGTGTGATTTTTCAGCAANAGGGCTTCGCATACGGGGGGAAGATCTGCAGTTCCATGGTACAGGAGACCCGACTGTATATCCACAGCTTCTCTGGGCAGCCTGTGCCAGTGCCTCTCATATAAACTGAGAGAAAAGATCACAGCAGTCACTTCAGACGCACTTTTCAATCAATTATGATTAGCTTAAAAGAAAAACCCAGGTCAACTGCATACTCAGTTATATAACAAAAAAATAACAGTTAAATTATCTATTATCTCTTGCATAAATTCTGTTTAGTGCTAATTATGTAATTATTTCATTATTACATGGGTTCTAAGAATTCCAAGATACTGCAAGTTTTTAATTAACACTCTAATGTGTTATTCTTAGAATAATTATGAAAATGGCAGTTAAATACACTTGATATACTTGTATTTTGAAATGTACAAAGGGCACCATTTCTGTTTATAAAAGTGGGAGGTGTGTTGACTACACTTGCTGCTCAGCTGCACAGTCCCTTCCTCAAAAGCAGCTTCATTACAATGTTGTGTAAAGACCTGATCCGGCAATGAGCAATGGGTCCCACAGTGGTTTCAGCCACTGAATACAATATTCATTTTAACAATGCTGGCCCTACAGTGAAACCAAGAGCAGATGAACAAAGCTAGCAGAGCAGTGTGTAGCCAAGTAGCAAAGATTAAAAAAGAGGGAGAAAGAGGAGTGCTCCTGCAAAGGCATTGTGTGTTCAGTGCTGTAGTAAATCCAGCAAAACCAGACACATATTAAAGGCAAGGGACTGAAGTCATACAGCAAGCAAAGTTGTCCTTGTTTTGGAGACTGATTAGGAGGAATAAAGAACCAATTGCCTGCAACACATAAAAACTTAACAATTTGCCTTCTTTTTAAGCAATAGTGCATAAAAAAATAGGTAAATATTCTTATGTGCCTTAAAGTGGGTGTAATAAATTCACGAGCTATGGTTTCCCTGCTTTAGATGGAAAAGGAAAGCGTTGCATCAACACTACTGTGAATATGCTTGCATCAATATTTCCAGAAATTTTATGTTCTTGAAGTAAAATAATGCCAAATAGTTTACCTTTATAACTCTTTCCTCATGATCTGGAAGAAAGGACGTATTTCTCTACAGAACATTGTATTTGCTTCCCTGGACCAATCAAATTTGTATGCGTGACTCCAAAAGAGATAAAAACTTGATAATTTGACAAATGACACTTAGTATTCTACTCCTGGAAGCCTGTATCTGGGTACATGCTAAAAAATACTCAAAAATATAAAAAAGATTCCCAATGTATAACATTATTTTTACACCTAAAAAAAATACTATGTGAAGTGTTACCCAAGACTGAATTATTCCCAACCAAAAAAACACGTGCACCATTTCTGCAGTGAATTGACTTCCAGTAGCAAGAACAAAAAATGAGTCCTGAAAAAGAAACTCTTGTTATGTTTTCATGTAGTCCTATGACTCACTGTCTCTATTGCATGGTTAACATGCTTCCACACCTACAGAAATGTCTTCTGGAGGAAAAGGCTTGGTTCCATCTCGTACGTTACATTTCTGCACAGAAGAATTTAATTCCAATGACACTTGGTTTATGCAAGTTATAGCAGAACTATAAAAATCAGACATTTATGGAATTTATTCGTACAAATGAGCTGAACTGAATTTATAACCAAACCAGCCTGTGGTTTCTCCATGGAAAAGAAAGGAAGAAAACCCAAATTCTTCATTTAGCAACCTCCTCAGAAAGATTTAGGCACATTTGTTACGTTCCCTCTACCAAACAGGAACAGTTCTACATCCATGTAAAAGAAAGAACTAAGACAGGAACTATGCATTTTCCAGACAGGCAAACAACAGAAGTGGCTTCAATCATCAGTCTTCAAGTCCTGCTGGTAAGCACAAACTCTACTGCAGGTCCCTTCCATCATGATCTTAACATTCTTAAATAAAAATAATCCCAGAAAACATTATTTTTAGATTTTTTTATTTGCATAGGAACAGGTTAATTCAAATGCTTCCCACCTTTCTACCCTTACCTGCTTTATTGTTTGTCCAGCACTCAGAGAAACTACAGTGATATTTGAAATATCAGCAACACAAACTTCACGGCAGTCAGGTATCAATATTTTAAATGTACGCCTTTGTTTCAAAATTCCATATCTGTGCATCTTCTTACAAACAAAGGTGTTACTATTACCACATGATTTTTGCAGTTTTGCTTCCATCTTTCACTACTGAAAACATGCACACTTAATGAACCTTCAAGAAAGTCCTGTATATTAGAGTTATACCTGCAACACTACTACAGTAATGCCTCAATGTTCGCGCCTATTGATTGGCGTCTTCACAGATTTGTGGAATATCTCAGCAAGTATCAACTGGCTGTTCGTGGAGCACATCCCCACCTCTCGCTCGCTGGGGACAGCCACAGTTCGCTCCCTTATGAGCGTTGTGGAGGTTACATGGCAGGGAAGGTTTATAACATGGGGTGTATACTCCCATGGCACTGCCCATGCCAGGAGTGGGGTGTCCTGCTGCCTCTCTCCCCTGGTGTCCCGGCGTGAGGTGCTCTCAAGCGTTTGTCCTCACCAGCACTCTTCTGGGGAGTGCCTGCAGAGTGCGAGCAGGGCCTGCCAAGCCCGTGTCCCGCCATGGCCCCGGGGTGAGCTTCCCCACCAGCTCATTAATGCAATCATGCGCAACGGCAGCAGCCCGATGGCGATGAAAGTGGCAATGTGGCCGAAGGGAAGGCCAGGGATTCTATGGGGCTCTCCTCAGTTGGAGAGGGCTCAGAAATGCTTCCCTTTGCTCCCCTGTTCTGTGAGAGGCCATGGGGAGGTGCCAAAAACGCTCCCCAGTGCTCCAGGGTGGTGGGAGGTGGGGAGATGAGCGTGGGTTATGTACATATTCATGCTCATGGATTGGGTAATTCGTGGGACCCCCATGAGACCCATAACCGATGAACGCGGAGGCAAGACTGTATCACTAAATACTTTGATTGCAATTTATCAAAGGGTTAAAATGATAATAAAAGAAGCTGATGCAGCTTTTCATTCTCTGAAATGCCTTTCTATTTTCTACCTTCAATGAAATAAAACCTACAAACTGTGAAGCCCCAAACTCGGCACAATAGCTCAGGTATGAGCCCAATAATGCCACAGGGAAGGAAATAACTGCCCTTGATCTGTGAAATATGGAACAACACAGAACTGACAACTACCAGAAATTCCAGATTAGTTGGTGTTTCCAAACCCATGAGTCACTCACTCTTTCTTCAAATCCACTCTACATATGGTATAGCATCATAAAAACATTTGATGACACACAGATTTTTAGTATTTTCTAGTCAAAAGGCATGAGCTCAACATTGACATTAGATATTTTGCTGAAACCCTTAAAAAAACAGGGAGGAAGGTGCAGAATCTTGCACACAGATACTTTTGTGAAAAATAACTTGTGATTCACCACAGCATTTCCAATAGAAAATTAAAGATACTACGGCACGCAACTTTACTCAGAACTAAGCAATGCCTTCCAAAAGAACTGCACTGGCAAAACGATTTTGAAAATGCAAGTCTAAATTAAATAAATAATACCCTCCCCCCCCCAATCAATAAGGGTAAACTATTTAAGAAAATAAGCAGAATAAGAGTAAGGTCTCAACTGTAATAAAATCACTCACAATCTGAAAATTTATCTGTGAAACGATCTGGGGACACTCTGTAGAAAACAAAAAAACCCACCAACAAAACACGATGCCAAATTTCACGTTTTTTTCCCCTCAGTGAAATAATTTTGGAATTCCCCTAAAGTGGATGATCCATAGCTATTACAGTTTTGACTCAATTACCTTGCCCTTCTCAGTGCCACAANTTTGCTCCCCTGTTCTGTGGGAGGCCATGGGGAGGTGCCAAAAACGCTCCCCAGTGCTCCAGGGCGGTGGGAGGTGGGGAGATGAGCGTGGGTTATGTACACATTCATGCTCATGGATTGGGTTATTTGCAGGACCCCTATGAGACCCGTAACCGATGAACGCGGAGGCAAGACTGCATCACTAAATACTTTGATTGCAATTTGTCAAAAGGTTAAAATGATAATAAAAGAAGCTGATGCAGCTTTTCATTCTCTGAAATGCCTTTCTATTTTCTACCTTCAATGAAATAAAACCTACAAACTGTGAAGCCTCAAACTCGGCACAACAGCTCAGGTATGAGCCCAATAATGCCACAGGGAAGGAAATAACTGCCCTTGATCTGTGAAATATGGAACAACACAGAACTGACAACTACCAGAAATTCCAGATTAGTTGGTGTTTCCAAACCCATGAGTCACTCACTCTTTCTTCAAATCCACTCTACATATGGTATAGCATCATAAAAACATTTGATGACACACAGATTTTTAGTATTTTCTAGTCAAAAGGCATGAGCTCAACATTGACATTAGATATTTTGCTGAAACCCTTAAAAAAAACAGGGAGGAAGGTGCAGAATCTTGCACACAGATACTTTTGTGAAAAATAACTTGTGATTCACCACAGCATTTCCAATAGAAAATTAAAGATACTACGGCACGCAACTTTACTCAGAACTAAGCAATGCTTTCCAAAAGAACTGCTCTGGCAAAATAATTTTGAAAATGCAAGTCTAAATTAAATAAATAATACCCTCCCCCCCCAATCAATAAGGGTAAACTATTTAAGAAAATAAGCAGAATAAGAGTAAGGTCTCAACTGTAATAAAATCACTCACAATCTGAAAATTTATCTGTGAAACGATCTGGGGACACTCTGTAGAAAACAAAAAAAACCACCAACAAAACATGATGCCAAATTTCACGTTTTTTTCCCTCAGTGAAATAATTTTGGAATTCCCCTAAAGTGGATGATCCATAGCTATTACAGTTTTGACTCAATTACCTTGCCCTTCTCAGTGCCACAAGTAGGCCAAGAACTATATTTAAAACACTTCTTTTTTGGCTACAATTTTGCTCTTTGTCACAGACAAAAGCATTTTGCAGACTGTCCTCAAAGCTCTCTTCCAGAAGAATCAGTCAGGGTTCTAAAGGGAACCTCACTCTTTCCTTATCAGGTTATTTATTCAGCTTCACAGTGCCTTTTATGCACACAAACCTGTGTATTAACCTCCTATATCACCCTGATAAATACGGTGCAGCCCATTAGAAGGTTGTGAAAGTCACAGTAATCACTTTCTTTGTGAGGACATTTCTGTAGAAATGACCTACAAGTCAGAAAATCTAATATGTTGAATTAAATCTTGAAAAAACAACTTCAAAGGGACATGCACTGTAAGCACAAAGCACTGTCCTTTAAATCGCTTTAAAAAACACTCAGCATGTTACATGAAAGCAATCTGGCTGTAAGAAAAGGCAGACGAATAATGTGTATTGGCTTTTATTATGGAGTAAGAAACTTACCATCACTCTTTTCCTAAGAAACGGTGCTTCCACTTAAAGATATTTGGTGTTGGACAAGGTAACTCAAAATTAGATACACAAGTCACACAGAGAAAAATAAAAGAAAGAGAAAATGTATGGGATGCAGAGAGCAACAGCGAAAACGGACAGTTAAACTATGGTGTGAGGTGGAACAAATCCAGAAATAAGGAACATGCTTTTTACACTTTTCCATGCTCTGAGTATAGCACCTAAGGGCTGTACTTGAAAATAAGTTTATTTATACCAATATATTTTTAAGACCACCATGAGTCTACTACCAGTAGCTCGAGAGCATTAAGTAAATTGTAAAAAATAAACTCTTTTATGTCAAAAGATATTCAACGTTCACATTTTTTGCATCTCTGTGATATGAGAGCAGAGTGAACTGTAGTAGAATCTGTCAACATGTAAAATAACCAACATTAATCCAGTAGATCACGTGGCCACTTCAACAGTGACAAGGTGCCAATATACTTCATTACTGTGGTTGAATTACAGCACTACAAAGATTGATGACACACAATATGCAAGTCCATGAATACTAATACATAAATCCAATAGAATTTAGCCTAGATTAGATTTTCTAGCTGTCAGGCATCATTACGTAGCCTTAATTCCCCCCCCTACGATCAAACTGCAGAGATGTACACAGACTTAAAAATCACTTGATGTGCCCATGTCTATGAGTATTGTGCAACCTTATGGAAAGAATGCTATATTTGATAAAAGTTTGTCTTGTGAGCTGGTGGCTTCTCCATCATATACCATGAATGCTCACAATAGCATCAACTGATGAACACACCAGCCCAGAGATGCTTTCAAGCCTGACTGTTATTCTGCTAATGCAGTTACTACTGTTGTAAGACATCAGTATATTGTTTTTTAAACTAGTTGTTCAGACTAGCAAGTAGTCCTTTTAAATTATATTTGGTGCCCAGCCACCTCGCAAGTTAAAGAAATTAGAAAACCGTATCAAAATTAGTTTTAAATGAACTCTTTTTAAGTACAATACTGTTACGCCTAAATTTTCTTTCTACATAGGATTCTACCTATACTGCCCCACAGATTACACATAGACTTTTGCTACTAACACCACAGAATCATGTGGGTGTGTTGGAAAGACCCTCTGGAGATCATCTAGTACAAACTCTTGGTCTAAACAGCTTGAAGGAGACCTGGCAGCTCAGTGCCTTGTGCAGTCCAGTTCTGAGCATCTCTGAGGATGTTCTATCTGTGCAGCCAGGAGCAGATTTTTCTTTTCTTGTCTCTAAAGGGCATTTTTTAAAGTTGCAACTTGTCTACGTGGTCTCTTGTGTTTTCATTGTGTGCCTAGACAAAGAGTTTGGCTCCATCTGCCCTATACCCTTCTATTAAGTAGTTGAAGACAACACTAAATCTCACCTCAACTTCTCTTAAGGCTGGACAAACCCAATTCTCTCAGGCCACCTCAGCTGGACTCAGGCCAGAGCATCATTGTTTTTCTTGTACTGGAGAAACCAAGACTGCACACAGTGGTCCAGGTGTGGTCCCACAAGGGATGAAGAGAGAGAATAATCACTTCCTTTGGCTTGCTGGCTACGCTTTTGCAAAGCTCTGCTATGCAGTTGGCTGCCTTTGCCACAAGAGTACACTGCTGACAAACATAAACATCAAGTTTTTACCCCAAAACACACCATTCCACGGGGGTGGTTATGTAAAAGCACTCAAGAACAGAGACTTTTTAGATTTAATAATAAACATGGAGGCATATTTTGCCCTTCACCTCTCTGCACTCTAGATTTATGTGAAATTAATGGAAGATATTTACATGAGCTTCCTCACATGCAGGTTGTCCTGTTCTCCCATTCCTGTCCCTCAGAGAAAAACTGGAGGTGGATAGTCGTACAAAGATAACCTTCAAGACCAAACTGCTCTTGCAGAAGGCAAAACTTCAAGGTAGGAACGTTTCCAGGGATTAATTTTACCATTCACAGAATCACAGAATTAGTAAGATTGGAAAAGACCATAGAGATCATTGAGTCCAACCTATCACCTGTTACCTAACCTGTTGCCATCCTGCTACCTACACCCATCCTACCTATAACACACTACCCTAGTATCTAGGTCATGCCACCAAGTACATCATCCAACCTTTTCTTAAACACCTCTAGGGACAGTGACTCCACCACCTCCTTGGGCAGCCCATTCCTCTGACAGATCACCCTCTCTGTGAAATCTGTGTGATCTGGACTCCATTCCAGATCTAATACAATTTACAAATATAGCTACTTCCTAGGTAAGTTATCTAATATTTACTTTATACAAGTACTACCATCATAGCTGCCCACCAATGTTTAAGGAAGGTCATAACAGAAATAAACAAACAAATCAGGAAAAAAAAATCTTAACCCCCTCACAGGACCTGGATAGAGGTGAGGTGCAAAAAACCTCCAAACCCAAACTAAACAAAAAGCACAAAGGAAAAACAAAGAGTATAGAAAATGGAAAGAGTTTGAGAAAAACATGCTCAGATTCTTATGTAGGGGCAAGACTTGCTCCACCTTTGCTTATACATTTATGTGCCTTTGTGTCTTGATTGTACAAGCCTAATGCATAACAATTCAAAACTAAAACAGCAACAAAACCCCCAGCAGCAACCCAAAAGTAAAACCACAAAACAAAAATCCACTATATGCAGAAATTGTTCATGATCTGTCAAGTCAATGACTTGCTCCCTTGAATTGCAACTACAACAGTGTTACACAAGTGCAAGTGAAAAAACCCAGAATTCCTTAATATACTCCTAAGCCTTTTCTTTAGACCCAGGCAGCAATTGCAAACCATCAACAGTTATCTTTTTTCCAGTGAACCTGTTATTACTCTTGGCTTCTCTCTTCCTCCTGATGTGTTGCTACTCTTTTGCCAACTACTTCAACCTTTCAGAAATTCCTTCATGGCATCAAAAGGTTGAATCTGACTGTCGTGGTGCAAGGAAATCAGTACTTCACTAAAGGCAGAAATGTGTCCCAGCATCAGTAGTTAAAGTGAGGCTCAGAAAAAGACTAGAGCATGGACAGAACTTCTTTAAAAGATACCAAATCATTTTGGTAAAACTTCACTAGCTCAAAATGCAATAGTCGTAGTATAACCTGCCAAAGCCATAACGGAGCTAATCACAAGTTGAATATTATGGAAAGTGTTGTATTTTGCTAGAGGTCTAGAAAAAAGAAAGTACGAAAATCTTTGGTTAAGTCTGAAGAAAGACCTGTGATTTACCTTGTAAATCAGACCAGTCATCAAGGCTTAAGGTACTGTTTGTTGTAATTACCAGCAAAAAGTCAGTGATCCTTTTTGGCTGTTGAACTTGGGCTCGCAAGGACTTAGATGGCACAAGAGCCATCCCTCAAACACGTTACTTTAAAAAAGAATATGATCACCATAAAAAATATAAAGGATGTGGAGCACACACTGATTGTAATTCAGTTGCCAGTGTTCTTCTGCATATAGTACAGAAGAACTTCATGCACACAAAAATTGCATATTCAACTTGTAAAACATGCATTGTTTTACCCTAAAATAGGAAATGTTAGAGAGTTACAGCTTTTTATTTACATTGTAGTAGTTCTGCAGCATTGTTTGAAAATGCTGAATACATGAAAAACGTAATTTTTATATAACTTCACACACTTTAATCACAAGTTTTCACCCATTTATAGCACAACACTTGCTAAATCTAGAATAGGAAAAACAAAACTCATGTATTCTTACTCAACTTTTTTTATGCTTATTTGACTCAGAACTATTTTTTTCTTTGAGAAATTCTCATTCTTAAAAAAAAATTGAAACAGAAACAGCAACAGCTTAGACCTAATTATCTAATACTTATTATTACCACTGAAAATAAGACTATGCTTTAAAACTTCTACGGAACACAAAACAGAAAGATCTGAGAGAGAGCAAACATGGAAAAGACTGAGGAATCAAAATCTAATTTATTTAAGTATTAGTTCTTACCTTCTGTGCTTAATCCAGGACTTGAAGTGAACTTTGCTACATCGACAATCTTCACAGCGAACTGTTGCCCTGTTTCCCTGTTGATGCATCGCCGCACGACGCTGAACGGACCCCTGGAACACAGAAAAGAGAGATAAATAACCCACTCTCTGGCTTGTCGAGCTACAGTTGTGTTATTTCTCAACAAAGTTTCAGTTCCAACATTCAAAACTAGTATTTACAGAGAATACACCCCTCGCCCTTGCTGCCCATGACACGCAAAATTAATAGATTATCTACAGACTAGTGCCAAGAACATTGAAGAGGTTTTGCATTTTCCTCTATTAAAGGGATATTTCTCTTAACTCTGCCACTTTAGAAAGCCTGTACTCTTAGAAACCTTAACTAATATACTGACATTACTATTAAATATTAAGTGGACTTTATTTTGAAGCACAATACAAAAGAGGAAAAAGTAGAGGCAAGAAACACATTCCTGCCTTCAGTCTAAAGCTACAGTTTAGAAATTACTGTTTGAAACAACTGAAGGGATAATGGACAACAACAAGAGTAACAGAATCGTTGAGTCATGCTGTGTGGGTTTATTTGTCTGTTTGTTTTACACAAACTAGGTTTATTTCAAGTTTATTTGACATCACTAGATATAAACAACCTCCAGTACAATACTTTCAGATTCCACAAAAGCTTACAATTTTCTTTCACCTACAGCTCTTAAGAGAATCCCCACAGAAGTTACGGGTAAAAAGATTAAAATTAGTTCAGACAAATGTTAGTATTGCATTCAACTAATAAAAAGCTAGTTATTTTTTCAAAATTGCAATGACATTTGTCCAAACATGAGTTAGAACAATGGCAACCTTTTAAAAACCACCAGCACCAATATGTATTTTGGAAGCATCTTTTAGTAGGTGGTTTAAGTCCTTGGTGTCTTGAGTCCAAATGCAGAATCTTTGTCCAGTGTTAACAACAAACAATTCAGTCAGATAATGACGGTAGGTCAAGCTTTCAAACATGAAAAATTAACAGGTTATGAAAACAAAACAGGATTGTTTCAAGACTGCACTAGCTGTGGCAAGCCAGTCTATTTTATTGCTGATTATTTAATGACTGACACGTGAGTTCTAAAGAAACCCATTCTAAAGTCTTCACAAAAGAACATGAAGGCAGATTTGAGGATGGAAAGAGCCTTTTTTTCAGAAGTTTGTGTTGAGTGAACATTGGCCTGCTGAGTGAAATAAATGCTTTAATACAGCTGAAAAGACAAATTCTTCCATTCAAACAGTGAACCGGAAGTTAGTTGGCACATTTCTGAGCAATGTAATCGCAAAGCTACACAATTCTCAAGATAAAAGGGACCCTGAGGAGGCAGAAATGTCCCTCTGAGGGCACTTATAAACCTTTATAACTGGCTTTTTGTATTGCTTTACATACCAGATGATCCAAAGTATGTAATTCATCACACTACCAAACCTGTACTCACACAGCTAAAATCCAATTTTTGTACTCTTTCAATAACACACTCGCAGAGATTTCTTGAAATAGGATCACTTATGACATAGAACATGGCAATACCCAAACTTGTCAATGAATCCCAATCTAAATATTAAAAAGGTAGGATAAGATTTACTAGCTAACTATTTACACGTGAATTATGGTGATGTACTCAGACAGAACTGACTCCACAAGAAAACAAATTATATTTTCTTCTTTCATTGCTCCAAACATACAACGAAATCCCCCATATACTGCTGGCTATTTTCTCTTCTGAATCCACATCCCACTATTACTCAGTATCTGGTCTTTTAACAACAAATATTTTAAAAAGTATTTACTTTTATTTGTATTTTAAAATCCACTTTCATCATTAAATGAAAAAGGCTCAGTTGACTTCATTGGTATTGCAAGGATACAGATACTGACTCAGAGTCCCTTCCCCTGCTCTTCAAAAAGAAGTTTTCTATGGAAAAGTTCCACTCTATACAGAGCAGTCTCACCTTCTTACCCCAGGTTTTACTTACTTTTAGCATCTGTCAAAGTAAAATTACTTTATAATAGTATAAACACATTTAAATTGTGGTAATTTAAATACATTTCAAAACCTAACCCACAGCTTTCAAGTAACATCGGCAACAGTTGTTTTCATTCATAATTGCCATAAATTATGAGAGGCTAAATGTATTTATTTTAAATGATCCTTCTTTTCACACTTGATGTTTTTTCCTCACACAAAGCCTTTCTGGAGATATTAAATAATGCTTTCAGTATATTCTCATACAGAATGGGAGATCAATATAGAGTAGAGACAATTGACAAGACCAGGTCCTCACTTTTAGGTAGATCTCCAATTTCTCCTCATTCATATAAACTCCATTAATATAAATATTTCTCATTGTTGGCTGAGCTACTTTTAGATTCCCAGGTTTTGCCAAGTCTGGGCTGGAGAGCTTGCCCAGCCACTAGAGTGTGTGTACACGCTTTGAGCAGACAAAGAATGAGCTGGAGGAATCACGAACTGCAGCTCTGAGAGGATCAGATTTGTGTTCATCCCACTTTTCTCTCTTGCAACCTTACCTTGATTTCTCTTCCCATTACCTGGTAACATTTTAGAACCCTGACTGCAATGATTTTCTTCTGGCATATCAAGTCTGGGACCAAAAAAATTGAACATTTTATTCAGTTCTGTAACAGAGATATCCCTGAAGTCTCAGCTTTTATGGCCCTATTGAAACTCCACTATGATTTTAACTTCTCTACTTAGACGAGGAATGTCAAAGACTTAAGTGAATGAATGGTGCTGTAAAGCACAGAAAACAAGAATTGAGGTTTGAACTGGAGGATCTTTAAGGTCCCTTCCACACCAAAGCAGTCTGATTCCATTAATTCAGTGATGCCCATAATTAACTCATTCTATTCAAAACCCACCCCAATTTAGAGCTTAATATAGAAATAGACATGTTTTTAAATATAGCCTGAACATTCGGCTATTTACAAGCCTCAGATTTCTGACTTTTTCACAATTCTCTCATACTCAAGTTACAGCCAGCCTTGAAATATAGTATAAGTTATGATAATATATTAGATGAATACAATCCATGATGATGGCAGCACAATAAAAGTTTGAATTCTCCAATTTTAGGTAATTTTAAAATACAGTACCTGTGAGAGGTACCCTTACCAATTAAACAGACATCACCACTCCCCCATGCACAAAGGAACTTTTAAATAAATTATGGTTGCATTTAGCTTTTTGACTTTTTCCTCAGCTGCAATGGCACACAGCACGTTTACAAATCAAGTTGTAATAGCCCACGGTGATACTGTATAAAATGAGTCATAAAACATAAATCTGTGCTTCCTAACACAGTAGCTTCAAACCTTATTTGGATGTGACAAAAATCTTTCAGACCACCCTCAGTCTCAGCACTGAAATCACACTTTTCCCAGTGAGGAAAGGGACCACAATGGTTGATCTCTCAGACAAGACAAGGAGCTGTTCAACAGCTGTGTCTGTAATGGGGAAACTAAATGACATTTTCTAAAGCTGGTTTTACCAACCCTGCAGCTCAAATTCGATATATCTAAAGTACAGAGGTGATGCAGAATGAGGAAGGAACCCCAGACACAGATCATCAAAGCTGTTAGAGACAGACAAGACTACGTAATTATTTATTAAAGCAGAGAAACTGCATTAAGCTATGTACAGTAATACCTCACCCTTCACAAGGAAGGGGTCTTGTCAGGGTCTCATGAAATGTCTAATTCGTAAACACGTGCAGGTCATTAATATGCACACAGGCCACACCCATCGCTCCCCCCCTCCCAATCAGGAGCTCTGGGGAGTGTTTTTGGCTCCTCCCCACAGGCTCTCCCAGCACAGGGGAGCAAAGGCAAGCATTTCTGAGCCCTCTCTGCCTGGGGAAACTCCACGGAGAATCCCTGGGCTTCTCTTGGGCCACGCTGCTGCTTCCGCAGCTGCTGCCACTGCTCATGCTTGCACTGCCTCTGCGGTGGGGAAGCTCTGCGGCCACGGCAGGGAAGGGGTGTCCTGTGGCTTTGGTTGGCGCTCTTGGATCCTGGGAAACCTTAACTTGTGGGCACGTCCCACCGCGGCCCCGTCCCCACACACAGCACTTGCCCCACTGCCGCCACGGCCAGCCCAGCCAGCCCCACTTTCATGGGGCACTTTCCCTGGGGCTACGTGATCACCAGGTGTGCCAGGTGCACAGCCCCGGGCACAGACCGCATCACCTTCCCCACCTGTAGCCATGGAAACAGTAACACACGCCTGGCAGGAGTCAGTCCCCCCACTTGGCTTAGAGTAACAGGGGACATCGTGGCTTGTGGCAGTGCTGTGCNTAACAGGGGACATCGTGGCTTGTGGCAGTGCTGTGCTGGGTCTCAGTGGCCGCCTGGGGCATACAACGGTGTGAGCCTTCCACTGTAGGGGCCAGGCATGGAGACACACAAGAGTAGGGCAGAGACTGTGGCACAGCGCTGTGGGACCACAAACACCACAGGAGTGAGCGGCACCGCGCCCCCTCCCCACAGGGCCAGGCCAGTCCCATCCCACAGGGAGCGGCGGTGCCGCCCCTGAGCGAAGCAAAGGCACTGGGCGTGTGTCAGCTGGGAAACTCTGTGACTCACTGAGGCAGATTTGTGAGAAAAATTTTGTGCAAACCAGCGAGGTCGCAATGGAGGGTTCACAATGCAGCGAGGTATGACCGTAATAAGACTTCATTTTCTAAGTCATATGAAATGTAATTATAATGTCATGTGCTTCAAGTTCATTTCACTGTGTGCTACTCTGAACAGTCACACCTACTGAGATACACAAATCTTTGGTTTCAGACCCATCCTCCTCACCTCCAAGCTTGCAGAATCTGTCACTGCACTCAGCACGCACAACACAGACTACACTAGCTCAGAATATGAGGATCATTAAAACACAAGTAGTTAAGGACAGATGATTTCTTCACTAATATTTTGTCAACATTGGCAGCAGGTCATTCCAGCACCTGGAACACTGAGAGTCCCACCTTCAATGTATGCCAAAAAGCAAAATGCATTTTCTTAAACTGAAGCCGGGATATATGTTTTTGCTGTCTACTGCAGATGGAAATCGAACTGTTACGATACATTATTGATGAAGTTGGCGAGTACATATAGGCCATAAAAAGTGGATAGGAATGCTGAAGAGGTGTCTTGTAACCAGTGCTTTTAGTGCTTTCCAAATTTTTGAGGGCCTGATGTAGCCTTAACCCTAGTGAAACTAATTTCTGGTGATAACTTTACTGTCTAGCACAGAACAGTTAATTTATATCAGCGAGACACAAACTTGAGGAAAATCAATTATTAATTACTTTCTACTTCAGGAGTACAACACTTGAATTAGTAAAACCAATTTGAGACCATCAAAGCCTTTTTTTAATCATATCCTTCACTTTAAAGTATTTTACTTTGTGTATGTTATTGGGACTTCAAGGACAAATATCATAAGGCAATATATTGCAAACTATCTTTTTATACTACAATCTTGTTGGCTTATCTGACTGCTTTGCTTCCTTTCTCCTTTCCTTCAATCTCTGTTGGTGTGTAAGAATGAGAACTGGTTGTGATAAAATATATCTTGTTGGTTCCTAACAAGCACAAACACTTGGAACTACAGGCTGTTTCCTTCCCATGTTGCTCAACGAACCGAGCCAACCAAGCCACAGAGAGAGTGATCTCTCATTGGAATGGTCTGCCCAGGGAGGCGGTGGAGTCACCATCCCTGGAGGGGTTTAAGAGAAGACTCAATGAGGAACTCAGTGACATGGTCTAGATTGTGGGAGGCTTGGATGGATGGAGCGTGTTGCCTGTGGTTCCACGCTTGTGGGTCTGACCCCTGGGTGGGTGTTCGCTTGGGAGTTGGACTAGATGATCCTGTGGGTCCCTTCCAACTCAGAATAACCTGTGAACCTGTGGGAATAAAGTTCCTACAAAGAATAGAGACATTGTCTAAACCCCTATCAGACCCTCAAAACTTGAGATTTTAGGTGATTTACATATCAGATCACCAAGAATTTGCTCAACATCTCTCCCAAGTAAGTCACAACTTTATGAGGAATTTCATATGAAAAAACACGTTGTGGTTCTCAAATTCAGTTCCATTAAGTTAAAAAAAAAGCAAGAAATACAAATTGAACATTTTGTCAGGAAAAAAATCCCCCAAATAGCAAACAATCTCTCTTCTAATAAACAGAGTGCTTCTTTTAAAATGAGCTTCCATTTGGAAGTAAGAGGATTGAGATTCCTTTTCCTTATTTAACAGGGCTTAACTTTTGAGAACTTGAAACTAACAGGTTTTCAAGTTACCTTTATTCAACATTTTAAAAGAAAGATCAGTGTTTCCTAAAAAGAGTTATGTCAGTTTGTTGCAATAAGAGACTACAGATAAATGCAGATAAAGTAATGTAACAAAGATATATATACCCAGGTTTTTTTTAATTTTTATTTAAAGGCTATGCAGTTGCTTACCTAAGCAGCAGACAACACTGCTTTGTGCCAATGTGGCTAATACTTTCAAAATAACTGTTTTCAAATTGATGGAAATTACTGGAAACAAAGTGATTTGCAACCACATTTTGAAGAGAGAGAGCTCTTTCCCTCTTTACTAATTCACATAATTTGTTCTCTAAGTTTCCCTTTGACTGAAGCGAATCTCTTTCGAAAATTAAGTGCTCCTAAAGTTAATTAAATCTGCAATTAGCACTGTATCAGCTCATTTGCACATGGCACTGCAACTTAAAATAGCGACTGGACCTTTCTGTGAACTAGCACTTTGGAGTAGAGGGCACTCACATTTAGGAAGCCATCACTGGCAATGTTGGGTAGATGTTTTTTGGTTTATTCTTCAGGGGAAAATTAAAACAATACATTATGATGACTGTGGCACCAAACAACATTTGTGTTGAAGATCTGATACTTCTGTAGAAAATTAGATATCGCAGTGCAAGCCATAAAACTGAGTTCTCAGGCAGCAACATTTCTATCACAAGTCCTTTTCAACGCTCGCATGTGTGAAACCAAGTCTGTGTTTTAACCTAGCTTTAGGATGAAACCTACAGAGAACAAAGCACAAGACATCAGTTCAACGGATCTCATCCCAGTATGAATGCATGCTTTCTAATATTAATCCAATAGAAAAAAAAAATAGAACACTTAACCATTTCTTTCCATCCACAAGAAAACTACAGAAGCATTCCAGCGCTTGTGGAAGGGAAACAGTCACCCAAAAAACCTAAGGGTACGCTTAGAATTCATGCAGCAAACTGAAAAAAATATTTCCTTTCAATTTTAGGATTTTCTGGTATAATTCAGAAGTTTGTTTACGGAGTTTTCTCACTATAAAAGCAAAATTCAGGCAGAAAGATACGTAGTTCTTTTGCTATCCTGAGTTTTCAATCTCCAAGCTGCAAGAGGGATAAGCTATTCCTTAACTGATCTCTAAGCTTTACCAACAGAAATTGTAGGTTTGTGGCCTGATTTTTTTTTCTTATCAAGTAAAAAAGAATGATTTTATCAGTCATTCTATGTCTCTATTAAATCTCTTAGGCATACATATGCTATAAACAGATGCTGATATGTAAATATATGTATCTTTTATGTATCTAGTTTGTAAACAGCTCTTCTTTTACACTGACTAACTGGGATATGGAGAGGATAGTAAAGGAACATTGAGATAAGATACTCACTAGATTCACTATTCTATTACCATGAAATAAATATTTCAGCACCAGCCACGAACAAAGTTCTTCAGATGCAAGTGATTCAGAAAATAATTTTAAGTTCAAATATTCTACAGCACCCTTTATGTTCTGAATTCTGTAAGTATCTGTTAGCAATGACCTTATCCCTATGAATTCAACTAATTGATTCATAGACACACAGAAAAATCTAAGCTGTAGGGAACTCCTGAAGGGATGTGGTTAACAAATTCTATCAGAACATCTACTACCATGTTTTGGGGGGTTTAAAAAGAAAACAGAAGAAACGACCTCACTTTCTGAAAACAACCATTTGCAAATAATTATTCACTTCAGCACACGGACAAGCAAATTCTGTTTTCAATAATTATTGTAGCAATAGGTTTCATGATCTTAAAACAGCTGGCCTGCAAGCAGCAGCCATAGCAGGTGCAGTAATAAGAATGTACTTTGCCAAGTCCTACTGGAACAAGATCCAGCATTAGCTGCTGGGTGGATTTCTGAGGGTCACGCTTCCACAGGAAGGTCCACACGACACATACAGAAGATCACAGCACATCATTTCAAGTTCATGTTCAGGTAACACTGAAGTATGATGATTGCTCCAAACAGAAGCAATAGCCACTGACACAGCACAGCTCTTCCAAGGGACTGTCCTCAGATCTTCCTCTACGTCCTGTTTTTCAACTCTTTAAAGGTTGTTTGCAAGAGAAGGATGAAGACCTCAAGTTCAAGTAAATCCTAGATACACTTCTTAAGGAATTCAGGCTCTTGTCTCCACAGGTTCCTTTTCTTTGGTTATTTCTTCCTTGATAATCTGCTACTAATGATTCAGTACTACAGTCACACCTCGAATAGTCATAGTCACACTTCCAGAGTGGCATATTCGCGGTTTTCCCAGGTTCCCATATTTGGTATTTGCGGTCCCTCCCCGAGAATAGTATTTGCAGATTGGGTGATTCACAGGACCCCCAGGAGACCCATAATCTGCAAATTTCAAGGTGTAATTTGCTTTTGCTGCAAGTTTAGACACTGGATACCAGTTTAACTTTCCTAAAGTGGTGCATAGGTCTAAAACACTGTTGGCACCATCAGTCTTCAAGAAAATGATTGATCATTTGTCCCGTTTCCAGATGGATGAAAGAAGGAACAAAAAAGGTAAATGATGAGACATCCCCCTAAATGAGACACAAATAATTATAAAGATCTCACAAAATGGCACTTTTCAAGATTTTGAACAGGTTGTTTAACTGTTAATGAGAAGAATGCAAATTGGTTCATTAGGCTGAGATGAAACATCCTGCCCCCTCAGCAGTAAAGGACTCAAGCAACTGATAACAAATTTAACTTTCTCCTCTCCCTCTAGTTCACCTTGAGGTAGATGAGAATCTACATCTCACGCAAGAAGTGGTTTGGGGCAGGTGAAGACTGGTAATCAAAGCACAGATCCTACTATTTGAACAGAAATGGAGAGCTTTGTCCATTAATAAATAAATTAATAAATTCCCACTGCAAATATCGAAATAAAAGCATGGAATCAAAATCCCACAATTTTTATGTCTACACTTACTCTGTAACACTTCACAGAAATAGAGAACACACCAGCAGCTGAAACAAAAGCATCAGTTCAAGGGTGTTTGAGAAAACTCATGTTCTCCTAACAGACTCCTTTAAGAGCTGACCAAATCTTCTGTCTGCTTCTCTTGTTTGTGAAGAAGAAAGACATAGTGCACCTAGTGTTTGTGAAGAAGAAAGACCTAGATCAGGAGGCAGTGAAGGAAATCTGAAAAACATAATTTTGAAACTACTTCAGGCATGAAATCATTCAACAGTAAGAAGAAAATCAGGAAGAATGAACAAATGTGCTAAAAAAAGCACTTCAATCACTGGAACAAAGGGGAGTATATTAAAAATAATAGCTCTGCCTCCAAAAGAATAGACAGTGGTTGTAGAGCATCTTCAGGCTCATCAGCCAGAAATCATGATCATTACTTTTCTCTTTTTTCATTCAGAGAACTTTTTTATCCCACAGATGTACTAAACCAGCCTTGTTCTACCACAGGTTGTACTTCACCAGAACTTTTTCAGCAGAATAGTGACCAAGCCAGCAACCCCTCATGCTACTGCATGGTCCTGGAACACCTTGGGCAGGTTATGCTAACCCAAATCAAAGGAGAAACAAAAACTACTCAAAATGCCTCAGATGAACTAATTCTCCTTTTTTTTTTTTTTTCCTCCTATGTTACCTTCCATCCAGAGGAGGTGCTTGGCTTGCTTTAAGGTGTGGCTACAAAGAGCTGTGTCCACAGACTCAAACCCAGGAATAAATGGCTGGGACACAGGGTGCTTCACCAGCACTGCTGCTGCTAACCAGACCTTGTCCCAGGCCATATGGGACAAGGTCTCTATGACTTTTCATATGGTCATAGAGCCACTTGTGGGACCTGCACTAACACATCACACCTGAACTCATGCAACAAGCAAAGGGACTCATCCAACTGAGAAAGTCTTCAGTAAATCCACATACAGCTGGCTCATGACTCCACTGTCCATCTGTCTTGCAACTACAAGTGCTTTGGTTAACACAAAGCACACAGAGCAAGGTGAGAAAGAATGAGAACATGTCAGACTCCATTGTTGCAAAAAATTCCTTCATGAGATTACACCCCCAGGTGAATGTCGATGCATTAACTGCTCCCTACATCATCTCTCCCTCCTGCACTGTGGTTCTATTTTAAATTTCCACTTTAAGATGATTAATGTCCACCGTATACCTATCAGTGCTGCTAACATAACTGAGCTTACACACCATTTCCTCTACTCTCTCTCACTCACAGATTTAGCCAAGCCTAACAAAATGCATTTTCTTAATGATGGGCTCTCTTGTTTCAGAATCTCTTCCCTGCATCAGTTCCAGTTTTAATTTTCCTTAACAAATGCAACCAGAACTGTGAATAGAACTCCAGGTGAGGTCTCAGCAAGAGCCAGTTTGCAGTGTTAATGATTCTTTCTTTTCTGGTGAAAATACTGTGCCTTGTACAATCCTGTACCTGCTTTCCCCACATGCACATCACAGAGCCACTGCTATAGCTCCATTCTCCTGCTCACTTCTTCCCAACCAACCTGCCTTAGTCTGCCCCAAAGCCTGATACTAGTTTTTCCATTCTCTAGTGGTGGATCTGCTTTTAGAAGTTCGTAATTTCCACTACTAAAGTCTTTTCTGGGTGATGTCCAGGTTCTCCTCTGCATTATCCTCAAATGTTGCTTCGGAAAAAAGAACAGCTTCACAAGTATGGTTCAATTTAGCACATTTTTTCTCTCTTAAAATAACCCAACACACAACTAATCCAAAACTGGACAACGATAAACCTTCATTTTTTCACTATTTCCTCTTTGAATACCCTATTTTAATTTCTTCTTTAGTCAATATGGAATACTTACATTTATCATTCTTGTTGTCATTTTTGTTTTAAAGAAACCAGCAACCCAAAATAAAAGAGAGGAGTCAGAAGGAAGCACTAGAAGACCTGACTCACAGAAGGGTCTTCCCATTGTTTGAAATACATCAGCACTAATTCAGCTGCCCCAACATCACTGCCATACAAAATCACAGAATCACAGAATCAGTAAGGTTGGAAAAGACCATAGAGATCATCAAGTCCAACCTATCACCTATTACCTAATCTATCCAAACCTGTTACCTAACCTGTTGCCATCCTACTACCAACGCACCATCCTACCTATAACACACTACCCTAATATCTAGGTCATGCCACCAAGTACATCATCCAACCTTTTCTTAAACACCTCTAGGGACGGTGACTCCAATTTCCTACAAGTTCATGACAATGGAGAAAGGTACATTTAACTTGCAAGGACCACCACAGAAGTAGAGCAGAAAGTTAACATTTTTAGTGGAAATAACCTCATTTAAATATTTCAGTTATGTCTGTGGTAACATATGACAATTCCTCAAAACGGAAAATGCATCACCTTTATACTGAAATGTATGCAGAAGGTTCAGCAATTCTTTGAGGGCCTCTCTGTTCCACTTACCTGACTATCAACAAAACACTCATTTAATTTGCTACCACTATACAGTAGTTAAGTCTCAATATTGAAAGATATCAATGGTAAAAAAAAAAATAAAATGATGGTTTTATAACCTACTTCTGGTTTATGTATCTATCTCCCACAAAGCCAATACCTGAATCTAGACATAATTTATTCAGGCAATCAAAATTGCATCCTATATGGCTCAATATTTAATTCTTGCTTTAAATCAACCAACTCTCCCTCAAAAAATAAAAACAACAACTACTCAGTTCAGTTTGGCTGTCACTTAAAATCACAGCTTCAACATACTTCCATGTGCACACCAATTCATGAGACTCTTTGGGACTAATAAACAGAACTTACTGAGGCCAGAGAGAAGAGACCAAATTTCCAAGTCAAAAAGTTTTATTTATTAAGATGATTATTGGGAAAAAAAGTCTCTGCTTCTGATATTTATAGAAAATTGACAAATTCTCTTTCTGGGGAGAAATGAATAAATTCTGACCTCCTGAAATCTGCAGATTCCAACTATGTATTGAAAAGAAAAAACTGTCACTGTTAGGTTTCTGAATAGTAGTTCCTTGTATTTTTATATACTTAACGTATAATAAACCAATGTTGAAATCAGGGTATACTTTCTGGTTTGGTTTTTTTTTTTTCCCCTAAATTTTTTTAGGTCCAGATTGCACTTTAAAAGACTAAGTATCTCTGTGAAAAACCCAATAGTTTATACCATTTGCGCTACTTCAGACTTTTTTCTACACTGAAACAAGTTAATTTTTACTAATTTATTTAGAAATATCTAAAAATTAAACTAGAAATATTCTATGATTCTACAGTTCTTGTAAAAAGCTAATGCTGCTACTAGAAAAACCTCTAAAGCTAAAAAGAACTATTCAACTAACTAAACATCTGGATGGTAACAAATACCCTCTGAAAGTATTGAAACATGAAATACCACCTTCCTGTAAAACAAATGTTCATGAATTTTAAATTCAGCCCTTCTCTTCATGTGCTAATTTAAAGTTTGACGTCTCTCCTTACCAAGAACTTCTAATTAGAAATAACCACACAGAATATCTCATATTAACTGCAGGACAATTCTATAACCACCTACATGACTATTGTTAACACACAGCCGAATTGATAATTTCAAAAGTTCTTTATTGAAAAAAGCCACAATGTTTTCTAATGGCTAAACATTCAGTAGAACTGTTAATAACCTGAAACTAAATGTAAAGCCTTTACTCAAAAGCTACATACAGTATTTTTTTTTACGAGAAGCAAAAGCTGCCTGGATCAATTTCCCAGTGAGCTCTGAGACACAGCTGTACTGAGGTCGGTGCCAGTACCACTGTGAGGATGGCACAGGGGTGCCAGCGACCTGCCAGGATGGAGCAAGGGTTTTAGTACTGCTTTTTCTAAAAAGATCAAACAACAAATTACTCCTGGAAGTGTGAAATTAGCAGGAATCAAAGCATTGACTCCATCTGGGCTTGACCACATAAAGCCCACACACTGAAAGATCCCACACTCCTGCAAGTGATTATCTGACCTTTGGAACATTGACAAAAATAGGAGGATGAATCCATGGTACCGGTCAGGAACAGCATCTGACATTTCACCAGTTTCCAGCTGCCCTTTATTTATATTCTTCAAGGACTGAGCAGTGAAATTAGGCAGCCAAGCAAGACGTTGGGTCCAAGAGTAAATCTCAGTTTGCTCCCTTACACCTATACTCTCACACCAACAAGCAAAAAATCATAGTATTCTTTCAGTCACATCACTTCAAATTCAAATCAAACTAAAAGTGATTTCACCTGAAGTGGTAAATACTGTGATCTCTCACTTGGACCACAGAATCAAATTCATTCCCTAAATTACTGTCTCAAAGCACCAAGCCACCTGTACCCTGATGTTCCTAAAATAAAATGAAATAATAAAATAAAAATATCCAGTGACACTATTAGAAGTCTAAAGAAGAATTAGGAGACTGTTGAATAAGGAACTTGCTGCTGCAAATTTAAGTCGTTCCCAAGTGTAGCTCATTTGGCTGCCACGAGCAGCTGGTGGCAGCTGGTGCTGCTGCTGTCACTAGAAAGGAGCCCAGAAGCAGAAATGCAACTTCCAGCTTTGTTCTAGGCTCTACACACCTGGAGTAAGCACAGCTCCAGACCGACCTCCCTGGCAATAAAAGTACAAAAAGCAAAACCAGGGAATTCGTCTACTACTCTGTTTTGAATGAGCTGTGAAGAATCCCAAGTATTCAAACAATAAGGTTACAAATTTGAACAAAGTCAGAATTTAAAATGCGAATTTTGGACTAGATGTATGCACATGTGCTGTGAAACCCAACCACAGCACACTCCCGCTTTGTACTAGGAATTTCTTTGTAAATTCAAGTCCAACTATATTTTTAGATGAAGGCTATACAAAACAGAATCAGAAGTTAACTGCTAAGAAAGGCAACATTTAGGAAAAAAAAGTGAATGAGCAGAAAAACACTGGCAGTTGAAGATGGGGGAGAGGGAAATGGGAAGAAGAAATCAAATTATCATACTATTTTTTCTTTATTATGCTTCCCTAGTCAAAACAATTTACAGAGAGAGAAAAAGAGAAAGACAAGTGCTGTAGACTGCAGAGAATACAGAGTATTGCCCAACCACAGAATGCAGCTCCCTGTTGGCAGGGCTTTCAAATAACTGTACAACACTACTTGTAAAGATATAAAAATATAAATACCCAACACCCAATACTTTCGGTGAAAAATTGACAAGCGAAAATCAAAACCCAGCCAAAACCAACCTCTAATGCAAGCTTATAATGGTATTTATTCCCTTCAAACACCCATCCAGCATTTTTCGAGTCATAACAACTGGGCAACTGGTTATGCACTTGAAGTTGGCAGCAAAGACCTGTTCCAGTGTCTCACCAACCTCACCATAAAGAATTCCTTCCTTATGTACAATCTTAACCTCCTCTCAGTTTGAAACTGTTGCCCAGCCTCTTGTCACTACATGCCTGACTAAAAAGTCTGTCTCCATCTTTCTTAAGTCTGTCTGCATCTTTCTCCATCTTCTCCTTTAAGTACTGAAAGGTCAGAATAAGGTTTCCCTGGAGCCTTGTATTCTCTAGGATGAACAATCCCAACTCTCTCAGCCTCCCTCCAGGGCAGAGGTGTTCCAGCCCTCTGAGTATCTTCGTGTCCTTCCTCTGGACTTCATCCAACATGTTCATGTCCTCCCCATGTTGGGGATCCCAGAGCCGGATGGAGTATTCCAGGTGGAATGAGAGCAGAGGGGCAGAATAAGCTCCCTGGACCTGCTGCCCAGATTCCATTGGCTTTTTAGGCTGTGAGTGCACATTGCTGACTCTCATCCATTTTTATATCTACCAGTATCCCCAAATCTTTCCTAGCACAGTTGCTCTAAATGCATTCATCTCCCAGTCTGTGTTGTTACTGAGGATTACCCTGACTCAAGTTCAGGACCTTGCACTCGGCCTTGTTGAATTTCGTGTGGTTTGCACAAATCTACTCCTCAGGCCTGTCAAGATCCCTCTGGATGATGTTTCTTTCCTCTCATGAATCACCTGCACCATTCAGCTCAGTGTCATCTACAAACCTGCTGGGGGTGAACTCACTGTCCACGTCATTGATGACAATAATAACGAGGGACACCTCTGGTTACTGGTTTTCGCTTAAGACATTGAAGCCATTGGCTGTAACTCTTTGGAGGCAGCCACTAAGCCCATTTCTTACCCATCCAACAGTCCATATGTCAAAACCAGAGGCAAGAACGTTGTGGGAAACTGTATTAAAGGTGTGACAGGAGTGCAGGTAGATGCCACAGGTATCCCCCCCTTTGTTGCTGACGCAGCCACTCCATCAGAAACGCCATAGATCAGTCAGGAACAACTCACCCTCGGAAAAGCCGGGTTGGCTGTCTCTAATCACCTCCCCTGCATTCTGTATGTTTTGACATGTCCTCCAGAAAGTTCTATTCCATGAAGCAGATGAGGTCTTTTTCAAAGAACTGGAAAAAGCCTCATGTTCACAGGCCCTGCTCCTTGTGATGGAGTTTAAACGCCTGAATACCTGCTGGAGAGACTAAGCAGGGTGCATGCAATCCAGGAGGCTTCTGGAGTATATTGATGGTAAATTCCAGACACGTGGTTGAGGAACAAATGAGGGGAGATGGTCTGTTGAAACCTCACACTTACAAACAAGAAAGAACTCAAATATCAGAGGCAGCCCTTGCTGCAGGACCGTGAGATGGTGGAATTCAGGATCCCAAAAAGAAGGAGTGAGCCAAAAACTGGTATCACAACCTTAGACTTCAGCACAGAAATGAGAGCAGGAGACATATTTCTTGTAGTTTACTAACACACTTGACTAGGAATAAAAATCAAAGAATGATTGCAAATGCAGAGCAGCAAAAGAAAAAACTGATGTCAGAAAGCAGCTTTGACATCTTACACTACCAGAATCAAATGAGAATTTAAATTAGCCTGCTTTGCATTTAGTCATTCAGATACAAAATCTACTTGTTCAGATAACTGTCAGAATGTTCTCCTCATAACTCAGCGGTATATTTTAGGTTCCAACTTACTTCACTATCTGTGTCATGCCCAGATAAACTCCTATAACAAGTTATGCCTTCACTAGAAGCTCAGCAATACCCCTGAAGATGGAAACTTTATTGGCTGATAGTACTAAAGTAAGTTTCTCATTAAAATGACCATGTAGCAATATATTTGAATATATTTAATATATATATATAAAATATATTTAATATATTTAAAGCTGCATACCATGAGCAATTCCTTTACTAAATTCCCTGTCAAATCTGCTATAATATTCAAAACTCACTCAAAATAAAATCAATTTAAAGGAGATACTCAAGCAAGATATAGCCTTCCAGGGAGCTTCAGCTGAAGTAGTCTAATGAGTACGTTAATGAGTACATTACCAGTAATATCTATTGGCAGGGATATATGTGATGTACATACGTACATACACCCAACCTCCCCCCATACACGTGTACACACAGACAGATAAAATGTGGGATGCCAAAGCAATTCTAATACATGTTCGAGCCAAATCTTTGGCAAACATTTTGAAATCTACTTTTCTTCTCTGAAAATTATGTCCATCACTGCATTACTGAGCCATCATTAAATAGCTCATATCGTTCCTCTACATTTAGTTCCTCTACATGGAGTTTTTATTCTGCAAAGCCCAAGTATGCAAGTTAGCTCATGATTATAATAAAGTTACCATATCAAGTAATTTCATTCAGGAAAAAAACAAAAAAAACCTGATAAGAGCATAATTAGAAGTTTCCAGTTTGATCACTCTTGCATAAAATGCACATAAAATGTCTGAGGTACCCATTTTCACTACCATAATGTTACATATTTTAAATATTGTAGCACACCAGGACAAAAACGTCTAATGTAATGGGTCAACTCTGAGGCAAACCCCCAATAAATAAAGATGTGATATTAAATTTTTTTTGTTTCCTGGATTTTTGGTTGGAATGCACAGTTGTGTCCCATCTCCTCTGTTTCCCTATCCATGTTTCCCATCTATTGACAAAGCTTTTGCTTCAGATCACAATCTTACAACAGACAGTCCTACACCAATATTTAAATCAATATTTTTATGTTACGCATCAGATCTTTATCTTGGAACAGCAGGCTCTGAATGTAAGTTAGAAGATTCCTCTACAGAGAACAGAAGCGAAACAGCAGAACACATTCAGAATACAGATTATTTCTAACAGCCGAGTTACTTAAATCCATAGGTGTGATCTAACTGGAAAAAAAAAAAAAAAGAAAAAAAGACGAAGAAAATTATCTGAGTACCACGGAAGTTTCATTTCTGAAGGTCTGACAGAAAAGATGTGCTACAGCCTTTGAAAAGCACTTATATTTCTATGTTGATAAGAATACACAGTCACAGGAGCACTCTGCAGGTATGCAGTGATATCTGGTACTCACATCCCCTCTCCCCTGTATCAAACCCTTATTTCAGATTTCAGCTACACAAGGAAATCACAGGGGACATCTCTCCTCCACCTCTGCGTTCTTTGGGAGGTGTGAGTGAAATGCAGAACTTTAGGAACTCACCATCTACCAATATGATAGAGGAGAAAAACCCATCCCTGTTGGGTTTTTTCATATTTTTCTAAAAGATCCCAAACACTTTAAAAGCCACATCAAAATCTACCTAAATTAAGTTTCCAATTGTTCTAGTGAGAGCAAATAAGACCGGTCCGGGGGAAGAAAAGAACTGTTTATAGTTTTCCATTTGGAATTTCATCAGTCTTGTGGTACCAACAGTAAAAAGCTAACTCCTGTGCTTTCGTGTACACTGGGAAAGAAACAAATCACAAATTTATTCAGACAAAAAATGCTCTTTGCAAATAGTTTTGCTGAGATCTGTGAGGGCAAAGAGAGCTGCCAAACAGATCAGAACCTGCTTGGACCAATTTCATATTTGAACTTCATTGCAAGCTTTTAAAATTCATCTCTCTATGGCCATGAAGTTTAACAGGAACATGACACTTCTGCTGTCCCCCTTGCAGAACTCACAACTACCACATTCTCTAGAAATCTACAGAAAAAAGCTCCTTCAGTTACTGACTACAGATACTTTAACAATGAAGGCACTTCCTATTAGCAACAGCTACAGTTTCATGGTTTCATGAGTTTTTACTATAATTTTTCCTCCCTATTTGTAACAAAATAAAGAAGTTATTCATAAAAGCTAAACATTAAAAAAGTGAAATTTGGAAAAAAAAACCCCTAGTCACAGGTTATCAATTACAGTTTGTGGAAATGCATTATTTTTCATTTTAAGCTGCTGCATGCCTTACATTGAGCATCTTTCTTTGTACCTTAATATCAACACAGGGCACACCAAAGTGCCTGAACATTACAACTGTGACTGAATGACAAAGCTAAATAGTCTTCACCATTCGATACTGGGCACAAAAACATTTCCACTCCATCTGAACAGAAATCCTTCAAGATCGGCTGCTTTCCCAGCAACCTTCTGTTCCAAGAGCAATCAGAGAGGAGGTTTGCATCAAAATAACAAACAGAAAACAAACTTAATTAAAAAGAAATTAATTTAAAGATCATATTGATCCTTGCAGCACAAGCAGACAGCTTTCCACATTAGACAAGTATGTACTTCCTTTACATACAAGCAGATTATTGTGGCCGGACTTCAATGACTCTTTCCCACACTCTACTGCACCTCTGGACTTTTTACAAGTGCAGAAAATTTGGGGAGACTCCAAAAGTGACTCCAGCAGTCACCTGGACTATGGCTTGATGATTGTGAGGGAATCCTGTCCTTCCAGGCATGCACTTCTGCCAGGCTCTTCCTTTTAGCCTTGGCAGTGGAGAGGTCACGAGAGTGAGACAGGTAAGAAAGACAAGCCATTGCAAAGAACTGGGCTTGGGTGAGTCCATTTTCAGTTCTCTGGGCACTGGAGGGATGACCTCTTTCAGAAACAGATGTTACTTCAATCAGCTTGAAACAAAGAAAGGAGAGTCTAACTTGAGTGCTTGCCAAAGTTAAAGGACAAAAGATTGTTGGCAGAATCAGGTCTTAAAAGCACTTCAAGGATCTTATTTACAAAACATATTTTGCTTCTCTTTTATCTTGATATTCTTCTATTTTATACAAACTAAAATTACACTAAGTTTCTGACGAGCAACCTTAATTATTAAAATAAAGCTAAGATCTCACTCATATGTAAGCAAAATTCATGTTCCATGACTTTTCTGTCAAAAGCTAAATCACTTTTGCCTAAAGTTTAGATGCAAAGAATTAACCCTGCCTAATACAATCTGAATTAGTAATTAAAAAACATATTTAAATTAGCTGAAAATCACACAACACAAAATGCTGAAACAACCTTTTTACTGTTCCTACAAACAGCTATTAAAATTATCACAAAATTTTAACATTTTAGTAAGCAATTAGATGATCATTAAAAAAAGATCTCCAAAACTTGGATTTCATTCTCAGTTGAATCACTTGCACTACACTTCTCTATTTCTGCAAGTTGAGAGGTTATTTTAGGCATAACACCTGCCTGAAAAAAATCTTGCAAGTCACAAGCCAAACAGAAAAGTAATTTTAAGTGAGCAGTATTTGCCAAATCTTCCAATATACATGTACTACCACTTAAACAAGCTCCTAAATGATGTGCATAAAAATATTTTAGAACAGAAGCAACTACTTAAAACGATCCAGTGTTACTTCCTACAAATTTCAGACCACCTGCATTTTCTATATTTGTTTCCACATCTGTTTTTTAACCCTAAAATTCATTTCATAGGCCGGAAGCGACTTCTGGAGGTCATGTCCAATTGACTTTTGAATACTTCCAACAATCAAGAGTCCATGTGTCAAGTCTTGGGAACCCTCACAGCTAAAAGTGTTTCCTGGTGTTTCAGTTTCTGTTCACTGACTCTGGTGCTGTCACAGGGCACCACTGAGAACACACCACTGCAGTCCTGTTTGCACCCTCCCTTCAGGTATTTGTACAAACCAAAGAGATGCCTCCTGACCCCTCCCTTTGCAAGGATAAACTGTCCCAGCTCTACAGCAACACCATACTACTTATATAACATAATGCGCTGTACATTAAAAGACAGTACAGTCATGCCTGGCTGCATTGTGATTCTCTGTTGTGACCTCGCTGGTTCGCAAGAAATTTTCTCTGTGAATCTGCCTCAGTGATTCATGGAGCTTCCTGCTTGATCCACGTGCAGTACCTCTGCTTCGCTGAGGGGCGGCGCCGGTGCTCCCTGTGGGCCAGGACTGGCCCGGCCCCGCGGGGAGGGTGTGCGGTTTCTCCAGCTTGCCGTGGCATTTACAGCCCTGCTCCCGTGTGTCTCCATGGCCAGTCCCCCTACCACAGGAGGCTTACCCTCCCTTAGGAGCGCTGTGAAGGTTCTATTTATAGACCCACGGGAGTACAATAAACGCCACGACAAGCGAGAGGCACCGCGCACCCTCCCCGCAGGGCCAGGCCGCGCCATCGCCGCAGCTGCTGTGCCAGGAGGCTTCTGTTCCCCCATGCCCTCCCCTCGCTGCAGCAGTTCTGCTGGGCCCATACGGCCAGCGTTCCTGCTTCCACACTAGGGACCAGCGGATGGATGTATGTATCATACATAAAGAAACACCAACACTGACGCCATCCCCTGCCATAAGGGGCCCTGGGTATTGCAGTGTTGCAAAGTTAAGGTTTCTCAGGCTCCACGAGCACCAACCAGAGGCCGGGGACACCCCTTCCCCGCCGTGGCCCTGAAGCTTCCCCACCACAGTGACAATGCAAGCATGCCAGGTGGCAGTACCCTGGCGGCGGCTGCAGAAGCAACAGCATGGCCGAAGAGAAGCCCAAGGATTCTCTGGGGGTCTCCCCAGGCAGAGAGGGCTCAAACGCTTCCTTTTGCTCCCCTGTGCTGGGAGAGCCCATGGGGAGGAGCGGAAAATGCTCCCCGGCACTTCGGAGTGGCGCGGGGTGGAGCGCTGGGCGTGGCCTGTGTGCATATTAATGACCCACATGTGTTTGCGAATTAGACATTTCATGACACCCTTGGGAGACCTGATCCTCGCAAATTAAGAGGTATAACTGTATTTTGTTCTGCTACTACAGCACAACCTACACACATTAAGTTGTCTCTTCACATCCGTGCTGATGTCACTTAATCAGGTTTGTGCGAGTCTTGACACACATCACAGACACCATCTGGGATGTTACAAATAAAAAGTTGTTTGTCAAAAATTTTTTCCTGATGGTAAAATCCTTCAGTAAAAATTACCATATTTATGTCTGTCAAGACATAAAAAGGGAGTATCTTGGTAAAAAGAACATAATTCTGTAGTCTTTTCTTGACATCTAGCCTGGCTGCACAGGATGGTGCACTAAGCTAGTGATGTGAAGTCCATTATTAAAAAACGCCCCCAGAAAAGGAGAGTCAATTTGAAAGTTTTTCCTTGACATGATAAAAGCACACAGGAGTAGTTTCAAAGGTATTTATATAAGAGATGACAAATTTCTGCATTCTGAGGTGTCACATTCATTCCCAGTTACGTGTAACAAACCCATCCCAGATGGTGCCTGACAAACCAAAAGTACAAGGCACTACAGCTGAGCCAGTAACTCTCACTAGATCCATCTGTGAGGCACCATCAACATCCCTGACTTTGGGATGCACTGTCCCAGGGTTTCCCAGAGTCAAATAAGCCCGTCTTAACTGTCAGATCCAGCCATCAGCACATCAGCTGGTTTACTCTGGCTTACAGGCTGTCTGCTGCCTGACTTTTCTCCACACTACATTTCAAAATTTGCTCACTGTCACACAGAGGACCTGGAGCTGCCCTTAAGCCAGGCTGTGTGTGCTGAATGCCTCCCAAAGCAAACACAACCGTCAAAACCCATGTCACTTCCATAAGAAATCACACTCTAGTAATGCAAGAACAGCATAGGTTTGCTGTCAAGTGAAGGACCAACTCTATATAAACAAAGCATTAATAATGAAACTTCTACCTTTGTTTTTCTGGTTTGAAATATGACCAAACTGGGATGAGGTTTAAATCCGTCCAAGCAAATCAGTCAAACCCACCTGCTTTTCCTCTTTGGAAGGCAAAGCTACAGTGAAGGTCATACTGAAAGAAATTGGTTATCCCTTCCCTTTCCGACCAACTCTGGAGCAGCCATCACTTCCTTTCTTTAAATGGTAGTAGTCAGATACCTAACGCAATACAACCACAACCCAAACCAACATCCCTAATAGTTTATTACCACTGTAAATACATGCTCTAAAATGTTTCAGTAAATCCATTTGTATCAAAATTTTGATATCCTAGGTGTCTGGAAAGAAAGACAAACCCAAAGAAAAAACCACTTGCCAAATTCACTAGAACAACTAAAGATAAACACAGAATCATTTAGGCTGTAAAAAAACTAAGACCATCAAGTCCACCATTAACCCAGCACTGCCAAGTCCATCACTAAATCATGTCCCCAAGTGCCAAATCCACACATCTTTTAAATACCTCCAGGGATGGTGACTCTAACACTTTCTTGACATCCCTTTGAGTGACAACCTGTATCGTAATACCCAATCTAATGCTTCCCTGACACAACCATTTACTCTCCTCCTGTCCTTTGTTATCTTGGGAGAAGAGACTGATCTCACCTGGCTACATGCCCTTGTCAGTGAGCCACAGAGAGTGAGGTCTCCCCTGAACCTCTTTTTCTCCAGGCTAAACACTCCCAGCTCCCTCAGTCTCTTATAGGACTCCTCATAGGACTTGTGCTCCAGACTCTCTCTCCGCCTCATTGCCCCTCTCCAGACATGCTCCAGACCCTCAATGTCTTTCTTATAGAGAGGGGCCCAAAACTGAACCCAGGGGTTTGAGGTGCAGCCTCAGCAGTGCCAAGTGCAGGACTCGGCCTTGCTGAATCTCACATCACTGGACTCCATTCACCAATCCAGCCTGTCCAGATCCCTCAGCAGACCCTTCCTACCAAGGATATACTGTATTGTAAGGCAGACATCTGGTAAAAAACAGTAATGAAAAGTAAAAATATCAGACAAATGAAAAATTTTATAAATAACAAGCATTTAATTGTTTCCCTTTGAAGAATTAATATAAGTGACTTAAGAGTTCAATAAGCTCTTTCTTGAATTTATTTACATTGCCTAATTCATCTCTCGATTTTGCCTTTTTCCACAGAATTCACAAGGGGAACACTAAATTAATTTTAACATTTAAGTGCTTTGGCAGCAATCTTCTAAAGATACTCTATCAGGAGATGCACACATAATCTATTGGCAGAAGTAGTTACACTCCTTTTCAAATCTCCACTCTTATTAGACCTCAAGAGACCATATCCAGCTTTCTGTACTCCAACTTCTGTATTTGTACTTCAGTTTTTCTATTACTTACATGACTTTTAAATTTCAATTAATTCTG
>WEKX01004789.1:0-86291 GCA_013390025.1 Pitta sordida
GTTTCAGTTACATGAAGTACATTTTATGTATATAAGAACAGCTGAAACAAAAGTAATCAGAAAGAGAGTTCAAAAATGTCAATACTGAAGAAGATGACAGAACGAAGCAACACACATGTACCAGCAGGTAAGAGAAGGGTGGAAAAGAGCCAAATAATGTCTGCACATTTCCTCTGGGAAATACTTGGAAAACAAATGCACAGCATTGTTCTGACTGGTAGCTATAGGTAGAAAACTTACAGACTACTCCAGAAATTATACATAAACTCTTCCCCTCTACCACAATCCTGTATTTTTTATGTTTAGAGGCTGCCGTATGCTTTCCTGACCATGTTGAATACAATGGCTTCAGCAGCATCTAAGCTTGGTTTTGAGCTTTAATTAGTCAACTATTAGTCCAGGTCTTCACCAAATTCCTCAAGGCTGGACAACATGACTGCAATGAATACAATATGTTGCTCCCAAAACCAAATCAAAAAACTACTTGGATTTTACTCAGCTCGAAGACTAGGCCTCATAATCTGCAGTAAGTATCAGTCAACTGTGAATTGTCAAGAGTCTTAAATGTGACAGCCTGACAGATTCATTTGCATGCAAAAAAAATCCCTGAAAGTACTCTCTCTAATGCTAAACTGCCACAAGCATTTACAAGATATTAACGACTTCATACAGCGTTTATGTTGAAAAATAAAAAGTTTTGTTTATAGGGCAATCAAATTTCCATAGTGGTGAGACTAGATTCACTAGTGTGGAAAAGGAGAGCACACACTAGATATTTTGACTGACAGAGAGATAGAATCCTTTGGTTTTTCAAGGTTTTTTCTTCTTCTCTTTCCTATCTTGTTTCCCTCTCTGCCTAAGTATCATACATCCAGGAATGTTCCCATCATTCTTAATTTCCCAGACCAAGCACCTACTCCTTCTAAACACATGAATGTTGTCCCCCATCCCTTGCTGAAAACTGTTCCTGCCTCAAGTGAAAACAGAAATGCAAGTGTCAGACACCACCTGTCTTCACAGATTACCATCTGCATATGTCATTCCGTCGTTAGTTTCGGCTGGAGAATGCATCTGGTAATTGATATTTTTATCTGTATTTTAAATCAATAAAACAAAAACCTCCACCTCACCAAATCCCCAGTAAGCACTGCTACCCCCTTAAGCAGTGGTGAGACTGTTTCAACTACCCACTTGACACACCTTTGAATGATAGAAAAAAGATCTCTCATTAAACATAAATTATTGCTTGCAAAGTTTACCACCATTTAACTGCCTTACTACAACAGCAGTCACCTGGCCTGCCCATGAGATCATTGCAAGCTGCAGTGTAGATTTAATCCAGCTGTGCAAGCACCTAATGTAGAAGGGAATCCATGAGAGCCGACCGTACAACAGGCCAGAGGGAGCAAACTCACTCCAACTCCACTGGTTCACGATTTCCTCACCACAATAGTTCTGAAGCATGCTGGAAAAAACGAGGACACAGTTTCCTAGAAAAATCAACTCTTCATTAAAAGGGACAGAGCCCATCTGCTAGGGAAAGCATGCTGACAGCCCAGAGGGACTTTCAACCCAGGGTATTATTGTGTGGCTTGTTTGACTTCGGGTCAATGTGAACACAAGACCCACGTTTGTACTTATGTTCTATTGTACCTTGAAGAGGAGATGGGCGTGGGGGGGAGTGGAACCTCCTTGCTCAACACAGAGAAGTCAAAAGGGCATTTCCTAGTTCCTAAAACTAAGAAAATCAGCAGAAAATGACATCAGTAGGAACAACCAGTATGCTTAAATGATATCCTTTATTTCCTAAGAACTACCATAATAGTACAGTCCATGGGAACTCACGTAGGTTGTAACTGTTTGCTTTATCGGGGTGCTGTCTTTAACACTACTTGGCAACTTACTGCATTCCATTTCAGCACTGAGCATCATTTTCAATGTTTCATGATACAGTTTTTGCTGAGACAAGCAAAATGCCTCTCTTTCACACAGAGTACAAAAACAGGGTTTGGGTTTTGAAATAAAAAATTCAAAGAAAGATGAAAAGATATACAAAAATACTTCAGCAGATTCATACAGCAAGCATTGAGAAAAGTGAGGAAAACACAGACCATTGTATCCAGGTAAAGTGTTAGTCATCATTCTCTTCTCCAAGACTGATGGCCAAAAATAACTGCTATTTCTGGCTGTACAGATTCTTTTAGAAGATAATGCACTTTGATCAGGGTTTGCCATCAGAAACCAGAGTATCAGAAGGAAAAACAAACCTGTCTGACACTGTTTTTACAATCCACCTTTCTGGAACACCCTATACCCCTCTCAACAAAAATTCTTCCTTGCCTAACTTTCCCTTTCTTGTTCAATTACAGTGATCTTCCACATAGTCACGATCCATAATCCACAATACTCGCTGCTGATTTTCCAGTGAGCTGTGGGGCCTGGCGCATGCACAGAACGCGCAGAACCTACCACGAACCCAGTCTGCTCATGAATATGTAAATTCGTCCCAGTCGGGAGTCACCGTGGCGTAGCCAGGATGCATTTAGTGTAAATGTATGTTTTTGCACAGCTGGAATTGTCCTCTGCCAGGCTACAAGACGGGGTGACAGGGCTGCCATTGTGTGTGTCTGTACGTGAGAGTGGGGGGAGCCCAGGGGCCGTACCTGCTGCTCACCCACCCGCCCCGGCGCTCGCCCGCCCCGCTCACCCTGCTGCCAAACGCAGCAGCCGCCTGCCTCCCTCGCCAGAGCACAGCCATGTTGGGCAGCCCCCAGGTGACTGAGACAAGCCCCGCTCTCAGGACCATCCTCCAGACCTTATTAGGGGAGGGAGCATGGCTCTGGGCGTGGCGTACTTGACTACGTAGTGGGTTCACTAGCTTCGTGGATTCCAGGACTCGCGTGAAGAGGGCCAGACCCAACAGCCCGACAGTAACGGGGGATCACTGTATTTCCTTTTGTAGTCATTCCAAGTTCCTTACTGTGCACAGTTGAGGAAAGGGGTTTGAATAAGCATGATTTTGCTCAAGGGTTGCAACCCTTAATGCTCAACTTTGAAGGTTCAGCGACTTTGAAGTAAAAGTGGAGCAACCTCTGTAGAGCATGGAAAGTGATGAGAGGTAGAGAGGAATAGAAATTCAGTAAAAATTCATAAAATGACAAACATCACTTTTTAAGGCCTGACTGTGATTCACCATTACCTTTCATGACAAGGAGAAGATACACGTTAAAGCTTACAATTATTTTAGTAGTTTTTAGAGAACACTGCTTAAAAAAAGTCCTGAAGCACTAGAGGCTCGTTCTTTGTCACAGAGAGGTTCTGAGTTCAGAAGAAAGAGAGAAGAAAAAGCAGCTATCATTTCCCTTTTTTTTCTGTCTGCTCATTTGCAATCTTGCAGGAATTCTTACCAACCATCAAATGTACATGGCAGCACACACACGAGGATTAACAAGAATGAAAATGATGAGCTGCAGTCCAGCAGCAGTGTGAACAAATGATTATGTTTAAAAGGAAGAAAGGAAAAAAAAGGAAAACAAGGACTGTTATGAACATAGCCAGAAGTAAATGGAGTAGGGCTTCCTTATAAAAGAGCTGCATTCCCAATATAACACTGGCTATAAGGTACTTGCCAATGAAAACAACAAACCAGATGCCAGCAACATCTGGATATCAAATAGACTCTATCTAAATGAGAAGTCAGTGGAACTTTTCCAATATAAATTAACATGCCACATAGCAAAAAAGGAATGCAGTGCCCAGCATGAATGCAAAGTGCCTGCAGTCTCCTATGGTGTACTTCTCTCATGTTGTACAAACATGGGAACTACAAACACTACATAGGTTTTTGCACACAGGTACCTCACTGGTGTCAGGCATATTCTCTGACCAACCACTTATGGGATACATTCACCTACAAAACTGCACAGTACACAACCATGACATGAATAAAAACGAAACGCTGACTTTCTCAAGTTTAGGGAAGCGTTTTTTTGAAGTTGAACTTGATCAAATCACTGGTGTAATTTTCTCAGTAAACCAATTTTGCTCTGCATAGATTTCAAATGGACTACTGAGTGAAAACTAATTCTGGTCTCAGTATTTTTCCACCTACAAGAACACAAAGCAAGGCTGCAGCTAATGGACACATCCATAAAAAAAGGCTGGGCAAGTTCAAGTATCAAAGAGAAAGATTCACGGATAATCTAAAATTTGGAACACAAATCCCTGACCACATAATGGACACATTATAGTCCAGGTTACATATATTGAAAAAATGTCTAATATCACCAAAGACTGTTACAGAGGCTGTAGTAAATCAGAATACAAAGTCAGTACAAATTGTGCACCTTTCTCCACAGAAAACAATGACGGTTTTTCCTTTCTTAAGAAACATACTGATTTTATCATAAGAAAACTCTGACACCAGTTTTGAACACTGTTAGAAGCATAAAGTCCTCTATCAGATCACCTGTTCAGACTGCATGACCACTGTGATAACCCCTTATATCTCACCTGACTAGTTAATTTATCAGCAGTTTCTACCCACACAAGCAACTCAGCTGAAGTTCACAAGGGCATTCTAGCACTGTGTAACCCATAGAATGCAAAAGTACAAAAGCTCTCTTGTTTCTCTATTTCTATTTTTTTTCAAATGCTCTTGTGAGTATCTGCAAGTCAATGAACTATAATCTCTACAGGCTTGGACAGATTCCTTACCAGGACCAACCTCTGAAACAAAACATTGTATTCAAGAACACCTGGGTCCTCTGAATGACATGAGATGTGAATACTTTTCCAAAGATATAAAATGACAAGTAGATTAGAAATCCTTTCACTGTAGCAGGGAAGCAACATGCAAAATTAGTCTTGAAAAGAAAATGATGACCTCTTCAAACCTTCTTCCTGCCAGATGTGGAAGACCATATTCAACAATCAGGCTCTGACAGTTCTGTCTGTAACCACAGTGGAAACAACCACATTTCCAGACAGAGATGTGAAACTTTTGAAACCTCTCACAGGTTTACTTGGGCAGGAGTGGATTCCAAGTGCTTGCAATGCTTAAGGCAATGCAGGGGTTCAGATTGCAAGCTGCTAATAATTTTGAGACTGGAGCTGAGTATGATTTCTTTCAGCAAAGTTTCTCTCTCAAAGTAACTTCTCTCTAGTTTTCAAACAGACAAAAATCATCTGTAAAAGCAAAAAGGTCCATTGTCAGCAGTGTCTGCAAAGTTAAATTTAACTGAGATTTGGGAAGGTCTAAAATGTTACAAGGAATGGTTGCACTAGTGAAAACAGTTTACACAGAAAAACCACAGCATTTCCCTTAGAACTACAAACTGAGACTACAAAACAGCTAACAGAGACTTGTAGGATGTGCAGTCCCCTGTCCCAGGACTGTTGAAAGCTGAAACTCCTCTATTTCTATTTTGAGACCTTATTTTCTGGCATCAGGAACACCAAAGACAAGTTACAGTAGATTAGACAGACTGAAGAGACTCTTGCTGAATTACCTTCATTTCCTAGACTGCCATCTGATGAACACTAGCTCAGCACAACTTACACACTCTTAAGAGGGCGTGCCCTTGTCAAGAGCAACAAATAACTGACACTCTGAAAGCACAAGTTTTAAAGATGTCAGTGTGTTTTCAGGGCAAGAATTACGTATCACCTTTGAATTCTGGTCCAATCCAGTGCAAGGATCAAGTGAACACCAGGGATCAATAGCAGCCTTTGCACCCCCTAGACAAGAGCAAAGAGTACAGCGCTTCAAAGGTCTTCTAAAATCAGTACACGACATTACATTCCTCATTTTCCCTTTATTAACCATATTCCCTTCATATTCCCCAAAATTCCCTGATGAAGCAATGCTTTCCCTACATACAAGCATACAAGGATGCATTTCTCACCAGGCCATGGTGAGGAGAGCTGCAGAAGAGCCCAGTGTAAGAAGAAACCGCTTTCCTTAACACAAAGATCCCTCTGTCTTCTCTCTCCTCCTCAACTCCTAGCGATGATGATAAGGAAAAAAAGTTTTCTAAACTACCTATTTGTGTTCTCACATATCACCATCGAAGTAAAGACCAAGCACGTTTGGGAAGCCTTCAGTCTGCACATTTGTTTGCTTACTTGCATCAGAAACCCAGAAGATTGAAATGTACATTTGCCTTTGCTCATTTTCTGTAGTTCTATTAAACCACAGTCCAGAAACTGGCCCAGAAAGCAAGAGCTGCTTAGCCTCACTGGCATTCCCCTCGCTGCCCACAGGCTACTAGAAATATGATTTTTAACAAGCTATCATGCTTCTCACTGCACAAATGGAGTTTTGAAGATTTTTAGACACTGCACAAAACAACTTTGCATCTGGCAGGTATTGTCACAGTGTTTATAAGTAAGAAACAGAACACTTGACTTTCCCACAGAGCAGTAAACAAGAACTGACGTTGCAAGACAATAACTTTTGAGAAAGAGTATGAGCCAGCAGACTTTTCTCCTGAATGATTCCTCTCTCCGGGCATGAGTCTATGCCTACTACACTGTACCCAAATGGGAATCAAGCTCCAGGACATCTAAAAAGTGTTACTTATGCATCATAGCTTGAATGAATCACAGAGCAACGGGAGAGGAAGTAAACAGTGCAGGATTGCGTGGGGACTGTTGTGCAGCAGAAGCACCAGTGTACCACACACTAGCTGCAAAACTCTGAGAATCCAGACAGTTAGGACAGTTCTCTCACATCAAATAGGTAGTTACTGTTTTGCAATATGACTGGCCAAAGAGATATGAGAAGACTGGGGCACACACCCCCCCACCCACACACACATACATCATGACCTTAAAACATAGTTTGTCTCATTTTTTTATTTCACACTCTTCTGCTAAGTTTTAGATGAGCCTATGCCAGGCAAAGCAGAGCAAAAAAATGTAACATTACAGAAAACACAGAAAAAACCTAAGCAGATCTTCCATGATTTTGAGGTTTCTTTTAGGCTTGACTCAGTGCTGGATAATGCTGAACCATTGGCAGATTCATCTTTCTCTCTCTGGGCTTCCCAGATGAGTACAGAAAACAATGTACAGAAAACTCAGTTCCGAAAAGTAGTTCCATACTTAGTGTAATGTCTGCTCTAACATTTAGGATCTCTGAAGTTCTGTATATATGTATACCAAAGATTATCCAAAAGCATGATGAATATTTCATTAACAGAGATTTTATTGCAAATATTTCTGAATGCAGCAAAAAAGATCTACACATCTACACTGCAACAGTCATAACAAACACTTGAAAAAGTCTATAAGCGTCTGCGTTTGAGAACATCTTGATGAATAAAAGAATCCTGACATTTCTGGTCCATTCAGAAGAGAATATTAAATCCCTTTAAGCCTTCTCCTCCTAAAAGACTTGCATTTGAAGACATGTCAACTTTATTCAGTGAGAGCAAGTTCACTTTGCAGAACAGTGATGTTGGAAAGGAAACAGACAAAATAGTTTAAAAAAAAAACAAAACAAAAACCTAGCGGTACCTCAGATCCAGAAGTCTTTGATCTCTTTGCAGGAATTTCTTTATCCTATAGGGAAAGAGTGAAGAAAAAAACAGCATATAAAGAATATGAGAGAGCAATACTGTATTCACATAAATACAGACAACAGTAGTTTGAAATGCAATTGAAACCTCCCTTCTCGACCATAAATGCCTAAACTACATATAACTTTTAAAAGTAAGTACTGTTCACTGAGAAATTTTAACCTTTGAGATGTTAACAGAGGAAGATAAAAAATGTACAAGGATACATCCACTTTCTCCTAACCACAATTTAGGCCTGTCCTCCACTGATTAAAAACACACTTATCCTTCTGTACAGCTGAAGAAGACAAAATAATCCAACACAAACAAAACCAGTATGGAGTCATCCATCATGAAGTCAAATCTACAAAGCTTAGATTAGGGGATGCAAAGCCTGTAACATACAATTCCGTAAGTTCTCCTCTTACAAAGAAGGCAAAACTAAGACTCCTCACAATGACTCCCTCTCTTGCTCCCCGCTTAGGCTCTGTATCAGGTAGAATGCTACACCCCTGCTCACACACCAACACGAGGCTCTCCACATTGATCAGACATTGCTGTACTCTACTGAAAAATCATAGGCTATAACCCACTCCTACAAACTCGAAACACTAGATGTAGGGACAGCAACGACAACAGGGAATGTGTGACGGAAATTCCCACTGCTTTTCCAGCACTAGCACCCCCTGAATGGGGCATCTTAGTAATGGCACTATGAAAGACTTACCTCGTCCATTGACTAGCACTTGGGTCTGCTGATCAAAAAGGTTTCATTCATATTTTTAACCTCTCAGTTTTAGTAATTCAAGAGATTGGTTACATCAGTTCAGAAGTCTCCCTCTGAACACGTTAAAACCACTGACCTTTCAAACCACTCAAATCATCCACAGAGACTCAACAGATCAAGGAAACGGCTCAAACCCTCCCAAGCTGTTTGTGCAAAAAGCACACCACAGTAAGCAAACCTACACCTAAACGTAAGACTGGCAGCTCTCCCACCAGTGACAGACAGCACAGGCATTTCATTATTGCTGAAATGAAGCCCCAGAGAGGACGGCTAACCAAACGTGGAAGTGCTCAGCCGCACCTCACGTGCTGCCATCCTCCAAAGGTAGGATTACCACTCCTCCCTTGGGCATTACTGTTGGCTTCCAATTATAATGCTCCCTCTGGGAATTAAAGGAAGTTACACAGGCATAAGTAGATGATGTACATCTACTACAAAGAAATGTGCGCTTTTAATTGCAAGTGGAGGAAACTGCCAACTGCAAAACAGTAACAACAGAAGATTAATTCAAGTGCACATAAACACAAACCTTAAACACAGAGAATTATCACAAGGTACACTGAGGGTTCCTCCCACCCTCAATCACGGGAAGACTTAAAGAGACACTTAGACTTGTCTATACAGCAATCCTTATGGTTCATTGCAAGTTACTGAATCCTGCAGACAAAATTTGGTGGAATTATTCTGCCTGTATTACATAAGGGATCAGCCTGGGTTAGAGTGGTCCTTTCTGGCACTATACATTTCTCTGTCGATTGCCCCCCAACAAAGAGAGAAAAACGCATTTAAAACCTGTATTTTTACTGAAAGAATGCCAACTAAAATGTTGGCATCTTGAAATTAATTGTTTCAAGACATAAATATGTACCTCTTTAGATCCAGCAAACAGCGGAATGTCATGAAATGGAGAAATATATTTACCATCTTCATTCTCTGAAAGACAAAAGAAAGAAGAAGCATTGCAAATCCAAATATACACTATAAGATGTTGGTAGGGCTAAACATTTTGCAATACATAAACATATACGTATATGCTACGATTATGCATCAGTTTAGGTGCCGATGTTTAATTTCAATTATTGAAAAATAACCTACAAGCAGGACAAGGAATTTGACTGTTTTGATAAGGAATCAGTAGAATCAAATTTCTTGTTTTAGTATTCAACACTGTGCTTCTCTACTAACTAGCTGGCAATACAAGCCATGTAAAGATGGGAAGATCCTTTAATTCTCTTTTTCTCCTCACTGGCCATATGCAAACAGACACAACCACACTGACAGAGTAAAAAAAACCAAACCCCAAAGGACCCTCATTTCCACCAGTGATAACTGAATTCATCTGAGTTTCTAGCAATGTTACTAGAACAATGTGATTTCACCGTATTTCTAATACACTGAGTTCCAGGACCACAAACAGAAAATTCCCCAACACTGTAGGCCAGAGTCTCATCAAAAAAGTAACTGAGGAATGGGATAATTGCTCAAGGCCCTAAATATGAAATATCAACCACATCTTGAAACCAGCAGAAACTGGTGTCAACTTGATGGGAGCCCAATGCGCACCTCAGCCTTGCAGATGCTCAGCAGACCCTTAAGTTTTTCAAACTGAATTTTTTCAACATACTAAAAGCCCAAGTACCACAAGTGGTACCAAACCAGTGTAAATGCAAAGTCATATCCCAAGGAATTTCTCCTCTGCCAGTACCCCTATTCACAGTAAAGGGAAAAGGAGACAAGGAACCTCACTTAGCTTTGGACTTCACTTTGACCACCTCAGCAAAGAGGAGTACGTAAATGGACTTGATTTGCAACTCCCGGAGGCCTCCCAGACGCTCTCCCCAAACAAAACAAGGTTCAGCGTCAGGCTGTTTATTCCCACTAAATCAAGTGACTTTCTCTGGATGAGCTGATGCGCCGGCAGCCCCAGGGAACGAGCACCACGGAGCTCTGGCAGGATGCTGCCAGCCGGGGACATGACGCCTCTGCTTCTCCCACACCAGCGCACGTCAGAATTGACTGCCTGGAGGTCAACGGACCAAAAACGTACAAAACCATTGCTAGAGAATTAGCAACCAAACAGATAACACTGATTCGAAACACACTGCTAAGGAATTGGCACACAAGCAGACATCACTGTTACGAAACTGCGTGTACCGAACGCCGCACACCCCACGCTCTCCCGGGGCCCGGAGCACTGCCCACCTCCTCGTTCCCTCACTCGCTGCCCCCCCTCGGGGCCGCAGCCCCACGTTCTGGATGCCAGCCTCCCGTCTCGGTGACGTTTCTGGAAGGAGGGCGGGCGGGCTGCCCCGCTCACAAGGCACTGGCTGTGCTGCCACACGGCAGAGGCTCCCGCGGCTGGCCTTGGTCTGCCCCGGCCCCGCAACGCGGCACCTCGGCGGCCCCGGGGAAGGGCACGGCTGAGCGGGACCAGCGTCCCCTCCAAAAGCCGGGATCCCTACAAGATCTGCCCTCAAGCTCTAGGAAGCACTGCTCCCCCGGGCAGCGAGGGGGAGGCTCGGGGCAACACCTCAGCCAGTCCGAGGAGCCGCCGCCCCCCATCCGTGCGCCCCGCGGGACGAGGAAGGAAGGGGTTTATGGAGCCCGGGTGCTGCTACTTACTAAAGTAGAGGCGGNGGCCCTGCCCCGCCTGCCCCCGCCGGCCGCCATCGGCGCCTCTCGGGGAGGAGGAGGAGGCTGTAGGGTACCCAGATGAAAGTGATCATTAAAAAAACCCCGACCCGTACTTGAGGTGGCAGGTGACCCCCGGCGGGAGCCAGGGAAGCCTCTGCAGGGCGCACCCCAGGTGTACCCCGGCTGAGGTGTCCCCAGGCACCGCCGTATGGGAGCGGCTGCCGAGAAGACGCATCCAGGTTCTTCTCAACTTGCTCACTTACTGTTGTTTTTGCAGAGCCTTATATGCTACAGAGTTATCATACAATGTTCAGTAGGTGAGCTACATATGAATCCTAGTTCCCACCTGGGTCATGGTTGGTATCAGCACACCTCCAACATTCTGCTGGCAATCGGTACTTTATGGGTGCACATTCTTTGCTGATCGGTGTAGTTAAAACCTAATCCTCTTAACCCACCTCCAACCTCCTGCTGGCAATTTTTGGTCTATCACCCCCTGTGTTCCCAACTTAATTCACTCTTTGGTTCATTACTCCTTTTGGTGGTGCCAAGTAATGGGACACGAGGCAACGGTCTGAAACTTGCAGAGGATGTTCCATCTGACCATGAGGAAGAACTTCCCTGTGTGGGTGACCAAGGACTGGAAGAGGCTGCCCAGAGCCTTCCTCAGTGGAGATATTCAAGAACAGTGCGGATGCAATCCTTTACATCGTGCTCTAGGATGATCCCGCTGGAGCAGGGAGGTTGGGCCAGATGACCCACTGTGGTCCCTGTCCAGACTGACCCGTTCAGTGAAGTGTGGATGCAAAATTAGGCGTGATGGTAGCCGGGTTGCTATCCCTACTTGAGGCCCAGAGCAGTGTGTAGCCCCTGCCTTGCTGCTCCCTAGGTAGAGCCGGGTTTGTTTCTTCTTGGCACACAGTTTTGTGTCACCCAAGCCAGTCTGTACCTGCACTGCTTATAGCGAGGCCATTCACGTGGTTTGCCAATAGTACATGCGTTTTTATATTGAACTCTGCTGATACTGAAATAAGATTCTCATCTGTATTCATGTTGCACTGCTTTTAAAACTTAATACCTCTACAAATTATCTGATTCCTTTGAATTCCCTTTTTATTGATCCTTGAGGGCAGTCTCAAATTAATTTCCTCTATTGGTAAGGGTGGTAGTTCTTGCAGTAGTGCTTCTTATTTGTGGATCTTTCAAAAATTCCTGAAAATGGACAGATACCACTCATTACTTTTCATTGATGGAGAAACTGAGGCACAACAGTTGTTGCATCATCAGTCTTAAATTCTAAGCCAACTATCTTGTGTATTCACCTTTAAAGGCAGTCAATATTAGCTTTGAACTTTAACTGTGATTTGAATTACCATGAAAGATCTCTGCAAGACAGCTTCATGTTATCCTCATTATCTTACACAACATTTTAAATGTTGTTGGGAATTATTTATTTGCAGCAGAAAGGCTAAATCAGTCTCTTCCATCAGACTTAAACAACATGTAACTACCTCTTCACATTATTCGTTCCCTTTCCTACATTGGTAGATCCGTCTTCAAAGGAGTCAGGATTTTATGTTCAGTGTGTGCAGTAAGGACACAATTATTTTACACCTGAGCAGGAGATGTTCATGATGGCCTCAGTCACTGTTCCTCTGTTTACTTCTCTGAAATGTGTTAGTTGCTGCTTTGGATCTTTGAGGAAGATGGTCTCCTCTGATTCCTGCTGCTACTTGCTATATTTGTGACAACGGGCTTATCTCCAGGATATTTTGCAGGCCAATTGCCCACTTTTACTACTGAAATACGTAGTAGTTCATGTTTCACTAGAGGAGCTGGCATCTTGCTTTGCTGTTTTCATCAAATGCAAGGCTGTCAGCGGTAATCCCCTCCACTGGACATGTAGGGATGAAATTCTTCACAGAATCATAGAATGACCTGGGTGAAAGGGACCATAAAGACTGTCTAGTTCCAACCTCTCTGCCATGAATAGGGACACCTTTGACCAGACCAGGTTTCTTAGAGTTCCATCCAACCCGGCCTTGAATACTTCCAGGGGTGGAGTATCCACAGCTTCTTTATTCCAGTGCCTCACCACCTTCACAGTAAGTCACTTCCTAATAACTAATCTAAACCTATTCTCTTTTAGTTTGAAGACATTTCCCCTTGTCTTGTCCCTACAGGAGCTGGTAAAAGGTCCCTTTCCATTTTCCCTTCAGGTACTGGAACATCTCTGAAGTTAATAATTTTTTAGGTTTGTCAGGAGGGCAAATAATCTGTTTTTCATATGGAATAATTAAAACAGTGAAAACCTAGATTTTTTTCTATTATTATAGATTCTATTATTATGTGCTTTCTTTGAGTTGGCCTGCGGCTGAAATGGACAAGGTTAAAAGGAAACGTACCATAGGCCTGGCCTTCCATCTCTGCTCATTTCTGAGGAATCTGTATTTCATTTATGGAAGGTCAGAACCTTTGAAAATCACTTACTGAGCACACACACAGTACTTTTACACTTGCAAGTTGAGTTGCAAGGTTATTCTAGTAGGAGCCCGATACATATTTATTTTCCTACACAAGCTTGAAAGTGAAATACATGGCAGTGGCCAGGAGTCCCTGTAAGATGCACAGAGTATGAGCATAGTTTTCCATTGCCTTGAGTTGTGATCATGGTCTTACCTAAAGCTCTCTCACCTGTAATGGGAAATCAGCTGTGATGCACTTAGAATTTATGAAATATAAACAAGTTTCTGTGCAGGCACTGTTTAGATGCAGACATTGATGGCATCATGCTACCTAGCAAGGGTAGATGATACAGAAGAAAAACACATAGAAACCCTGTTAAGGCTGCCAGAGCAGAGAACATGAGGTTTTAGGACTTTAGGGCATCCAAAGTTATCCTACTACTGCAGAAATAATAAAAGGTTTGATTGTATTTTTCAGTATTGTCATTATGTTACAGAGAATATGGCAGAAGTACACACACAATCCCTCAAGTCATATTTGGGTAAGACCAGCTTCCTGGTTAGAACAAATTTACTTCTAACATCCTTTAATCTTTGAAACAGATGAATGTTTCAGTATTTACCTTAAGCAAATTCTCCAGAATTACTGAGTCTTTTTCACATTCATTCCCAAGCATTTTACATCCAGATCCTTATACGTAGTATCATTCCAACTGGCCCTGCAAAAGGCATTTATTGCACTGATCCCATTTATTGACCTTGAAAGTGCTTCCACAGAAAAACAATGAAAACATTGCTATTTATTTCAATGAAATTAGAACTAGGTCCTTAAGTAGGACTTACAAGGTACTTAGGTTTTATGCTTGCTCTCTGCACAGGGGTGTATCTCATTCCAGCAAAATGCCACTGGAGTATAGCAAAAACTCAGCAGCAATATAATCATCTAAGCCTGAAGGACATCCTTATTTTAAAAGTTTGTACTCTGCAGTGTACGTTTACATTTATTTTATACAATTTTTTATATACACACATATCGTATTTTTAAAAACTACTGTTTTGCCCATGAAAATGCTGCACAAATTAAATGCAGAAAACACTGTCTATATTATAATTTAAAGACACCCATCCTCCTGAATGAAAATCATTTTCATCTTTTCAGCTAATAAGGCTTTGAAGAATTTCATTAGTACCACTATGTGCTATTTCAGTGTGTTTGCTCTTGACTGGTGATCACATCATTATCATTAAATTTTGCTGTAACAGAACTTCTATCTTCATGGCTTATATTAATCTGAAGGAATCAATTCCTGCCAACCTTCTGTTTTTCTGCTACATGCGTGCAAAAGGCCAGCAGTGACCGATAGCAATCCTGCCTGCCCAACCACCTCAGATGAACAGGCCACTGCCTGCACTTGCTTGCCAGTATTCCCTTGTTCGGCTGTCACCCTCTCACCAATATGCCACCGGATCAGCTCCCACCAGTGCTCCCTAGATCAGACCAAACCTATCAAGGCTAGCTGAGGCAGTTGAGGGACACTGGGCCAAGTTAGTCAGGCTGCTGTCCAGCCTGAGTGTGTTGAGGAGCATGACTCCTCCTGCAGAGGACTGTCAGTGCACAGATCTGCAGGAGTCGTCAGTAACCTCTTTCATTGGCACGGCTGGATTTGAGAGAGGACAACTAGAGAGGATGTCTATGCGCAGCCTACTTATAAACGTCTTTGCATTTTCCTCACTGATGAATGCCTGATGGTAACAAAAGATTGTATCACCTTGCTAAAAGAAAGAAGTATGTATTTCAGTAACTAGAACTAGGTTTACCAGGTTATGTTACTTTCCATCTTCATGCAAATAAAACCAGAGGCTTCTATCCCAAAGAAACTAAGTACCTTGGGACAGATTGTGCCCTGGTCTTTTGGTTTTGGTTTGTTTGGTTTTGGTTTTTCTTTGTTTTGTTGTTTGAGGGTTTTTGGTTTTGTTTGTGGTTTTTTTGTAGCTGTGAATTCACTTGAATAACCCAACTGATTTATATGATCCTCTATATGCAAAATTCGGATTTACATGACCATGTATAGGAAGAAGTCAAGTGTACACCCTGTTCCCGTCTGAACAAATTGTCTGAGGTGTTAATTTCCTTTTTAACAATCCTTTTTGTCAGACTCCCTGTAATGTATGTTAGGATTCACTTGCCGGACTTGGCTTCTCTGGACCCCTGCCTAGAAAGCAACTTAGCTATCAAGAGGCCAGGCCACTGTGGCTGGGTCACATTTTCTAGGACATGGCCATTTCTTCTCTCCTAGGCATCTGTACTGAGTTTGTTTAGAGCTCTGTGAACCAAGGATTTTTAGCCTACCCTAGCTCCCATCCAAACTTGTTTGTGAGTATGAACTAAAACTTAGGATTTTTAAGACTCTTATCTTTGTTATTCCAAGGCAACTTTGCCATCACAAATCACCAAATAACATTCCTGTTTATTCTTCCATTCATTCTTCCACATACATGCACAAACACAAATATAGAAAGGAAAAGAGGCTCCAGTTCAGCTACAAAAATACAATCTGGAAATAACAAGTTTTAGTGTGAAGCTGCAAATCTATAATCATTCAAAATAGGGACCTAAAAGAAAAATCTTGCCTGTTGTTCGTGATAGTCCTTTTTTAGGCTCCATTCCTGTCTTGATTTGTGAATTGCCAGGCATAATGTTTTCAAAGAATCACACAGGAAACATTTCACTGTTGGTAATTTCTACACCCCCCCTATTTTACATTGAAACATAACAATAATGAAGATTCATCTTCCTGTTCTTTTACCTGTGCCTCGCTTGTTTGCTTGTCTTTCCTCATTAGCTTTGATATCACAGTGCCATCTACTTGATCAACAGAGTCAGGTTATTTTCCTTAGAAAATAACTATGCAGCTGTAACTCTGAAGAAATCAAAAGGCTGCTCAGTTTCCTAGCAAGTTCCCTCTCCTTCTCACCTCCCAGCCCTTTCAAAGTAGTAGTGCCTTACATGTCTGCCTTTGGGAGCTGGCCCAACTCTGAGCCTGCTTTACAGAGCTTCACAAAGCCCAGCTGGATAGTGATGGATCGACAGGCACTGCGAGGACAATTCAAGCCATCGACCTTTCTCGCAGCATCCCGTCTCTTCTCTGGCAGGTGTTTTAATTTGAGAGACGGGTCCCCCTCTGTAGCCACAAAACATGTGAGCGTTTTTTATGTGTAAACTGGAGCAGAGGTTTTGTTTGTGGTAAGAAAGCATCACAGCAGTTGGAGGAGATGGAGTGCATACCTTGAAAAGTTGAGCCATCCCTTCTTAGAAATATCCGCAGCCTAGCCTGAGCCCTGGCAGGTATGTATTTTATGAATTTTTTTCCTACAAATATTTAGACAAGAAACACTGTAGACAGGGCAAAAAGAAATTGTCACTGTGCACTTACTTCTAAAGACCTGTTTCTCTACAGGAATCACCAGTTTGGCGAGATCAACAGTAAGAGTGAAGGTGAGACTGCCACACTAAATAACTTTTCACCTAAAAGACAGGCTTTTTTCTTTTTTTGTACTATTGCAAGGTGTTTGAAGTTTCTTTCTATGTAAGTAATTTTGATTCACTCATTTCGAAAAATCAGTGTATAGACTCCAGTTTTACCTATCCTTAAGCTCTTATCCTTCCCTGTCACTCTGTTCTTACCTTGGTTGCAAACTGGTAGGGTGTACGTACCAGCAACTTTCTGGTGCTCAAACTCCTTGGTGGGCCTTGCACATGATTATTCTTATCAAAGCCTCAGCGTTTTGTCCCACAGGAGACATCTTTGCTATGAGTTGTGCAGAGTGACAAGAGGTACAAGCTGGCTTTTAAACACACTTGGGCTTGTCTGTACAGAGGCAGGCAGCTATAGAGACATCTGCACTCTTTGCTGTCATGCTCCACCTGTGAGGAGGCTAGGACAGTTTTCTACAACAGTACCGTGGTACCATTCTGCCTCTCCACTGCCTGTTAAACGTTATCTCTTTCTATGGACAAAACGGGCTGGTGAAGTCACCCTGCAGCTGCAGATGGGGCTGTCTTTTTGCTTGGTGGCTGTGCTGGCCATTGCAGTGACCAAACTTGAAAATACCAGTCCGGTGTCATTGCTGCAGGACTACAGCAGTGTTCTGTGCCTCCACTCTAGGAGAGCAGGCACAGTAGTCAACCCACACCAGCATGTCTGGTGTATCCTGTGCGACACTAAGTTATAAAGAAATCTTCTGTAACAGCTGTGAGGCATTACAATAACATAAATAACTGTTTGCTCACTTAATGGCCAACAATCTTGATGGCGCTCCTGGTTTTTATAGCTCAGGACTGAGATAAAGGTTTGCATTGACCGTGCAACAGTAAGGTCTTATATGAGTCTAATAAGGTTGCTTGGGAACACAATGCCAATATTTTCTGTGTTGACACCTGCACCTGTTCTGTCTCTTGAGCAGGGTGGCTTCCATGCAAATAACTCCTATGTGAGCGCTCACATCCACCGCATTCCACTTTGCTTTGTAGAATTAAATGGGCACAACACAGAGTGGTCAAAGAGATTCTCATATTCATTGTAAAGAGAGCATTTTGTCTGCATAGATGTCAAATATTCCTTGTCTTATGGATTACTGACTTTGATACTGCTTGCCCTTTAGTTGTGACTGAGGCCAGAAGAGAAAGGGAATAATTTGGAATTGAGAGAGGGTTGCTCATACTATTGTGAGTGACAGTTGAAGTCAAGTCCTTCACATGCAGCTCTGTCTGTACTTTGTGTGGCATTTTGTTATAATCCAAGTAAAGTTCAGAAAATGATGATAACAGTTTATAGTTTATAGTGAGATATATATCTCACTTAAATGCATATTTAGGTTGGACTAGATGATCTTTGCGGTCCTTTCCAGCCTTATCGATACTGTGAATACTGTGAATATCTGATAGTTTTTACATATTTCTCCTGTTGATTGCACAGGCAAAGCTTACTAGCTTACCAGGCTGTGTCTCAAAGCTCCCTCCCTCCAGAGACAATAAGGAAGCCACTGGTCCTGAATGCGTCCCCCTCATTTGGAGTGTGTTACAGAAGACACGCTATTTTCAGCTTTTTCCATGCTGAGTGGCACAGAGGAGGTATTTTGAATTTGCAGAAAGTATTTATCTACGTTTCTAAATTGTTTTGTAAACCTGCTCTAGGCTCCTGTCTGCCTCTGAAATAATGCTGCTGGTCTGAAGCCAGGTAAACTACTGCAAGTGCAACAGCAGCAGCAAACTACAGCTGCCTTTCCCCATAACCATTCTCTTGCTGAATGAACACATACCTATTCACACGCTGTGACTTATTTGAGGAGGAAGTGGAAGACAACTTTTGCATGTGGGTAGGTTGCTGTCGTAATGAACACCTGAGCAAACTTTACTATATCCTATCTTGGCTGTAACTCTGCATATGTGGCAGAGTGTACAAAGCCAAGAATTTTATAAAGTTTGCTCTTCAACCTCCACTCAGTCAAAATACATTCCCTAGTTCTTCCCCCGAGCCATCTTAATTTAAATAAATGTAATGAAATCTCTCATCAGTGATGGGACCTGTGTCTTCTGAAAAGCATGACACTGTAAAATCCTGGTGGGGGAAGATACCTTCTGTGGGTAAGTGGCTCAAGCAACCATCCGCCCTACCCACAGCTGCTCACATCCCTGCGTCATCCCTTGCCTCATGCTGCCACAACTGCTTTCGTAGCTGGGTGATGAACTACTCAGGATCACAGATCCAGATGGAAAATAGCCCAGGGAAAAGGGGTGAGGGAGGGAGTTTTCTGCCAGATCACTTCCTTCATCTTGTCTCAAATGTGTCTGTTTACACCCTGCAGAAGTAATGGGAACAAAATCATCTCGGGAAGGGGGGCAGTTAGGGTGGTGACTGTTTAAACCAGTTTTATCATCCTCGATGAATGCCAAGCCATTGCTTCGAAAAAAAAACCTCCTCCCAAAGTCCCCAGTGCCAGGAAATTGGGTGGTTGATTTCCCTCAACTCCCATCGTCTGTGTACCATGTACTTGTTGCTGAGCCTTTGACGGTTGTCACCAGTCCGTCCATGCTCCCTGCTGTCACCAATGCTCTGTGTTTCAAGGAACTTTTGTGCTCTGACTTGCAGAATAAAGACTTTCTTATGAAATATCAAAGAGGAGGCAGGACGTAACACATAAATTGCCTATGTAATATGTGACTTCTCTGTGTGAGCACAAAGTCTTCCCAGTATTCCCCTCACCACTTTATTCCTCTGCCAGACTGTGTTTGGGCTGAACACTTTGTGCAGCACTGGCATGGTGCTGCAATTTGACGTAGTAAATTGCTTAACAGTTTCATAACCTTTTCCTTTCACTGCTGGGCAGAAACGAGGGTATTTGATCAGGAGGTTGCATCACAGGACCAGCTTTGTAAAGAAAAATAAAAGTTGGAAACGAGGTTACACTACTATATTTCATCCCCACTTGCTTTTACTAGACAGTCCTGCAGGGACACAGCGTGGCAGCGCTGAAGGCGTATGGTCTGCCAGTGTCAGTCAGAGGGACATTAGTCCCCTGGCAGATGCTGTGGCAATGATTAAGCGTGAAACTGACACCGATTAGGCTGCACCACGGGGCCCCCGCCAGGCGTTTCCTACGGCAGCGAGGGCCACGGGATCGGATATCACAGTGGCAGCAGTGATTGCTGCTGATGGCTGTTGGGGCTCTTTCCAGGATGAGTCCGGTCCAAGCTTAGATGCCAGCAACTCCTGCTGTTTTGACATGAGGCTTGATTAGACAGGCGCTGCGGAGGATCACTAGACAGCACATGTGTGCCAGAGGCCATTGCTAACAGACAGGGTAATAAGATCTCTTCCAGAGGCTGATCCAGAGGTATTACGAGCTAGTGTTTTGGTATCCACTGCCTTGGTCATCAGAGCACAGTGGTTTGTTGTAGCATCCTTTGCAACTCCGTGGCAGGCTTTTGCCTTGGCTTCAGCCTCTCTGAGCGTAGCGTGAAGCTCGACAGAGCCAGGTTCAAGATAATCATCAGTTCCCACCTGCCGGAGGGGCTTTCGTCTCAGTCCTTATCTTCATCGTCCTGGGCAACTGGTCTCCTTTCAAACTTGTAGATCTGGAGTTTCCAGCCCAAAAGCTACACCTCTCCGTGGCTTTAGGGGACTAATGCAACTCGATACATGAGGAGGTGGGGGCCCGACCAGGCTGCCCGTTGGGCATTAGCCCAGGGGAAGGAGAAGGCGGGAGGTTTAAAGGGGTGTCTGGCCTCCCTTTCCCATTTGCCTTGCCCTCTGCTTCCCGCTGCCCAGCAGTGCCCGGAGGGAAGGGGCTCTGTGAAAGGACGGCAGTGCCCTGCCGCAGTCTGCCATCTCCTTGCTAGGAAACCTGGAGAATGCGACTCCCGGCCCGCGGCGCCGGCCGGCACGGCCCTGCGACGGAGTGCGGAGTGTGCCCTGGAGCGGGGAAAGGGTCCGGGAATGGCTGCGGCTTGGGGCTGGCCCTGAGTGCGGCCCCGCCGGGCGTGCTTGCACATAGCGCAGGTGAATGCAAACACCGCCCGGGGCGTCACCTTCCCGGGGGTGGAGCTGCTCCGGCACAGGTGGCAGGGCTGAGGCCGGGGCCCTGCGGAGCCTGGGGAGCCCTGCTCCAAAAACAAGCCCAAAGCAACCATCCTTCACCTAGGCAGTGAGTCTGCCTACTTGAAAATCAAGCTACTGCCTGCCCCTGCCACTAGCACCAAGCAAGGCTATCCCTGGCGAGCATGGACTCTTCGGGGAAGGAAGGCGTGGGGGGAAGGAAGAGGAATTTGGCCCTGCTGAGAAACAAGCTGTACATGGGGGAGAGGAGGAGGACGGAGCCCGTGGTGGAGAGCAGCACCACCGCCGGAGACCATGGCACCTTGAGGAGAAGTCAGTCCGACAGGACAGAGTACAACCAGAAATTACAAGGTACTGGGGAAGCTTCTTTGGTGCTCTACTGTAGGGATGGTCTGAGCTGGGGTGATATCTCGATGTCCCTTCAGGCTGCGGTCTTGATACGTGTAAAGAAAAGAATGGAAGTCTCTGACCCCATGTGCTCTGTTGAAATGAGCAATGACCCCTCTCACCCGTGTCCCCCACCTCTAGGGTGTGAAATGTTTCCCCAAATTTTTCTAAATAGCGTTGTGTAAACAGGACACAAAATATAACCAAAGGTTTTGATGAATTCCTGCAAAACACAAATGCAACTAGGACCTTTCTCGTTCATCACCAGAATGCATTTGCAACGCAAAGAGTAATGAAAACAGGATGGCTCTGCCCTCTCTGCTTTTGGCTGTTGTATCAAGTGGAGTTTAGCCAAGTCATTGGAAGCATCAAGGACAATTTTTTTTCTCAGTTAAAAATATGTTTCAGGATCTGCTGCATAGATTGTGCAAGGCTGAACTAAGTATGTCCAAATACATGTTTGGATGGATATACTGATTCAAATTATAAAATTATGGAGAAGGTTTCTTTTCAAATACATTAACCAAATTGCATCTGGACCACAAATCATAGTAAATTATGTCAATATTGGGCTTGTCAATCAAAAATTACATGTGATGCCACAAACGGAGGAAAAGCATGAAGAATGTGAATGGCTTTCTGGGAGCACTCTGGAACACCAACTGATGAATTTCTGTGAGTTTCCAGGAGCTTGAACAACAGTATCCTATCACAAATGCACGGTTTGAGCATTATTATACTGTGTGTATTACTAATAGTGATATAACTGCCTAGTAGTGTCACTGCTGTGACCATAATCCTTTATGGGAAAATAAAATATAAAAATACTTTAGATTGCTCTATTGTGGTTTTAATGCACTTAATTAGGAAGTAGCATTGCATCAGAGGGAATAAAAGCAGAAAACAAAATAATAAGCCTGAAAGTAATAGGTTTTCTGCATATGCTGAGAACAAGAGTGGTTCATCAATTATGCTGTTCCCTCCTCATGATAGGTAATCAATGAGAAGGTGAAAAATGCTCAGTTAAGTCAGGCCTGTGCATCAGGGTTGGAGGTGTTCCCCAGCACAAGCATGGATCACTGTGGCTGAGCAGGCAAGCTCCTGGCATATGTCCCACCAGAACAGCAGTTTTTAACTTGTGAATGGGGCTGCCCAGGTGAGGTCAAGGTTATCAGTAGTATCCAGCAAAAAGTGGGAGATCTTTCCATCCCGTGGCGGTCATGTTCAAGCCATGAATATCTCCTGTTTAAAATCTGAAGCAAAGGACGTGGGGAAGCCTAGGAAGTCATGGCAGAGCATGAGGTTATGTTCATGGCAGCAGTCCAAGCAGACGGTAAATCAAGCTTTACAGGTCCTGCCACCAGCTGAGGCTGTGCAGCCACACATTGCACTGATCTGGTATTAGCTCGCTGTGCTTGCTTGCATTTGTTCAAGAAAAACGGTGATGGGTTAACAAGGTGCGTTATAGGCTTTATATTGGATTAGAAGTTCCCTGTCCTCAGAGTGAAAATACAAAGGTGGTAGAAATTCCTATAAACTGTATTTACAGTTGCCATAGAAAGAAATGCAGTTGTGTGCCAAGGCCTGACCTGGATCAAATTTTCCTGAACTAGATGTGCCTGAATCTGATAATGACCACAGATCCCAGACCTAATGTTACCAGCCAGTGCCGCTGATGTTCTATGATCATACATCTTTATGTTCTTTGTTTTTCTCACTAACACTTGGATGTGAAGCAGCTTACTCCAAGGTGAGGGAAGTGGTTTTGTGGGCACAAAGTTTTTGAGTTTTCCATTCTTGTTAAGAAAACTCAGCAGCTCTGGTGATAGGTAGTCTGTTGTGTATCACCAAGTGGGACTTTGTGATCGCTCTAGAATGGTAGATGCTTTGCGGAAAGTTATACGTAAATGGTAACTTGCACTTACAGTGCTTTCCCTGCAATTCTTACGGCAAGTATTTAGTTGTCTCTCCCTTCTGTTGTGTCCTGTTAATATGTTCTGTAACACATTGTCTGCAGAGCTGGGGTAAGTATAAGCACAGACAAGGATAGGTAAGACAGAGATGCAACAGCAGTGAGCCCTGCAGAAGGGAGCTCCTGTGAATGGGAGAGATTTCTACAGCTAAAAGTCAGGGGCTGCAGAACCCCACCTCTGCTACTGACTGGCAGCCTGGGCAGAGCACGGGGACCAAGTGTCTTTACACAGCCCAATGTCAGCTTTGCAGTGCATTTGTGCAAGGTGAAACATGGGCAAGACGTCTCTGGAGAGCCCTTCCAGTCCTCTGAGTGCTTTAAATGGCTCTCGGAGTAGGAACCAGATTGTTGCCTGCCACAGCCCGTTCCAACAGCTCTGAAGTCGATGTCCGAAGTGCAGCTTAGTGTGCTGGAAACAGAGCCTCAAAGAAAGGCCTTTAAACAAAACAACAAAGGCCTTTAAACAAAACAAAAAACCCCCACACTCACCCACAAGAGTGCAAGAAGTCAGGCATAAAAACTCCTGAGAATTCAGTTTCTGCCCTTGGATTTCACTGAAGTTTTGCTGGTTTATACAAAATCAAGAAATCCACTATAGAGTGAGAAAGAGAGGCTACCACCCAGATCTCCGGGCTAATCCAAGTGGTCTGCCTAGTCAGTCTGCAAACGAGAGCACAATACTAGCATTGTTAAAGGTGAAAACCTCTGCAAGTGTTTTTTACTTCAAGGAATCCTTAAGACACAAGAAATCATTTTCATAGTTAATTACTGTGCTAGATACATCTATTCAGTATCTTATCTGGTGTGAATGGCCATGACACCTCCTGACTCTACCTTTCTTTAAAAGGAAATAAGATGCAAAGTAACTATTACCGTATATGTATTCCCAAGGAACTTGGCAAGTATTAGTGCCTCGGCTTCAACTCTGTGAGAGAGCCAAATGCCTGCAGCCCCATTTTAGACAGAGGAAAATAAGGTGATTGTTATTGAATGTCAGGTTCATCATACAACTATGCAGTCATTTAGAACCCAGGTTCTAGTTGCATTATTGGGTGAGTCCAGAAATACCTTGATTGAGACACTTTTTTTTTTCTTCCATCAACTGGACAGAAGCATCACTTTCCTGAAGAGAGAAGAATGAGGTTAAGGAAGATATATTCACTAGCATTTGTAGGGGATGTAAAAATATGTAATATCAAAGGTATTATAAGAGCTAAGACAGAGCTCCTGTAACATCCCTATGTGTTATTCTGCTCTATATTCACTAGAAAATTCTGCATGTGTGTTCTTTCGAGAAGAATGAAGAACTGAGTAGTCTCCATAAACAGTGGCACAAAGTGGTATTTAGCATCTCTATATTAAAATGTATTATCTGTAGCTGTTTAGCTGGTAGTTGTTCTCTTTTCTACAGTGAAAATCCATCAGTAGTAGCTTTAAATGTAGCTATATTAATATTTATGTATTGTATTAATGTTGAGATCAGTCTTTGAATTAACCTAAAGCTTACAGTCTGTGAATACCTATGTATTTCAATAAAAGGGGTTTGCTTGATGTAGTTATTGGCACGTAAATGTTTGTAAGATCAGGGCAGATTAGCATACAATGTGTCATGGGGGTAGATGCTATTAACCAAAAAGGGCAGACCATGAAAAGGAATTTAAAGCACAGTTCACTGTCTGTTAGGTTTTGGACAGATTGCTCGTTTTTGCTAATAATCATATGCCAAACTTGTGCTTGCTGTGAAAAATGAGCTATAGAAAATGGTGGGTTTCCTAAAGGAATAAGAGATCACATTTGCAGTGTTCAGGGAGAAAAATACTTGTCTAACAAATTATTACATATTAATTCCTTTATAACTTTAGCTGTGAATGGGTCAACAGCCCTGGTAAATGATTTACACATTTCAGTTTAAAATGCATCAGTGACATATCTGTAATAGATAGTCATGCAAATCACACGGCTGCCACAATATACTACCTCCGAGTTTGTATCTGATCCCCAATGCCACAGTTTTCTGTGTCTAATGTAGTTATGAGAAGTAACCAACAACAGAAATTATGCAGAAACTTGCAAAATGATACAAATTCCTGGAAAGCTACTATCCCATGGTATACAAAAGCCTAGTCAGCGGCAACTCATCCCCCTTTGCTCCATCTCAAGCAGGACACGGTCTCCATCCCACTCTCCTCCCTGCCTGCGGAGCATACCGCTCCTTTCTGCATGGCCTGCCCATGCACTCAGCTTCTTGTACCTCCTACCAGGAGGAAAGATCCTCTGTGCCTCTCTCCAGTTCCTTATTTGCTTTGTGCTGTACTTGCTGATTAACTTTCCATGGACGACAGTGCAGATAATATCCTATTGCACTGCAAAATGTTTTGATCTTTTGAGCAGCTGGCTTGCTAAAGTACAGTAAGGAGTAACAGTCTGGATTACATATTTCCTGAAGTGCAGGGGATGGATGAAAATACATATTCCTCTTGTGCCCTGTGATGAGAAGTTACGATCTAACAAATACTTGTATTTTCTTCCGTGCAAATTTAAGCTCAGATGATCTAATGCTGTTAATTTGCTCTGCAATCAAGCTGGAGTAGTTCCTTGAACTTGCTGCAGCCAAGATGGGAAGTGAACTCATATTTTCAGAGCAGAATCCATTTTGTGCCCCTGTTTGCATAGCACTTACCACAACCAAGCCCTGCTATATGGCTGAGGACTCTCAGGAGCCACTGCTGCAAAACTAGTAACAGCAGCAGAGGGAAAGGAGTGAAGACTAGGACTCAGGGAGGTTTACAGATTGTCCTCTGAGCATATTAGCAAACATTTTATTAATTGGGATACTTTGCATTGTGGGCCACACAGCTCACAGTTAGTTCAGCTAATCCATGCCAGATCTAGAGGTGTGTGTCCCCAGAGAAGAGGTTCAGGTGCTGCCCTTCCTCAGTTCTTGCTTGATTAACATGCTAGTTCAGTGCCACAGGAGTGGTGTATTTATACCAGTGTATGACACACTGGAAAGGTTTATTTGTAAGTATTGGTGCTAACAATAAGGGCATTCTTCTGTCACCTGATGATAAGCTTTCTTGCCTTCCACTGCGGTCACATGGGAGCTCTCTGTACTCCTGTCAGCACACATATAATTAAAGCGGTCTGCTGTCAAGGAATTGAAGAAAGAACTTGCACGTTGAATGTAAATATTTTCTGTACCTTATGGAACAGAAAAATGATCAAAGATCAAATGACCTAATTGCCAGGAAGTCTCTGATGCAGATTTCATAAGCAAACCTGTGGCCCAGGAGTACAGGTGGAAGGTCATTCTGGTCCTGCAGTGTTTTCCTCCTGGGTTCAGAAAAGGGGCTTTTTGCATGTGTATTTCATAGCTTGTGCACAACAAACCCGCTTCTGAATAATACTGCTGCTATGTGCCTCTCTGAGTAAAATAAAAACCAAAGGTTTTCCACAAACCTCTCCCAATCCTTTCCTATTTTAATGCCCAATTTGGAGTTCAGTGATCTAGTTCACACCATATTGTTGCACCTTAACTCTTGTGCAAAACTGTAAGGATACCCCTTTATGAAGTGGTCCCTCGCAAGGGGAGGGGCATCTTTTGTGTAACCTCATACGATGCACTTCTGCACACAGTGGGAGACTCCAGCCTTCCCCAGTGCTTGTCCTATTTCAGGCTCCCTCACTTCCAAGGACCCAAGTGTCCCTGTGCCCTGCAGCCTTCCCAGCACCTTCAGTGGAAGCAGGGGTGTAGAGGGCAGAGCTGGAGTAATGGTGTGAGGCAGGAGAGGAAAGCTGCCATTGCCGCAGTCTTTACTTGGCTGCCTGCATTTCATTCCCAAATACAACTGATAAAAGCTGGTGTACGTTCCCGTGTGTAATAGCTAGGTTATCAGAGGGTACAGGCTATCTGAGGACTTGCTTTCACTGAGGAATAATTTTATCCAGGGTGATACAAGACTTGTGTTTCACATGTGAGAACACAGCAATGCTGCAATTTGCTTGTTATACCTTGATAACTTATGCTTTCATCACTCCCTTGTGCCAGGAAAAATCCCTCTGCCTGCACAGTATGAGTGTGGTGTCCTCTGAATGCTGCCTAAGTAACAGAAAGTCCTGTTTCTTACTCCATGAACCAACATCACTGTACTTGTTCCTGTGTTCTGTGCCAGTGCCTTTGGTTCCACATGGGAAGTGTTGAATGGGGAGAAACCTGGGCCTCTCCCCAAGGGTAAATATAATACCCAAACAGAGCATATGACCTGTGAGGAAGGATGAATAGGGCAGTACTCTCCGAGCTGCTTACTCTCTAGGTGTGAAAACTAGGGAAATTGGCCCACATAGGTCTTGAAAACTGCTATGGGTGCTCCTCCAGTCCCTTGCTGTGGGTCTCCCAATACCCCCCCCTGGGCCTAGAAGAGAGCTGCTGCATTTGCACATTGCAAGCTCTGCTTCTCCATGCTCTCACTGCTTTGTGGGATGTCTCCATCTGGGGGATATCTTTAGACTTCACACTTGCAACAAACTGTTTTTGTAAGACATGAGGCTGCTTTGTGCCTGTCATCACATAATGAGCCTCTTTTTTTGTGTAACTAGAGCCATGTACTTCAATACACAGCTGGAAAATCAGTCATCACCTTCCTCTCCAAAGTCCTCCAGAAAGGTGACTCCTGCAACAACTGCAATCACAAAGCAAGAATTGCAAACATTGTCTTCTACTGTTTATTTCTGTGCCTACTAAAAGTATCGGTTTTTGTGAACTGGGCAGAAGATGCAACTGTTTAATAAACTATTCACCAGACTACTTTTTCATTTTTCTAAACCTGGAATCTCTGAGGACAAATTAGTCAAATTCTTACCATAACAGTTAATCCTCAGTGATGTCTTTTCCTGCTAATCCTCTCTCTTCAACTGTTTCAGGGCTGGTACACGTTGCCAGGTAGAAATGAGTGTGGTTATATTCCAGATATGCACTTGCTGTTTGTGCATTCATTAAACACTCACTCCACAAGGATTTCAGCAAGTTACTAATGTTTTCAAACTGGTCAAAAGCAGTCAGCTGAACATGAAATAATATGTTTTGGCTGTAGTCATCACTTCAGGATCTTGCTGTTGCGTTGTATGCAGACAGAAATGCCTGAAATGAAAAAGTGAACGTATTGAGTAAAAATGGAAAATTATATGATGTTTAACAAAAGGAAACATTTATTAAAAGCATGTTTTCTGTAAGGAAACAGCAGCTAAATGATGTTTCTCTTGGTTTTTCTTCCTGTTGAGAACAGTTTTTCTTTCTGAGCGTTATTATCTATCATTCAATAAGGATAATAGATGAGCCCTGACATAATTCAAGAATCAAATTTTTTCAGGGTGATATAATGACTTAAACAGAAAGAACAGCCTCTCTCGGGATTGTGACTTCCAGCCTGAAGTGGGATACAGTGACTTTATTTTGCACATATAATGCCCTCCACTGCCACCAGAATAAAAGATCAGAAATTTTTCTGCACAGCATCTCATGTTTACCTTAACATTCCATCTGATATTGTCACAGTGCTGTATCTGATAGAAAACAACACTTCTGAGACCTTCCAGGATACCTGGTTCTCTCTGAGCTTTCTCAGGAGTTTCTCGAGACTCTCACATACAGTTACGTGCATGCAAATAGTTTCACACCCAATCTCAAGAAAAATATCGATTTTCAGTGCAGAACTGCAATAGAAATGGATTGTTCATATGGTTGTGAATTTATGAGTGTGGTTACGTACTAAAGGATTTTAGAGGAAAAAGTACCTGCTGGTTTAGCACATCAGCAGCAGGAAAGGTGGTATCATTCTGCAGTCCTAGCAGGAAATTTCTGAGAGGCAGCTGTTAAGTGTTACTGGTATCAGTTTTGCTCTCCTCGCTAATGTAAGGGCAGAATTTATTTTGTCCAGCACAGAGCACCTTTGGTGGATGAGCTCTGCAGCAGCACAAGCTCCTGTGCAGTTCATGTGCTCACACTAGCACAGACTCACCAAGGCAAAATTCAGCTTAAAATTCTCCTGATAGCCAAGACCTTGCAAAGGGGAGACATCCTCTTTGTGTTTCCATTTTATCATGTGTACAAACTTGAGGACAAAATGTTCATGCTTGTTATACACAGATTTCAAGGCTGGAAACTCAAAGCTGAAAAGTACATCTAAATGCAAAAAAAGTTTAAAAAAAACAGCTGCCCGTCCTGCCTAGCCCCTTCCCCCTGTTTGTCTGGGGTTAAGGGGGTTTTGTCCTCACTGTTTAAAACTAGTGGTATGGAGACACAGGTGCGGTGCAGGAAGAGCTATTTGAAATGAAATGTGGTCACATCAGTCTTACTAGAAAACCTGGTGGGAAAAGCAATAATAACCCATTATTTCTAAATACCAGTGGTCAGCATAATTGTAGAAAGGGTTGAGAAGATCGTACATAGATTTTATTGTATTTTGTATTTCTTGTCAGAAGATGACTCAAGGCCCTCTGTCCTGAAAGCTGGTTGGCTTTCCCACAAGTTCGGCTCCATCTGCAGCCTTGGCTGGTGCTTTAGAGTGAGCTGCATGCAGTTCAGTGCTCACTTGAGTGCTCATGACCTCACCCTTGACCATCAATTCAAACAACTGCAACATCAGCTATAAGCGAGCAAAGCACCTGATACTGTTTGCTATTGCCCCATTATTCAGTATGCTCCCTACAAAAAGTTGACATAAAGGTGTAGCAGTCGGATCCACAGTGGAGATTCCCATCTTTTGCTGCTGAACAATAAGTAATGCAGAGTTGAGCACCTAATGATATGTGCGTCTTTGTTGGTACTCTGCACCATCTTGTGGCTAGCAGAAAAACACCAGAATAGCCTCTGAAATTGTTTTTTCAATTTTGTTTTTTTTTGTGCGCGTGTTTCCTAATGAAAAATGCAGATTGTCAGTGTACACAAATAAAATTCAATTTTGTAAAATTCATTTTTATAGCCGACATAGGTCCCTCCAGGGTGGCTTACAAATCAGCAAATGGGAAGATCATCATTACAGATAAATAGGCTGTGTGTAGGTCCTGTAGTGTACGTAAAGTACCTATCTCTAGAAGGTTCACTTGTATTTTCATGCACTTGAAACAAATCAGATATTCTAGGTGTTAAGTATTGGAAAACAGTTAAGCATGTCCTCATCTCAGTTTTCCAAGAAATGTTTGTTATTGATCATTCAAAGTTTTCCCATATTGTCTTTTACTTCCTTTGCCTCTTTCAAAAGATTGTTTTTAAACAGAATTAGAAGATTCATCATGGTTGTGAATAACATTGTATTCATTTGAAAGTTTGTCTGCCAATTACTTGCTGCCCTCAAACTCCCATGAATACACTCAGTGTTGCATTGTACAAAACAAAGGTTATTATTGTGCAGCTTTTTTATGTTAAACAGCCTTTTTCTTTCACAGAACACATTTTTTTCCGTCCTCCAAATCATAATGGATATCAGACCAAGACTGTGTTTTCAAAGGAGTAGAAGGGCATCAGCAGTCTTCAAGTGTGACAAGGATCAGACTCTCCTGTGGTCCATAGACAATTTCTGCCCAATACATGACATCTAAGCTGGGGGAGCTGGTAACGGGTTATCCCCTTCCTGACAAATGGACAGTTTCCTTCGCCAAACTCATGTCCACTTTTAGAGGAAGGAGATGGAATGACACTCAGTCTGATTTGGGTTTGCCATTTCTTATGCTTCTTTTCCAGCTCACCATGGTGATTTGGGAGTTTCCATCAGGCACCAGTTATGTTTGCCCACCCATGGTTGTGCAGGGCAAGCTGGGTGAGTGCGTGGAATTACGAAGCTCCTCACAAATCTTCCCTTCTTTTAAACAGAAAAAATGGCTCCACGAGTGGGGGCCTCAACCTCTACCACCTCGCCACAGGAGGATGAAGAACAAGTCAGCAGACGGATGATGGCCAAGAGGGTGAAAATCATCACAGAACTCATGCAGACAGAGAAAGACTATATCAGCGACCTGGATCTCTGCATCAAGGAAGTGATTCAGCCCCTGAGAAACAAGCAGGTGAGTGCTGGGAGCAGAGGATGAGGCAGTGATTGCAAGCACAGGTGTCAGCGTGAGAGTGACGTGGTGCTGGGAGTGGGTCTGGAGCTAGCACTTCAGAAAGTGGTATGTGGATGGGAAGAAAGCTAATGTCTCTGTTGAGGAGAGTGGAAGGCCAGATATGCTCTTTGACATTTGTGCATAAAACCTGTATTGAGGTACTTGCCCAGAGCTTAGCTTAGATGCTATATCCCTGCCTGTGGGCTGCAATGGCAGCAAGAGCTCCCAGCTCTCTGTACTGCTCTGTAGTTATAACTTGTTACATGTCCTGGTAGACCTTTACTGGTACTTCCAAAAGCAGTAACAACTAATAAACCCAAGTTTTTTTCTGCAATAGGCACTGGAATGGCATGAACCTCTGCATCAAGGTTAAATTCAGTGGTTGAGATAACTTTATCTATACTTTCAGACAGCTGTGATGGAATGGATAAACACCATATTTGACAGGCCAGTGTGCACTTGGGAAATTTGCATTCCACACAGAAAAGGTACATTTAAGAAGGAAGGCTCATAAACTATTTTTCAGGCCGAAGATCTTACTAGGCCAATGATATCCACTCTGTTTTTCAGCTGAGACTTCAAAGAGCACCTTATCCTCAACAATATTTCAATTTGTAAAAAAATGGTGCATCTGAAAGCTGTGAATAGAAGAGATCATCCAGACAAAGATTTGTGGGACCTGAAACGTAGCAGTCACAGATGCTGCACAAATGGTATCTGCTGCAAATACAGAGTAAAAATAATTTTAAAGAAACCTTGAGCCAGGTATTCTTTATGTAAGGTTTCTTGTGAAACTTTTGACAAAATACACATTCAGAGGCTGAAGTGTCTTTAGATGACATTGGCAATGCCTCTACAGTAAATGCTGTGCTCAGCTGGACTGTGTGTTATTTAAACTCTGCAGACATTTTTTTCTTTTCCAAAACTCTTCAGAATGTCTTACAATCCATTTTCAGAAGAGCAATCCGATTTCAGAAGAGCTGATATCTCCTGATGTAACTTTAGGGAGTACTTGGCTTCTTCCCCCTCACTTGTTCATCCATTTAGCAGAAGTCTCCACTTTACTCCCTCCCTAGCCTGGCAAGCACTGAGCATGAGTGGCTGAACTTGCTGAGATTTTTGATACGTGTGCTATAGTCCTTTGCTCATTTCCAGCCAACAGAAAACATGAATTCTATGTTAAGCCATGTAAGTGTCAATGTGTAGCTTCAAATACTATGTAGGCATTGTCCTGGGGAGGAGATCAGAAGTCCTGTGCTAGATGTATACAGGACAAGTGTTTTAGAGATTATAACTGTCTTAATTTAATAACCTCTGCATTTTTTAAAAGCTTTCAAGAACGTTATATGGTTTTAAGGCTAGTTCTTGGATAAACTACCATATTGCAAGTTTGTATTGTGTTTATAGAAAGATAGCACTTAGAAAATTGTGCTAGCAATGAATTTGTTTCATATTTCCAAATGGATAAAACATGTTTTAGCCCCTATAATATTTATAAAGAAATCAGGTGCATTAGTACTGAAATTATATTTCTGATTCTGTTATAATGGCGTGTAATTTGGTCCTCCTGGCATCTGGTAAGCTGCTGTGTAAATGAGCAATTCTGTTCCAAATGGAGAGGTAGATTCAGAGGGTATCAATACGGGTAATGAAAGCAGTCTTTTCTTTGTTCTCAGTATTAGCACATGGCCATCTCCAATTGTCCTCAAGTAGTAACTATTGCCCTACTGTGCAATGAAAAGTATGTGTCCTGGAAATCTTTTCCTTCCTCTGAAATGTGTAGGGACACGGAACCAAATTTTCTGTGAAATCGATGCAGTTCATTGAAGTTCATGTTGCGTGTCCAGGCTGTGTAGAAAGCTTGTTAGGTTTCATTAATACCCAGAATTGTAAATGTGTTTAGTTAAGATGAAATTAAATTATCTTACTCGTGTTTTTTGACTTATAAGACCACTAATTTAAAATGGTACCATGAATCTATAAATGTACCTGGTAGGTGCCACCAAAGTGCCAAGGTTTCAGTTTATGTGGTAGCCTCTGAGAGTGGTAATTAGGGAATCAAACACACTGTCAAGTATTGTTTCCCTCAGTGGGAAAGTAAACAAACATTCCAAAGACTAAGCTGAAGATCTTTTCTTTTTTCGGATGATAATATTTATTTCCTTCCGAGGTAAACACTTTCAGATTATGTGTAATTCAAAATAAGGTTAAAAGCACTTGATAACATACCCTTTGTTAACTGCATCAACCAAATTACACTAATCTGAAAACCCTGTACATGTCCTTGAAGTCACAAGGAGGATGTTTATATGAGGTTGTGCAGAAGTGGTGCTTCCTGGAGTGTTGAACACTCAGGGCATAGCAAGAGAAGGTCTGTAATACAGAGTGTCCTTCTTTATCATTTGCCAATAGCTGCTTAATATTTGTATTCCATTAGATTGCTCGCTTTGCTGTGGATGGCTTGTTTAGCAACATTGAATTGGTCCATCAAGTATCAGCCAAACTGCTGTCATTGTTGGAAGAAGCCACGACAGATGTGGAACCATCCATGCAAATAATCGGTATGTTTACTGTCTTCTTGAGTTCTACAAAGCTACGTGAAAGAATAAACATAACACTCTCCTGTCCTCCACTCTCACCAGACTTGAATCCGTCCCCAGTATCCCTCCCAGAGACTGGCATGCTAGAAGCTGTCCACAATGGCACAGGAAAAATGACATGTGAAACCTGTCCAGTTGCTCTACTGTACTTCTAAGATTATGAAGCTATTTTCCCATCCATCTGGATATTGAGGGGGGAGGGAGGAAGGAGAGAACGAGTTTAGAATGAGTAAAACCTGAAGCACAGAGTTATACAACTTACTGATAAGATCCTTTTCACTGAGTTTGATACTGCCTACCTAAATCCACTCATGCTTCCACCAACTCTTATATTACATACTCACAGTTGTGCCCTTCAGGTAAAGCATTAAAAATTATTGGAATAACAAGCATGTCACAACCCAGCCCACCCCAAACACTGTAAACATGTATCTACTAGCAGCACAGTTCATGTAAGAGGTGGTTAAGTGTGCTTAACAGAGACATAGACTGTAAAGAAAGCTCTAATGAATCTCAAGTTTGCAGGATTCTGTGTAGGAATGTCTGTAGGGATTATGGGTATTTTCAGCAAACAGGTTTTGGCTGTGGATATGTCACAAGACTCACAGGTTCTGCAGGTCAGGCCATGAATGTTAAGGCTGTGATTCACTTGACATTCTGGCACAGCTGGAGAGATTTAAAAAGTTAACACTCATCAGATCTCCTAACTGCTCCTTCAGTGCAGAGGCCACAGCTGAACCACCTTAAGGGATCAGGTGAGAATTCTTAATTTACTTTACTGCAAAGTCAGACAGTTTAGTTACAAAAATTTCCATGTGTGATTAAGAGGTCAGAGAGGTTCTTTCTTCCCAAAACTGACCACATCCCATAGGTAACACATTATAGAAAGTACCCCTCTTCTCTCAGATAATGGGGTAAAAAGTAGTGATTGCCACTTGACTAAGAAACATGATATTAAAGCATATGAGTCTTGGGACAAGTATTAATCCTTGCATGTCTCATTCAGGTTTGCCAAGGCAACAGCTTAATGTAGTTTGATACGTCTGTGTTGTTTGGCAGTATTTCAGTAAAACTGCATCATGATGAGTCATACTCTTAATAAGCAATGTTCTATTCTAGCAGGAGGAGCCTTTCTCACAGCCAAGAGAATCATTAGTTCCCTGCCACATCGAGAAGTAAAGACAAACAATTTCATCCATCTATTAGGGTTTATTTCTACAGAATCAGACAAAGAACCATGAAAATGTATGGGATTGTGGATCACAGAGTTGGCTAATCTAAGGCAGGGAAAAAGTTGTCGAGTAAGGTGTGAGACACTCTTGCAGAGGCAGAGATAAAAGCAGAGAAAATAATTGCACCACTATAAACAGTAAGTTAGTAGGTTTGTTGTCCTTTAAAGTACATCAAGGTAAAAATTTTGTTTTCAGGATATTCATAATCAGTGTAAAAGCTGTTGAAGTCAGCCCATAGAAAAAAGAGGCTGAGAATGTTTAACACATCCATCATATTCCGTCACGTTTAATGTAGTTAAATATCTTGCCTTGAAATGTCTTACTCTGGGAGATAACCCAGTCATGGTCAGTTTGAGAACTGCTAATTCATTGCTTTGAAACCAAAACAATCTGGCTGATCATATTTGTGTCTTATTTTAGTCTATGTTCTCCACACTTTGTGCTGCCTCTATACTGACAAGTAGAAGTAATGTCCAGTAGGAGCAGACTTGCAGCAGAATTAAATAGCTAAGGAAATAGTGTCTTCTCTTAAACACCTCCAGAGACGGTGACTCCACCACCTCCCTGGGCAGACCATTCCAATGTGCAATCACTCTCTCTGTGAAAAACCGCTTCCTAACATTCAGTCTAAACCTNCACTGACAAGTAGAAGTAATGTCCGGTAGGAGCAGACTTGCAGCAGAATTAAAGAGCTTCTGCTAAGGAAATAGTGTCTACACAGTTCAAGACTTCTTACTTCAGACTGGCTGTAGTCTGTTCCTGTGGATTGAGAGCTGTTCTTTATGGTTGGACTGCATGAGATGTGCTCTTAGAGTGTGTCTTCTGGTAGTTGCCAACTTCAAAGGGACACAGTTTGTGCCTTTATGACTGCTCCACCATACAGCCATGGGATGGGAGATGAGGGCTCGTGAGTGATTGACTTCAAAAGCCCTCTCCTAATCTAAGCTAAAAAGATAATGTAGACAGACTTTTGTGGTGCTTGGTCTTCTGGTACTAAATGCCTCTGAGATTAAATACCCTTTATAGTTGTCTCCTGAATTTTTTTCCTCTCTGTTCTGGATGCTGTCTACTGAGGAATACGAAGACTTAATAACCTTAACCCCGCTGTAGCTATTAAACCCCTTCTTCCTCCCTCTCCCATATTAGTCCACACAGAGAGCACTGCTGAAAGCCATGGAGAGAAAATGTTTCTGTGACTCAAGCCTTCCTCCCAAGGATTTTCTCTTTGAGTCTGATGACCACCATACTCTAGAAGAGGCATGCACATTTGTATCTGACAGTATTTTTAAATTTGTGCCCAAATATAATGTGGTTTTAGTGCATAAAGCCAGCCCCCCATAGGGATATGCCAGAAACTCATATGTTTTGGTCCATATGCCTAAGATATCCATTTGCTTTTAAAAGGCCCTATCCATGAAGTCATAATTTTTCTCATCACTGAGCATCTATGAAAGTATCTGTCATTGTGGCATAATACTTCAGTGAACAGAATTTGCTCATCTCTTTCATCCTGGAGATGATAATATTTGGCCTCTAGTATATACTGAAATGAGCTGTAAGTGTACAGCTTACATTTTTCCTCCTGGAAATGTAACCTCACTTGAGGGCTTAGCAACCTCACTTGAGGCTCTGCTAAGTGCTGTGAGAGCTCATCATCTCTGAGACTCAGTCACCAAGCACACAGGATCAAGAGAAAGTTTGTTGAGGTTTCCCGTTACATCCTTGGCTAATAAAGACGTGTTTAGAGAGTTCATGGGAAAGTCAGGATGCAAAGTGCATTGGTAGCCATCAGTGTTAGCAGTAAGCACAAGACAGAGAAGACAGCTAAAGAGCATTTCACTATGGGATGCTGGTGCTTTCCTGACTGTGCCCTTAATAGTGACTGAAATGAACTCTGGTGGTCTTAGCTCTTCATTGTTTTTCCCTTTTTCTCACCTTGAAACCAACACGCATTAGACAGCCCAGTTAACCTTGCTGCTAGGGGAAAAAACCCAGAACTGTGTTACTGTGGTAACTGAATCATTTTTCACTTTAAGATGGAGCAGTTCAATGCAATGTATTATGAAACAGCACACTCTGGTCAGGATGAAACATGCAGTATTGCCTGACACCTGAGCTCTTGCTCTGTAAATGAATAGAGAGTTCCCAATTAATGTGGTTTTCAGCTTTTGACTTTAATAATCATTGCTATAACTCAAAAATAATGTTAATAAAACATTGAACTGGTTGCCACATAGATGTATTTTGCAGTAAATGCCTGAGACAGGAGTTTTCAGCGTTGCTGCTGTTTATTATATGGATTTCCAAGGGTGCTGATCAGGGTGCTCCTACATAAGGATGTAAGAACTGAAATAATATCTCCACAGAAGAGATGAACATGCCTTCTCTCCTTGGGTAATGTTCTCTACATACACAGAAACTGACACAGGAGTTTTAGACTAAGAGAATTAGGCTCCAGAATTAAATGGGAAATAAATGTAGGGCTTTAGTGCCTCTAAAATTCAAAATTCTTAACTGTTCTTTGAGGGGAAATGGTGGTGTAGAGGACTTGAAATGGAAGTGTTTTCCCTCTTCAGTTGTATATAAACCTAGATACTATATAAAAATTGCTGTACAGTCAGCCCTCTTGCACTTCGCGCCCCCCATATTGCGGCTTCAGATCTTAGTGGCATGAATTTTTAGCGATGTAGGAGACCCGTTTTGCAACTGTGCATGCGCGACCTGCTGCATTGGTGGCAGCAGCCCAGACCCCAGCCCGGGCAGTGGAACAGGTGGCGGCTCAGGCTGCAGTGAGGGCAGCATGGGCAGCGGCAGGGGCGCGGGTGATGGCATGAGGGGCCGTGGGGCAGGGCATGGGCGGTGGCAGCGGCGTGGCCACCATTCAACATGGAAGTCGGGCTACGCAGGTCCGAATTAAGACCGCAAGTGCTCGATATAGGAGACCCGACTGTATTCCACAGCATTTTTCTTAATTAGGGGAAAGGTGGAGGTTGTTCCTCTGTCATGTGAAGAAAATTCTCTGTTCAAGGCCACAACAATTGGCATTTCAGGATTTTGCAAACCAGATAAAATTGAAATGGCTAATGTCAGATAGAGTCATTCTTCCTGTTATAACCCATTTAAGTTCATATTCAATTGAAAAAAAAATCAAAAGGAAAACTAACAGGCTTACATTTATTCCTCCTGCCAGCCCATGACATAAAAATGGTCTCTCTTTATCAGTTAAGCTCTCCTGTATGTTTTCCAATGAAGGGGCATTAAGCTGGGGCAGTGAATTAGGAGGTTGTATTTGAAGGGGTACGAGGTATAGAGACTTCATGCTTTTTCCTGAGGGAATTTTTGTGCATTAACACTGATATAATGGTGCCTGGCTATGACAAAGATGAGCAGCTGAGAAATACATGTAATAAATAATGCACATAAACACGCAAGATCGTTTCTAAGGGAAGTAAAGTGGAAGCCAGCCTTTTTAGCTCACGGCTAATGTGGTGGAATAATAAAACTCCTTCTGAGATGCTGTTGTCTGACTTGACACGCTTTGTTTTTCTCCTTAACAGGGGAAGTGTTCTTGCAGATTAAAGGCCCACTAGAAGACACATATAAAATCTATTGCTATCACCATGATGATGCACACACCATGCTGGAATCCTATGAAAAGGATGAAGAACTGAAGCAGCATTTAAGAAACTGTGTACAGTCCTTAAAGTAAGATCTTTTCAAATGATGATTTCCGTCCACAGTCAGTTTGCCTGGCAGGGAACATTTTAAATGGATGTAGATGAAAGGTCTCCTGTAAATCTGGAGTTCTATAAGGCTTGCTGGGAGCTCTGGCTTATGCTTCTTTCATGAAAAGATGAGAAGCCAGGGGCCATGATTAGATTTCTTTCTCTCTAAGATGGCCATAAATAGCACAAAAAAAGGTTGTTCTTCTCTTAGTTTCCATACCCCATATTGGGAAAAAAACCCAAACCCCTACATCATATATCACAGGCTATGGGAAACACCTTGCCCAGCTCCCAGGAAACTTGCTGTCCCCCTATCTTCAGCAATTCTATTGCTTGAATTAAAATAACCTGTAACTCAAATGCACTGTATTTCTGGGCCCCTGTTGCAAAGTCCCAGGGGTCTGGAGCTGCTGTGTGGTGCTGAAACCCTCAAGATGGGGGTATTTGGGAGTGACCAGTGTTGGAGCAAACTGCCAGGTTCCACCAGTGGGAGATGCTTTGTGCCTTCAGCTTCAGTCCCAGCCCCTTAGGGAAATGCGTCAAGAACTGGGTGCCTCAGAATAAAGGATCCATCTTTCCTCCAACCAAGTTTCCTCCTCCAGCTGGTCACAGGAAGCTGCTCATGCACTCCATCGAGAGTGCTTCTCTTTTCACCCATAAATCCTCTTGCCTCCTCACTTTCCCAAAAGCATCACACAGAGCTGTCAGGAGGGAATATGCCAGAGTTTTGGAGCAGAGGTGTAGCTGCAGCAGAGACCCATGCTACATGCTTGTAGGAGAGATGTAAAGCAATCACAAAGGAGTGTACATCAGCAACAGATATTTCAACCGTACCCCAATTAGTGATTCGCCTGAAGACATGTATTAAGACTTAGGAGATGGAAGTATGTCCAAGTGAAATCTGGAAAGAATGGTGGAGGAAAATATCAACATTAAGAGATAACCTGTTTTCAAAGTAAACATTTATGTTGAAAATGAGGCTTGTTTTGTGCAATGTCTCCTTATTAAATACATAACAAAGTATATGTACAGGATGCTCAGATTTTAGTTACCCTGGAAGTTGAAAGAAACAGATTTTCATATAAACTCAGGCTTTCAGGCTGATGAACGGCCAGGTATATCCCCTAAGGAGGTGTTTAATTGCTGATGCCTACAGTATTCTTTTCCGGCTAATCAAGAGAAGACGATACTGTCATTCATTCATTCGTCCCTGCTGCTAAAGCAAGAGGATGCGGAAGGAAATAAAGATAAAAACCAGCATCCACATACATGCTTGGGTGAATGCTGCCACTTGAATTCCAGCAAGAGGTGCTCCTGTTCCAACATCACAACTGGGCTTTGTGAAGAAAAAGGATATTTTGCGCTGAGTGGCTGTAGCCTTTGCTAGCAGGAAGTGACAAAGACTTCCTTACAATGAAGCCTTGTTTTCTCTTGTTCTTTCCTGATTAGCCTTTAAACAGGAACCAACCATAAAAGTACTGGTGTGTGTACACTATATTGTGCTTTTTTCCAGTGCCTAAAGATTGCAGTCAATTCAAATATTAAGACCTGAAACTGCACACAAATGCAGAAGTGTGGTTATACATATAAACCTGTTACTACCCATTGGAAAACATTTGCCCTGGGAAGAAAACTGTACAGGATTGTTACCAAATAAGTTCTAGGCTGTTTTCCATTGTGAGACATAACAAATGTGGGCAGGGGTGGTGGTGGTGGTATGTGTCAGAGTGTGTGGGTGTGGGCTGGTGAGGACTGTTCTTGAAAAATGTTTACTTGTTTAATATTTTTCCCCTTGGAAAGAATATTTTCTCATTTTAAAAAATCTTAAATTAGCTGACATTATTAGGATCTTCTGTTCCTCAGCTGAATAATATTTTATGTGAGATAACAGCAACAATTTGTGACATGTGAAAAACAAGTTCTATATCAGAGGCAGTTTGAGAGTGGCACTCTGCATATCTGTACAGACAAATCAGATTTAATTAGCTATGCAGAGATTCCTGTTGACTGAAGAGGAAAAAATCCATCCCAGAATATAGGTGTCTGCATTGGAGACGTGCAAATCCAAATTCTGTAGAGTCCCATGTTTCAACTGTCATTACACAAACTCTGGGTGTTGGTTGCTAGTTGAGCCAAAGAAGTGCAGCTGATAAAAATGAAAGGATGCTGGCAACTACCTGCTCATCTTTCAGCCTGAAGTAGCTCGGTCAACTATTACGGGGACAGCGGGATGTCCTAAGCACACTAACGCTGACAGTGCAGAAGCAATGAAAGCATTAGCTTCCAGATGCTCAGCTAGGCACTGGTGGCCAGGAGATGAGAGTTCAGGCAGTCAAAAAATGGATTGACTGAGGATGTGATATCAGGAAAGTCTAATGCAGAGATGAGGTGACATTTGGTTCTCTTGCATTTGAGTGAATTCATAACATTCTACATACGTTTGCATGTTTACAAACCACAGTTTTAATTCCCTGCTGCTTTCAGTGTATGGATCAACACCATCCTACTCTGGAGAGGTTTCAGTTGATGTGTAGTCTACAAAAAGCTTAACTAACAGCTTCATTTATTCTGTATCCTAAAAGGCTGAAAGATATTATTTCTCATTTAGAGATACCTATCTATTTAAAGAGAGTAGACAGGAATGTATGTAAAGTATAAGAGTGACATGTTTAATTTTATTTTTTGTATAAACAACTTGATGTTACTCACAATTGTTAGCAGAGTGCTCCAAACTTCTTTCTCTAAAAGTGTGAGGACAAGGCTGGGTCTCATGGCCCAAACCAGGTATCTGACAATCTTTTCTCATTTGTGGCTGTACTTTCAAAAAGTTGTAGGCCAGATTCACCAATACTCTCTGGCTGTTTTGTGCAGTTCTGCTGACACATAGCAACCATAAACCTAAGTGAACTGGCCAGTTACAGCTGTTCTGTCACTGAAGTGCATCTGAGAATCTGGTTCCTGATCTGTATAAATCTTTTTAGGAGGAATCTAATACATGTTTTGTTTTATTTTCTTCTCTTTTGCAGAAAGATATATGAAGAAGAGTAAGTACTATGGTTTTTTTACATGTAAAATAATCCTTAAAATATATTCAATTTATCTTTAGTATGTTTAAAACTGTATGGGTGGAAATTTTAAGAACACAAGTTTTTGTGTCATTATAAGCCAAAGATTTTTCCAGGGCATATGTAGAGGGCTCTGAAGTCTGCAGGGGAGCTTGACAACAACATAGTGTCAGTTTTTGAAATCCAGACATTCCAAAATCCTTTTGCATAGGCTGCTGTAGATCTGCTACAATACAGGCAAGATCACAAGTAAAGTTATTTCTAAGCTCATGACCCTTTCAGTAGCCCACCTTATATGTGAGAAGCCCATTTTATGGATCTTCCCTCTGACAGTGACTGGAGGAACATCAGAAAAGAACAAGCTCATTGCAACAAGCTCATTGTGACACTTAGCTAGGAAACTCCTCCAGCCACTGATGTGTTGTGAGTAAGGGACTTCTGTGCCAAATGTGACATCTTTGAAAAGCTATAAGGGAGAATTTATCACAGCTGCAGTTTCTGGACATCCAGCAGGTTGGGATCATTGAAATGCAGCAATGCATGTAGTTACCTGCAGTGAGAGGTCAGAGGAGGGGTTGGCTGAACTGGAGGAGAAGATTACAACTTCATATGAAATATTAAGGGAAAAGAAGAGCAAGTGTGGCCTATATTGGTAGGAGAGGAACAGACCCACCTGTAAAATCAGAGAATTTTTTAATCAGTCAGTCAGTTGCATGTCATAATGATCTGTGTAAAATATGTTTTAAAGGATTTGCATGTTGAAACTCTAAAGTTGGGTGCTTCAAGCTCTAGTCTGCATTTTGTTTTGATGAAGGACATTCTTGTATACTCTTGTTGCACAAGGAGAGGAAGAAATTATCCAGAAAGTCACAATATGATCCTTTGAGACAGCAAGACATATAGAAGTAGCACAATACATACTGGCAGCTCTGCCTTGTGTAATCCTATCAGAAATGAATGTCTGGTTTTCTCATTCAGTTTCCAGTGGAGTGTAGGAGACAACTTGCTTTCTTAGTTTAAATTGGCTCTTACAGAAGTGTGCAGAGTGCAATAAGCAAGTTTAGCTGCAGGACCCTTCCTGAGCTCGACTACTTCACATGGTGTGGTGGCATTTGCCTTGTCCACTGACCACATCGGGGCACTCTGAAATCTCATCACCAGCAACTCAGCTTAGAGGTTGCAGAGTTGTGGCAGATCTTAGGCTGATGGATGTTGAACTGGAAAATACAGCCTCACTCACCCCAATCGGTCTGTGATGTTGCTGCTTCCGGATTGCTTTTCATTCAAGCATGATCAAGAAAACAATTACATAAAACCAGACAGTGCTGCCCTTTGCTAGCAGCTCCATAGGTTAAACTCTGCTTGGCTTAACAAGTGCGCAGCCCCAGTGAATTCCCCGGTTTGCAAGACAGACTTACAACACAGTGCATTATTTGCCCTATGTGTCTTGTACTAAAATAAAGCCACACAGTAAACCATGAAGCCTGAGATTAAGTTGGCATGGCAGCCTAATGCCTGCACACCATTTCAAAACTGGCAAGCTGTGTATCATACCAGCTTTAGCCTAGCTGTAGCACACTGGCTGTTATGTTTGCCCCTGGATGGACCAAGCTGCTGGGTAATGAGAACAAATTAAACCAAATCTTGCATCACCTGCTTTTGTGCAGTTCACCGCCATGTTTTTTTTAAGCAGGTGGGAATCTTTCTGTGCTTGTGACTTTGGGAGGGAGGAGGAAGGGTATGCTGTGAAGGCTCAGAGCAGTTATGCCAGCTTCTTTCACTGTGGAACTACAGTAATAATTTGTGATGAGATTAATACAACTATGATGACCTAGAATACTTGCTACATTCACAATAACATGGGGGAAGGCTGAAGTAGCATCACAAATGAATTATCAACTTAATTATCTGCACAATAGATATCACAAGCCGATAGATGTCACAAGCCGTTACTCTCCTGCTTGGGTTCTGTGGCAAGGCCTTGTCTTGCCCAGCGTCCGGATGTGTCCTAAGAGTGCATTGCAAATGGGACTCCTCCGGGAAGAGTGGCTATCTCAGCTAATCTTGCAGGGGAGAATTAGATGAGTTGAACTTTGTGGCATTTAGGTCCCCAGGGAGTCATTATCTTATAACAAACCTGCTATCTCTAGCACCATATTGTAAGATGGTGTCATGCAGATACGGAGCAGAGGGCTGTTTATCACTTGGGCAGCTGTCCAAAGTGCAACTACATAAAAAGAAGACTCTTGAAGATTTTTCCATTCATGAGGCTGCTTTTGTAGATTTGCATTCATGGGGCTTTTCAGAGAAAACAATAACAATTTTAAGATTTTTTTTTCATTATTGCAGCCAGAAGCTGAAAGAAGGGAAAATAGCTCTCTGTTTAATGTAGGATACAGGGGAAATGAAGGGGATTGAAATGATGAGAAGGTTTCAGGACATCAAGAAGCCTTAAAAGGAAGGCATCTACTGCTAATTTTTTTTCATGCAGAACTTTTTTACAGATAATGTCTGTTTGAGGGAGATGGTTTAAATATGCAGATGTCTCTTCTCAAAGACATTCAAATCGTTAGTTAGTCAGCAGTAAGGATTTGCTCTTGTACTTTTTACACATATAAAAGTAGAAATGAAGGCTTTTTTCTTTTACTCTTTCTGCTGCACAAAACAATAGATGTCAGCCTGCAAAACCAAGTGGTTGTACCCTGTTTTTTGTACTTTCCTTCTATATTGTGTTATTTTTTCATTGTTCCATATGCAGAAATCCTTCTTTGCCTACTGGTAACTCTTGCATAGTTAATGTCAAACAACTTTTTCCGCTCCATAGCAGCTTTTTTGGGCATGCAAATGGAAAGCTTGCTCTGGTTTATTGCCCTCCACACTATCGCCAGCAGCTCATGTTTACTTTCAACGGGGAGGTCCTGGGTAGCTGGTGCTACAGCTTTGCCTGGTTTGCTGAGGAGCATGTTGTAATAATGGGAGGCCAAGGACATGTCTGTCTTGCTGCTGGAGTCTTAGGAGTGGCTGGGCCTAGTCTTAGGACTTGGCTACCAGGTGTTACTCATTCTGGGGAGACCCCATGTTTTTGCCTGACACGTAGAAGGTAATGAAGACATTTTTGGCTCAGTCCTGCCCTTCTTTGTTTCCTTCCAGGCTGTTGTGGTAGGCTGCAAACTGCACAGCCTCTTCCATTCAAGTCTGGAGAGTGGCTTTTGTCCAGAGCAGGTCTGGAGCATCAGTTCAGCTGGCGTGGGTCCAAAGAGCTTGGGTGGCCTTCATGGCCTAAGCCCATTTGATACCTGGGGAAGCTGCTTTGGTCCCCCTGCCCAACCAGTGGGGGTTAAGCCAAGAGCCACAGAGCATCTCTATTGCCTGTACTGGAAGCTGTGACTCTCCTGCCCTCATCCTTCTCCCACCCTGACCAGCCTGCCTCTGCTTTACCTTTGTGTAAGGAGTCTTCCAACAGGTTGGATGAAGCCTTGGTGAATATCCTGTGTGTTCAACATTTCCTTAGGCCTGACCTGATACCCTTTGGAAGCTCAGGCATCATTAAAAATAACAAACCGGCAGCCAGCAAAGAAAAAACACAAGTAAAAGACAGTAAAGCTTAAGAGTCAGGTCACTGTGGCAAGTCAAGGATGTTGTGAGAAGGGATGCACTGTGAATGGGCATCCCAGTTTCTCACAGCAACGAGATGTTGCAATTTTCAGTATGACAACAGGTTAGGTTAGGTAACAGGTGATAGGTTGGACTCGATGATCTCTATTGTCTTTTCCAATCTTACTAATTCTGTGATTCTGTGATTTTAAGCCTGAGGCAGGATGTAAAAGCCCTGCTCACATGCATTTCTCAAACTTCCTGTTATTTGTTCTCCCACCTACATCTCCCTTCCTGGGTGTCGTGATGTGTAAGTTATAACACATCCACCCTCAGTGTGAGTGGGACAATTTCAGAAGTAATGTCTCAGCAAGAGTCTGGTAGGTTGCTGAAAATACAAAAAATTCAGACACAGAGTGTAGTTCTCATTGAGGGGGCAACTGGAGGGTTTCGTTTACAACAGACCCTGTTCCCTGACAGATGTGTCTTATTTTTTTACTTAAATGGTAATTGCACTTAAGTGACTGTGAGTCAGTGCAAAGCACAGCTCTGGTTTTGATATTTTCTGTAGGTGAAAGCTCAACTGAAGGATATAAAAGCTAGCAGTTTCAATCACTAGGCAGAAAAAATAATAAGGTTTTGCCTTCAAGGAATTTCTCATTTTGTGACTTTTTTTTGTATAAATTACAGAGGAAAGTCAAATCTAATGGATATGGGATCCCTGATGATTAAACCAGTCCAACGAGTGATGAAATATCCCTTGTTACTTCATGAACTCTTGAATTCAACTCCTGCCTCTCACCCTGACCACAAGGCACTAGAAGATGCCCTTTTTGCCATGAAAAACATTAATGTGAACATCAATGAACTTAAAAGACGGAAAGATTTAGGTAAGAAAAAAGCACAGTGTGTTCTGTCTTTGTAGGTTTGGGTTGGCCATTACAAGAGAGGTTTCAGCTCCAAGTATTTCGCTCCAACAGTTTTGCTAGTGCCACTGAAGTTGTGTAATACACTGAGTTTCAAGAGGCTAACAGATGCCTTAATGCCACTTTTCCTCACTGACACTGTTATCTGCCTTGTAACTCCAGTGTTAAAATGATGAAAGAATTTGTGTTACAGTAATCCCTTGAATTTATCGGTGGTTTGGGTCTGGAAGCATGCCACCACAAGTGAAATCTGTGACGTAGCAATTCCGAGCAGCAGGAGCATGCAGCAGTATGCAGGAGAAAACAGCAAGCTGCTACATGCTGCTGCTTGCTGCTGCTTGCTGCTGCATGCTTCTGCTTACAGCACCTGCCAACAGCTAGGAGCAGCTAGCAGAGGAGGAGGGCTCTGCATGGGGGATGGGTTAATATACCTTTGAGACAGTGTTATAAAGCTTCCCTACCATTTTATTACTCTTTGCAACACTGTTATAAGGAAGTGAGCTCGGAATGGCCCCCAGCGAGCAGCACCTGCCAGTACTGTCCCCCTGGGGTGAAAGACAGGGGAAGTGGGAAAATATCTTCACAGGGAAAATACCCACAATGAACTAAAGCCACGAGAGGTGAAGCAAGGGATTACTGTATATTGTCTGTAATGCAGTTGTAAACACTGGTAATAGTTAAGATGAACTACAGTTGGCCCTCTTGCACTTCACGCCCCCCATATTGTGGCTTCAGATCTTAGTGGCATGTTTTTTTAGCGATGTAGGAGACCTGTTTCGCAACTGCACATGTGAGACTTGTTGCGGTGGTGGCAGCGGCAGCCGGGGCGGCATCCCAGGCGGCGGTGGGGGCGCGGGCAGCAGCGGGGGCAGCACAGGCAGCGGCTGCAGCATGGGTGATGGTGGCGGGGGCAGTGGGGGTGGCTGCAGCGGCTGCAGGGGCAGGTGCGTGACCACCATTCAACACGGAAGTTGGGCTACACGGGTCCCAAATAAGACCGCGGATGTGCCATATAGAAGACCCAACTGTAATAGCAATACTTCTTATAGGCTTGCCATGTTGAAGCCCTAACTTCACTATTTCCAAGGTTAATGTTGATAATAGGGTTTTCATCCTCTCAAGCATTTTCACACAAGATTACAGCAAGTGACATCAAAGTCTGCTCTCAAATGGTTTCAATGGTTGTGTGCCTGTCCCTGTGAAGAATCGTGTGAATACAGACTATTAATGTAATGAAATTCTCTGTCTGCAGTGCTGAAGTATAGGAAGAATGATGATGATGAAACCCTTAAAGAAAAGTTTTCCCGACTGAATATTCACTCTATTAGCAAGAAATCCAAGAGGGTCACCAGCCATCTGAAAATTCTGACTGGGGGAGAACCTCAGGTACTTACTCATCCAACTGCAGATTTGCATTGACAGCTTCAGTTCTGCTTTTGCACTGGGTGTTTTTCAAAACATGTTGGAAATGGGAGTTTGTGGTGTTGCTTTTTTTCCTGCATAATTTATAAAGTAATTTTCTGACTTCACAGAAGACAGGAAAGATCTTTGTGATTGAAATAGAAAATAATGTAATGTGTTCTCCACCTTTTCCTTTTTTACATAAGAGTTTCTCAAACTTCTGATCTTCAGCAGAGAGGAAGTGACTGGTAGTTTTATGAAATGCAGCCCAAGGTCAGTGTTTGGCAGATAGACTGGCAATAGACATGAGAACATGTTCAGTCCATCTTGCATTGTAACATTCAGGTTTGGAACCCATCAAGGAAGATAAGCAATACGTACCTCTATTTAGCAAAGGCCACAGGGTTTGTCCTCTAACAGGTGTAAAGACCTGGAACCATCAGAACTGCCAAAGACATCTGTGATGAGTCTGATGGGTGTTGGGTGGCCAAAAAAAAATGCTCCTTTATAATTTCAAAGTTTTAATTCAAAACCTAGCAGGATAAACATTTTCAGGAAAGCTTAAATCTAAATCTCAAAGAAAATCAATTACAACTGACCTTGAAAATTACATCCAGTGCACCTCACTGCATGAGATGGCTGATTGTACAGGGTCACTTGCCTTTCTAGATGTGACTTTACAAGATACATACAATTTTTTCCTGTTTTGTTTTTTATCAGTGGTTTCCCCTTTTCTCTAATGCAAACTACCTACATTTTTTTTTCTGTTCATTGATTTGTACAGTGGAAATTTTTGTATTCAGAATGTGACCAGCAAGGCTATAAAATCAGAGAAAACCAGAATTAAATTTGATTAAAAGAATATGTGATTTTTTTTTCTTTTTTAGAAGCTCTGGTTTATGTTTTTTAGTTTTGTTTCTAATTAAGCTTGAAACATTTGAGAATCATTTTAGAATCAGAATACATCTGTTAAAGATTCAGCCGTCTCTCCTGCCTAATTAGACTAAGAAGGTTTCCAATTCGCATCTTGAAACACGCTGTGACCCTTACAGCAAGACCACTAGGACGAGGCTTGAGACTTCTCAAGTTCCTCAAATGAGAGGCAGGCAGAAATAAAGGTATTTTCGGGGTGTTTGCAGCCGGCATAAAGCAGCAGCAGCAGCCCGTTCCCAGCTGCTGGCGCTTCCAGAGAGGAACAGCTCCACCTACAGCCTTCCCGGGGGAAAGCGCCCAGTGCCCCGCGGACCTACTCCCGGGGAAGATCACAGAATCACGGAATATTCTGAGTTGGAAGGGACCCACAAGGATCATCGAGTCCAACTCTTAAACGGCACCGCTTCCTCCTCGGGCGGGAATCGGACCCCCGGTCTCCCAGGTCAGAGGCGGGGACACTCTCCACTGTACTAAGTGGATTTTTAAGATGCCACGGTACCGAAACATCTCCATTTTCCCCATCCTTTCCTCAAAGGGAGCAAAAACAAATGGAAGAATTAAGAGCTTCCTTGGCACGCGTTGGCATGCTCGTCATAAAGCAACTCCCTGCTTCCACACGAATTTAAAATTAAGTTCTCTGTCATGTTGCCCTGTGGTTTTGACTTTTCTTGAATTGAAACTGGAAGTTGGTAGAATTAGGGGTTGACCTGTTTTCAAAGGGAGGAGTTCAGGGAAGGTTTGGGATTTTTTAGCAGCACTCTGGATGTTTCTTTCATTAGCCAGGCTCTTTTGGACTGCTAAAATAACAGTGGAAATGCCTATTTTAGGTGAAAGATCAAACTTTTAATAAGGAAGAAAAGTTGTTTCGAAGTTTAGAGAAGACTGTGAAATTGTGTGTGAAGAATATTTCGCTGTCTTTGCAACACCTGCAGGTGGGTACAAGCCTTTTTGAAATCTGTGGCTACAAATCCTGTTCATAATCAGTCTGACACGCATTTCTGCCACTGGTTAGGCAACTGCAAATTATTTATAAGCAGGCCTGTCTACATCAAAATATTAAATAAATGAGCTGTGCTGCTGCTGAGCCCCTGGTAAAGAAGTTTTGAAGCCCATATTTTTGCCTTTTTCTCATGACAGAAGCAGGGTCTGTGGAGACCCACAAGTGTAGTTTAGGGAAGAAGGTGCTGTCTGGTGGCACAATTAGGACTTTCAGTCACTGTGAAACTGTCACACCCATCTACTGCAATGGAGCACGAACTGCTTCTCATTAAAAATGGAAGAACTGAGTTGCAGCTACATGAATTAAAATTTCCTAAAATATGTATTCTGGATGTGAGGACACCCTCCTTTTCCATGCTGTTAGGTTGTTTTGAGGGCTTGCATTAGATGCATAGGGTGCTCAAGTTCTGTAGATCTTTGCTTCAGTCTTCCTCTCCAAAGAGGATGACTTGTGATTTATCACCCTCTCCCTCTCATGGACCACTTGCCAACTTTGTAGATGGCATGTGGCCTGCCAGAGTGTGAGCGTGCCTAACCAGAAACTAAGGTTGTTTGAGAGGAGGCAAGATCAATGGCCAGCTGCCCCGCGGCATATCACAAAGGCACCTTGTTTGGTTGAGCAAACAGGGTGAGGTCAGTGACCTCAGCCAACAAGGATGGTTGCCTGAAATGGTGTTGACAGTTCCATATCCAATTTGATTCCCACTTTACTAAGATTAAAATTCTGAGAAAGTGAAGTACACCATTGGAGTTCTACTTAATCCCCCAAAAGAAGCTTTTGAGAGTGCATGTGCTGGCTTCTTGCTAAGTAGTAGCTGAATTTCAGTGGGACATTCTTTGGTTTAGAGTGTAGTTTTTCCAGTTGAACATTGGCAACTTGATTCTTAAGTAGTTTATACTGAAAATAAACCACAGGAAAATGCTGTCACAATAAACAACCCCACAATAGCTGGGAACTGCCCTGCAGCTGCACAGGTGTCAGAAATGGAAAATATTTCTGATTCCATCAGTATTACTGCAGTATCTGCATGAGTGAACACTGTATATTAAAACAGATTGTAATACAGTTTCCTATTTCTGTAATCTTCTCCTTTAGGATTCTATACATCTGGCTGCTCAAAATATAATTGGGCTTCAGGAAATCTTGCAAGACAAAGATGACAAAGTCAATGACTCTTTGAAAAAATGGGACAACAGTGCACATCTATGTGAAGACCTTGTAAGTTTATCCAGTGTCCAGTGTTACACAACTATCTATGTGTGAGTAAACAGGTGTCTGTAGGACAGAAAAGAACAAAACCCCTCACATCTTAGGAATCCATTGGGAAAGATGAGTGAGGTTTTTGGTTGAGTTTCTGTAAGAAATATAATTAAATGTAAATGCAATGTATTTTTCATAGAAGAACTAAAGAAAACTTCTCAAGCTAAATTCCTGTGTTGAAGCTAAAATCTTTGTACTAGATTTGTGTGTTTCACCTCAACTTCAGACAAGAGCAGCACATCTTCACCTTAATACTTTTGTTACTAGCACTTGCAGTTTAAGAGTGACTTTTTGTGATCTAGATTGTGCTCATGTACTGTTAGCTCCCAGAGTCTGTGAAAATCTCAGATTTATTGACTTTTCAAGTGAGCTATTTTCTCAAGTCATAGCACCCTTTGGGTGGGAAATGGCCTCTAAAATCAATCTAGATATTAGCACAGCTCTGTCAAGCCCTTCATACAGGGAAACCATGAGAAATCTGAATATAACCCATAGTAATTAATAAAAAAAATTTTAAAAGCTGCTGCTGTATTCAGAAACATCAAAGAAAACAGAAGTAACACCACAATAGATGAAACAATATACTTCTTTTTCGAAAAAAAAGATTGCAACACCTATGGGCTCATGACCTAGTTATTTTGAAGGTCTATGTAATTAAAAAACCCCAAACAATCTCATTTAACTGTGGACATTGTTATTAACTAGGTTGTCTGTTTATTTCTGTGTCCCAGCTTTACAAAATCACAAGAAATGTCTATCCTATGTATAAGGTGTTTTTAAAAGCAAACTTTTCTACTGACATTACACAGTGTTCTCACTGAACATCCCATAGTGTTCTTCACATGATTTTCTGGAAGGTTATCAAGGAAGATCTCAGCAATAGGCTAACATTATTTTTTTTTCCATTTGCGCATTTGTCAATCATTAACACCTTCCTCTCTCATTAGATTTTTTGGAAAATTTTAGGGTAGAAATCCCCAGTAGCCTCTTTTTCAGAAATCAGGTCCAGCAGTTGGGAAAATTGTTTTCTTAATGCATCAAGAATCAGTTCCCTAAATGCAGCCCAGTTTTTCAGGTGGAAATAAAGTAGGAGCTGTCTAGCCAGTGTACATCATCTTGGCCCGGGGAGAGCAATTCTAGGGCTGAAATGGATCTGTCCTCAACTGTAGTGTGTTTTGGAGGGTACAGAGACAGCTCCTTTTATTCTTACGTTTAACCCAACAACTTAATTCACATAGAATGTCCAAGCGCTTTAATATGATGATGAGTTTCACTCACTACAAGCCTGTGCTGTATTTGAACAAATGACTTACAAAAAAAATTTATTTCATGCAATATTAATCCCTTGAGACAATTACAGACTAATGGAGAAGCCTGAGAAAGACTGTTTTTTACCAGGTGTCTAATTTTGTTGATTACTAGAGATAAAACCAACAAGCATAACGTAATTTAATCAAATCAAATCAAGTGATTGTTTGTGTTTGCTTAAACGGGAATTGAGTTACAGCTGTTTCCAGGGGAGAAAAATAAAAATAAAAAAAGCATCACAACCTTGACAGCATCCAAGACTACTACTTCATGAAACCTCATTGCCTTTAGACTGCTTTTTGATGTGGGCGTTCCACTTAAGGAAATCCCAGTTTTACTGGACCACTTTGCCAATCCTTGGTGTTTTCCCCCAGTGTTAACACCCTCGGGGCAGTACTATAGGCTGTGCTCTCCAAGGCACCCCTGCCATTTCCAGACCCTATAAGCTGCAAAACTGAAACCTCTCCTTTGCAGTGTTATGAAGGAGATTATAAGTCATGTTGGACCCTGCTTGAAGCTGCCACTGACAGCAGTACTTTGTGAAGAGAAATGAACAGATTGCTTGATAGGCTGCCATCAGGCTTAACCTGGTACAGAATCTCAAGCATTGTATGAATAAAGTCATGAGTGTGTCTCTTTTATACTTTTCCAGATGGCTCAACTGGACAAGCTCGTTTTGACTCCTCTCTCAGCCCTGCAAGCCTTGTTTTCAGGCCCTCAGAAGCTCATCCAGAAGCGCTATGACAAGTTGTTGGACTATAACAGCTACCTTCAGAGGTCAACCAGAGAAGGGCTGGAGCTGGCAAAGAAAGATTATGAGGCTTTAAATGCACAGCTAGTGGAAGAACTTCAGGTATTCAACAGAGCAGCCAAAAAGATTGTGTTGAACTGCCTACATTGCTTCATCACCCTCCTCAGGAATATTATGTCTGCAGCACTTCAATCAAATTCTGCTGTGGTGGTGCCTGTTCCAGTAAGTACATTAGAAACAGGTGTAGCTCTGACTTAATTTGTTGGTTTTTTTTTTTGTTTCTCTTATACTTAGGTTAAAATTATGTAGAACACATTTCCGCAAGCTACAGCGATTTTGTTTGTTCTGCTGAGCACAATCAGGGTTTTTTGGGGTTTTTTTTTTGTTTGTTTTTGTTTTTTTTCCCTGCAGGCTCAGCAAAGATTAAGTGCATAAAAATCACAGCATTGTTTGGGTTGGAAGGGACCTTAAAGGTTTGCAGTTCCAACTCCCCTGACATGAGCAGGGTCACCTTTCAGTAGGCAAATGTGCTCAAAGCCCCACCCAACCTGACCTTGAACGCTTTGAGGGATAGGGAATCCACAACTTCTCTGAGCAACCCATTCAGTGCCTCTTCACCCTGACAGTAAAGAATTTTTTCATAATATATATTCTAAATTTATCTCCTTTCAGTTAGAAGCAATTCCTCCTTGTCCTATCACTGTATGCCCTTGTAAATAGTTCCCCTCCAGCTTTCCTGTAGGCTGTCTTTAGGTATTGGAAGGCTACAGTAAGGTTACCCCAGAGATCTATGTTCTGAGAAACTCGTGTTCTGAGCTTAAGGGTTTTCAGACCTAGACTTTTCATCGAGAATGATCTTAACAGAACTGTTCCAGCTGTTTCAGTGATAGTAATGGCAAGAACATCACATTAAGGCAAAAAGGAAGCAGCTACTAGCATTTTAGTCTTGTTTCTAAGCATCTACCCTGAATGGTCCAGAAAACATGGGAAGAGAAATTCTAAGAAAGTAAGTACATGAACACTTACGTGTCTGCTAGACCTGCAGAGAAGATGACTGCAAAAGAGAAACAAGTTGGGAGACCTGATGAAAAATGTTTATGGAAACCAAGTTGCTTTTAAACCCAAATATGCTGCAGAAGCTCCTGCAGCTATCTCTTGGCAGTAAGGATTAGCTTTGTCTGTGCTGGCAGAGAAAGTCCAAATCATTTCACTTATGTAGCCAAAAGTACAAAAGGTGCCAGTGTGAGCTACACAGAAAGGCATTAGTTCCTCCAGCCCACTCTAATCTTTCTGTGCACTATGATCATTACCTGAAGATTGAAATTGAGAAATTATTCTGTTTGCCTGAAAATCATAATGTATTTCAGTTGTCATACTTTTGGTTGGAGGATTTTAATCCCCTGAGAAGCAGAGCTGCAGGAATGCCTCCCACACATCCAAATCCACTCACCTGAACCATAGCGAGACTCTGTATAGGAAACACACAAGGCAGTTCAAGAGTATTTCTTTCCATCAAGGCTTGAACAGAGCACATTGTAATCAGGGACAGCTGAAAAAATCAAGAAAGCAAGGTCAGGATCAAAACATAGAACTATGGTTGTAATGGGGAAATGAAGGCTTTTCCCACATGAAGAAATTGCATCCCTATAATTTGACATTTTCATGTTTTGAAAGCTATTGTATCAAGCATTATTTACTGTGAAGGTCTGGCTACAAAATTACCGTCTTTTTTTTTTCTGTTTACATCAGCAAATGCATTTGGGGTTAGGCAGACCAAAAGCACTTTTCCATTGCCACAGACAGAGACTCATCTTACCCAAGGATTTTTAACCTGTTGGCAGCAGCCAGTTGCACAAACATACAGCTGTGGAGTAAGCTACTCCAAGCCTTGCAGCACATTGGCCACACTGATAGCTGCTGAGATGCACATTAGCATCTGAAAGCAGGTGGCTCAGTAGCACAAGTGCAAGGCTGCTCATATTCATCACTGTTTAGAATTAATTTTAGTGCTTTAACTTCAGTTGCTCTGTCTTTTAAATTTAATAACAATTATTATAAACTTTCTTTAAGTGAGGACCTTTCTTCTCTTTACATCTTGTATGTAGAGAGTACACTGCACTATTGGCTCTGCAGAAAATAGGCCTAACTTGTCAGATTCCTGACTTCCATTAAACCAAGCCTGCTCTCTCAAATCTCCTCACCATTTTGTACATGAGATCTAACCCTCATTTGTGTTTGCAGCTGTCCTCCTCAAGCATCTGTGAAGTGCAGAATCAATTGATAGAGGAGGTTCACAAGCTGAATTTTGTAAAAGAAAACAGCAGTGCAACCTTTATTGAGAGAAAATTGAGCTTGGAAAAAAAGAAACCTGTCCCTTCTCCGGTGAGTACCATATTTCTGAATTGTGTATGAAGCATCCTCTTTTGATCACATTTGAAATAAATCCATTTGTATGCCATCTAAACGTTTTGGTTTGGTCTCTTCACTGTGGCTCTGAATAAGGCGGTCGGAGTGAAGCTGTTTCATTGACCAGTAACTGCTGAAGGTTTTTCACTTTTTTTCATGTTATTATCTTGAAAATCTACTTGAAATTTCCTCTGATTGCCTTTAGGTCTTTAAGCAGTAGTTAAGTCTAAGGTTGTACACTTTGTAAACTTTTAATATGTAAACTTTCTTTTGTTAAATATTCTTACAGTGCATCTTAGTCTCGTAATTCTCAAGATTTTTTTCTCTATGTGTACTGGTGTTTGCACACATATAACACACATGCACACCAACAGCAGAAAATTCAAACAATTCACTAGGAAATCTGTGTCCTCTTGGTTCCCAATCTCATGAGACATTTCCAGAGCTTTTAGGAGTTTGGTTTACAATAAAAGAAGGACTCAAGTGCAGGTTCAAAGGAGAAGTTGAGGAAGCTGTAATCACAGAATCACAGAATCACAGAATATTATGAGTTGGAAGAGACCCTCAGCAAGGCACTTGTTCTTGCTTCTGTGGTACGTTAAGATTACAGTCGGCCCTCTTCCACTTTGTGCCCCCCATATTGCGGTTTCACACCTTAGCGGCATGATTTTTCAGTCATTAAGGAGGCCCCTTTTCACAACTGCGCATGCACGACCTGACATGTGTGAATATTCAATTAGGCAGGCATGAATATGCAAATCAACCTGCACAGCCGCTGCGGCAGCTCCACTTCTTCCCCCCCTCCTGGCACGGTGGTGGCTGCGCTTCTCCCCCCTCGGTTCAGCTCAGCTCAGCTTGGGGCAGCTGCCCACAATGTGGTGGAGCGGCGGAGCCAAGCCAGGTGTGTGCCACTCCCACAGTGGCTCAGCTCCGAGCAAGGAGGCTTTGTGCAGTTATGAAAGATTTACACACTCTCAGGTTACCACGTCTCAGACACCACGTCTATCCTGAGTATGGAGAGACCAGATCTACCCACCCAGAGAGACACCGACACTGTGGCGCAGGCTTCTCCCCACACCCATGTCCCCAGCCGAGTGGAAAAGGGTTTTTTCCCATAAGAGGGTTCCTGTGGGCACCAGGAAGCACTGAAACGAACACCGACACAGAGCAGGGCAGTGCCGAAACAGTGCTGGAATGCCGTGGGGCGGTGTGAGGGTGCGGGAAAATTTGCGTATTAATGAGATGCCAAGGTGGACGGAGAGCTTCACGGAGAAGCCACGGTACCGTGGTACAGGAGACTTGACTGTATATTGATGTACAGCACCTCCCTCCCTGCCCTCTAACCAAAGTCTGAAATGAATGCGCTTCCAGCAGTTAATAGCTCCTTGCCCTCATTTAGGGAGGTAATTTCATACACAAAGCAGTCAGTTTGGGTACCACTGAATTTTTATTTTTTTTTTTAATACTGTCTTATCATGCAAGTTGTTATGTGGCCTTAGCACGCCTCATCCCATTTCTGGATTATGCTTTTTCTGTGATATTACATAGGACTACAAAGGTCATTGTTTCAGAAAAATAATTAAGCAAGAGACAGTTCACATACAGAACACAATCCCTGTGAAAGCAGAGGACAGCCTAAAAGGTCTTTAATTAATGAAACTCCTACATTTCTTTAAAATCTACCCTTTATTGCTCACCTATTAATATAGCAGTTGGGCAGGTTCTTCCTGCATATGCAAAGGAGATTTTTTTAGCTGTGTAAGTAACTCCTTGGTCTATGTGTGAAAACACAGGGTCAATTTCCACATGCAACATACACAGTTGGTTTAGAAATGGCCTCAGTATGCTTGAGACTGAATACTCTTTTTCCTTTTCAGTTGGAATCTCCACGTCAAACAGAAGGCCACAGGTCCAAGCTGTTGTCTACATACAGCCCCGAATTGCTCTACCAAGCTAAGCGCAAGTGCAATGCCACACAGGAATTTGATATTGATTTACATGAAGGAGAACTGGTGGCTGTTGTGGAGCAAAAGGACCCCATTGGAAGTACAAGCAGATGGCTTGTTGACACAGGAAGTAAGTTCTCTGCACAAAGATCTCACTAAGAGCTCCCCTTTGGGATATTGATTTCTTTTCATTCTGGCCCCATCTGTTTGCTGCTGTCATACTGACAGCTGCATAAAATGGTTGGTTTTGAAACAATTTTAGCAGTGCTTTCCTGTTTTTCTATCTCTTTATTCTTGTTTCTAGTCCTTAAAGGGTATGTGTATTCCTCCTTCCTGAGACCTTACAATCCTGCCAAAGCGCAGAAGGATGTCACAGAAAATGGCTTTGGTGATGATGATTTTGATAATATCAGCCTCTTTGTCTCTTCACGGACCTCTACTGACAGCACCATAAGAAGTCTAGGGCACAAGAAGAGTGACAGCAGCTCTTCTCAATTCTGTGAAAATCCCACAATTAATGGCACAGGAACTTATGCTCCTCAGGATATGGATGATCACCATGTAAGTATGATACATATTGTGCCTGTATTCCTGTTACTCCTGTTTCAAATCTAGAATTATGCTGTTTATACTTTAGATGGTTTCCATTCACAACGGAAAAGACTGGAACTCATCTGTCAGTGTGACATGGGAATTTGTTACCCCCTGTTCTGAAGCAGCTATGAGGGAGGAAAGGATAATCGGTGAAATTGTGACTTGCAGTCCTGTGTCACAGGAAACATACTGTTGCATTACCCCACCCCACGAACAATGGCTTATGGTTCTTCTGTGGAACAGGAACCTGAAAAATAGCTGTCTTGGGGGTTTTTCAACTTACCGTTGACAAGAAAGCTGTGGCAATGCTGATCAGCAAGGCACAGAAGTGACCCATGAGCCACATTTGAGTACAGGAGCTTTGGGAAAGGTGATTCTTCCTGAGGAAACCTTGCTGGAAAATTCTTCATCCAATCCAAGGCCACTTGGTGTGAGCTGAAAACCTTACCATTGTAGTAAGATAATGAGGTTGGAAACTGGAGCTTGATTTGTTCCTCTTCATGCAGAATTCCCCAGATCCTTGGATTTTACTTTTTATTTTGGCCCTGTCTAGCAATTGCAGGCCCTGTGGTTGTGCACTGGTTTGTATATGCTATTACACATTTTCTGTACATAGAATTCATACTGATACACAACTACAGGCTGGGGCTACATTTTTCAATTCAGATTTTGTTTTATGTGGCTTTCCTTTTTCAGACCTTCTATGCTGTTTATGCATTTCAAGCAAGAAACGATGAAGAACTCAGTCTTCAGGAGTACCAGAAGGTTAGGATACTTCGGTTTTCTGACCTGAGTGGCAATAAAGAATGGTGGCTAGCTGAAGCAAAAGGTCAGAAAGGATATGTACCATCTAATTATCTGGGGAAGATGACATATGCTTAGGAAGAGAAGGGCCCATTGAGCGGTCTCTCTGAAACAGAGAGAATAATCATCTGTTACAGTATGAGTGATTGACAGAAGCCATGGTATCCAGCACACAGATGGTATTGAGAACCTGCATCCTCCAAAAGCCATCACCTTATCAAGATCTGAAGGAGGAAAGATTTAACAGGAATACTGATTCTGATTAACATCTTCAAGAGCTTTGCTTTTCTGTTACCCCATAATTTTCTTTTATGTCAAAGCATCCTACTTCAAGAGTGATCCTACAAGTACAAATCACAGCTGAAATTATGTTTTTATTCCATTATATTTAGCAAATAAGATTCCAGATGAAGAGAATTAGCCTTGAGAAAGGACAAATTCAATCATCAGAGATATTGTAGACTGAATTGTTCTTTAACTGGTATCTCAATGAACATAGATGCATCTTAAAACCTGAGCTTTTTGATTGTCTGTTTTTATCCTCAGACACTTCTGTAGTGAACCTTTTTTCTCAGTGGAGGCTATTTGAGTGGAAAAACAAAAAGAGCTTCATTTTTTTAGGAAACTTTCCAAATTAAAACATACCAAGTGTGGTGGTACCAGTGACTGGTCCCAGGGAAGAAGGTGTATGTATTTAGTTTAATGTGGAAATGCAGAGAAGAAACTGCTAGTGTGAATTACAGAAGTCATAATTTTCAAAAGAATTACACAAGTGCTTCATATGGTAGAATATGTAACAGTTTGTAGCAACATGGAAGTGCCCCAGGTTTAAAATTCCACATCTGTCTCCACACGAACTGCTTTAATGAAAGATCTGTGTAGCGAAGTGAAACCTGTGTTATTAGTCTCGGGAAATTTAGCGTAGTTGAAGGTAAACTCCTGTCAGATATTTTCTGTATTTCATAATTCCTTATACTGATGATTAAAATGAGAACACTATTAAAATGAAGGTGAGGGGGGAGTGTTGCTGATTGAGGTTAGACAAAAATTGTGCTCAAGTTTTGTGTAAGTTTCTACTTCCTCTAGTTGAAATGTGGGGTTTGAAGATGAACTGATTCAAAATGCTTATCAAGATGCAATATGAAATAACCTGGCAGCAAAGAAAGGATGAGAAAAGTTGAGGCAGTTGATGCAAACAATAGTTTTTGCTATGCTAATGAACCTAGTTTATTTTCTTTGATGTCCTCAATGTTCAGATTATTTTTATAAAAGGGTAGAAAAAGTTGTCAGTCTTGCTCAGAGGATGAATGCAGTGATCACAAGGATTAGAACCAGAAATTTGTGCTGGATTAATTCCTATGATAGAGAAACTAAATTTTAGAATTCTCCAAGATGGATATCCAGAATCTGGTACAGGAATCTCTGTGAACTACTGCTATCCAGTGAGCAGTAACAATAGATAAAGCATTATTTTGCCTTATTGTACATCACCTCAGGCACTTAAATCTTGCTGTTTCCATAGCAAGCAAAAAAGAGTTCTCATTCATTTTATGAATGGATGTAGCTGCTTTTATTGAATACTTCACCTTTAGTTAAATGAAGAAAATAAAGTGGAGAGGGAGTATCAGCTTGGAAGAATGGACTTCAACACTTGTCCCTATTAAGCTTGCACTGTTCTGGCTTTTATATTTTGAAATTATGGGGAAGATACACACAAGAAGCTTTCCAGTTATGTCTTACAATTTAAAATATTTGGGGATGATCTATACTTTGCAATGGTTGAAAGAGTTTTAGAAATTACTGAATTGTACTTAATAGGCTTAATACAGTCTTGTAAGCACAATGATGAAGTTTTGTATTTTAGACAGCAAAATTAATTAAGGGAAGACTCATGAAGAAAAGATTTCTGAAGTCTTAGCTCAGAGAACTTAGCTTGAGTCATAGGGAGAGCTCTGATTTTGACTGTCACGTACATTCTCCATGAAAAATCAGTCTCTGTGAAGGTGTCTCAAAGCGTACTCAAATGCTGCTCTCCAAAATGTCAGGTATCCTGATCCTGAAGTAAGAAGGAATGAAGGATGAAATATACTGGAGCTGATGACCTAAACTTCATTGAACTTCCAGGGGACTTGGGAATTCCTCATAGGTCAAATGACACCCCAGTGTATGGTTAGGACACATAATAGTTTTTAAATTGTGGGATAATACAGCTTTATTATAGCCTCCTAACTTGGGATCCAGAAAAAGTATTTCATTAGGTACCCAAGTGGATTAGCTTATGCCATTTCAGAAATTCAAAGTTTTAGCTGTTATAATTTGATATTATGAATATATTGCAAACTTCTATTTTCATTTAAAACAGATGAACGCAAACAGTTGTAAAAAAATAAGAGATGCTCCTTGAATCTAAAGCCTTTTGACATTAAGAAGATTTACAGTAACTCATATTAGACTTGCTCAGTCACATTTTTGTTAAGATAGTGCTTTAAATACTATAAACTGAGCTATGTTAGGTTTCTGGAAATTCCTAAGAATATGCAACATTTTTGCCACAGTTATTTTAAATGTAAGAAAGGTTACAGTATTCTAAGAGCTTCCTTATTCTCATTAATGACAGAACTAATTTATTTTGATTGAAGCAGGGACAGGCTGCAGTTTAATGGACTGATCTTGTATTTGTTCAAATGTATGTTTTCCTTACTTGAACTGTTGTGACAATAAACATGTGCAAGTACATACTTTCAAGATTTGGTCCACTGAAACTGAAGTGAATATTCTCTCTATTCAGGGAATATTTTTAAGTGTTTCCACTGATAACCTGGAGCCCAGAAAATGTGCAAACCAGTGAACACCAGAGTCCTGGGCTCTGACCTCTGGCACCTGTGTGCTTTACCATCTTCCCTTTGCTTGGTTGGTGCTTGTAAACTTGAGGTAGGGGTTCATCTTTTCAATGCAAACACAGATTGAAGAATTATTCCTTCTGACATTTCACCTTTGGAAGCTTCATTGAGTAATTTCCTGCTTCAAACACTAAAGTATACTTTTGTTTTCATTTTAAGATAGCTTTTAAAAAGGAAAATATGTGAAGTGGACCTAACACCTGCATTAAGAAACACAGCCATGACAATCCTTGTTCCCATAGACCTGTAACTGATAATTCCTCTTCCAATATTGTTTGTTCAGAAATAGCAAAAAATTTTTCTTTTAAATTATTGCAATAATAAAAATCTATTTTTGTAAAGATGTTTCTTCTTATTTATTTTTTGAAAGATATTTTCCAGAAGGAAAAAGCTTTATATGCTATCCAACATCCGCCTGCAAAATCAGCAGAGGAAATCGACAGTTGCCTCAGATAAAATGCTGCATTTCTACTATGCATCCTAGCTTATCTATCAAAATATTAGACCTTGTCAAACACTATCAAAACACTAAGCATTTAAGAATACACTTCAAGGTTCCAAGTATCAGGATAGTTCTGTTCTTTTGTAGCTGGTCCTGAGGTTGTGACTGTAACTGCTGTATCCACCCAGGGATCTGTCATGAGTTATAGTAGAAATAAGCTTGTAAATGATGGAGCTTTGTGTTAGACCTCTCCTGTTACCAGCATCCTCTACTCCAGCCAGAAGGAGCATTCATGGAACCACAGTAACCCATCATTTCACATTACAGAGGGCATCAAAATTTGGGCGTCTATGAAAAAAACATATTTTAAGGGGAAGTTAAATACTGCCCCACCAATTCATAAAATGTTTAAGGAAAGCCACGTTGCTGTTTTTACAGTAAATCACAGAGCAATTTGGGTTGGGGACAGAAATACCACAGGGCTATTTTCCAGTTATTTTTTTCTGAATAAAAGGTATGCTTCTCAAAATTCAGATGGGCCTTCCTTCTTTCTGCCCCACACTACATTCCCCAACCTGATGTACGACTTCAGTCAAACAATCCTGTAGAACAGACTCCTTTCCTGAAAATACAGTTGTTAATTCCATCCTAACTATAACATCAAAGCAGAAAGCAACTGTTCCCTTCAATCTACTCTGTTTTTCAGCAGTGTCTATCTCACATATTCAAGCTAAACACTTGATCTAAAAGACCCAGTCTCTCTTATAAATCCTTCCTGATGTAATACTTCAAAGAATCAGAATCTTAACTGACATTTTTATACCAACAGAAGGAGACTTTATATTTCATTTAGCAAGCTGGAAAAGTTACAGTGGAAGAAAGACTTTTGCCGACACAGATTTTAGCTGTAGTAGTATTGCAGATTTTGCTATTATTGGGGTATCCACAAGTCCAACCAGACTTGGGCTTATTAGAGGGAAAAGACAGGTATGTACAAAAGATACAGCCTAAGTTGTTTTATTCTGAATGGAGATATCCTACAGTCAGTCCATGACAGAGTTATAGACATAAAAACATCAGGATACACTTGAATCAGCTCTCAGAAGTATTTTAAATGGCATTAGCTACCACAGTTTAAAAACAAGAACCAATTTTTTCCTGCCTGTGTTCACCTCATAGGTGATACCTGAAGAAGTCTTCACAGTTCACATGTAAGCTCCTGAACACTCGCAAGCAAAGCTCTGTGTATGTTCAGAGGCAAGACAAAGGCAGTTAGCACCTTGAACATTGCTCTGGGAGCAAGTTTTACTACTGGAATGACCACTTTACACAGGAGCATTCCAGCCATTTAAAGAACCTATCTTCACATTATTACTTAGCACAGGCAATCATCTTCTGATTAACACTTAAGAAGAAACTATGCCTTCTGTTTGCTAATAGTAACTGCTTTGGTGTTTTCTCCTACTATACCACCATTAAAGACCCTTTGTGCCGGAGTGGAAGAAGGATGGGCTGATCGCAAAGCAGCAAAAGTTCTAGTTTCCTCATGCTGTTGTTTTTACATGGCCACAGAAGCCAGGCACTACAAAGAGAAAGCCTTTCGTTTTTCCTCCACAGTTGAAAAAAAAATGCAAATTTTCCAGGTAGCTGAGGCAATCCTGAGTAAATTAAACTATTCCTTTAAATGTTTAAGGAACATTAGCATAAATCTTAATTGTGGAGAAGGGAAACGAGGTGTGGGAAATGGCTACCTGTATCAGCTTTAAACATACTTTTAGTATAGGATGGCTAAGGAAAACTCTGGCTTTCACTTGCTTATGAAGGTCTGTGTGGTGAGTTGACCATGGATGGATGCTAGGTACTCACCAAAGACACTCTATCACTCCCCTCCAGAGCTGGGCTGGGGGCAGAAAGGAAGATGGAAGGTTAGTGGGCTGAGAAGGGCAGGGAGAGATCACTCACCAAGTCCCATCATGGGCAAAACAGACATAGCTTTGGGAAGATAAATGTGACGACTTATCCATCAAATCAGAGTTAAGGAGAAAATACAAATGAATCTTAAAAACACAGAATCACAGAATTAAGTAGGTTGGAAAAGACCTTTGAGAACATCAAGTCCAACCTATGACCTAACATCATCTCATCAACTAAACCATGGCACTAAGTGCCACATCCAGTCTCTTTTTAAATACTTCCAGGAATATTCCACCACTCCACCAGTTCCCTGGGCAGCCCATTCCAATGGCAAATCACTCCTTCTGTGAAGACTTTTTTCCTAACATCCAGCCTAAGCTTCCCCTGGTGCAGCTTGAGACTGCGTCCTCTAGTTCTGTCACTGGTTATCTGGGGAAAGAGACTGACCCCTGCCTGGCTACAACCTCTTTTCAGGTAGTTGTGGAGAGCAATAAAGTCTCCCCTGAGCCTCCTCTTCTCCAGGGGGATGCCACTGGCCTTCTTGGCCACCTAGGCACACTACTGGCTCATGTTCATCTTGCTGTCAATCAGTACCCTCAGATCCCTTTCTCCCTGGCCGCTCTCCAGCCAGTCTGTCCCCAGCCTCTGCCACTGCATGGGGTTGTTGTGTCCAAAGTGCAGAATCTGCCATGTAGACTTGTTTGATCTCATGCTGTTGGATTCTGCCCATCTATCCATCCTGTTACGGTCCTTCTGCAGAGCCCAGTTACAATATGTTTTTTTCCCCTAACAAACTTTTAAAATTGAGATAATTAACTCTGCACAATATACAGAACTCTGAACACCTGAAACATTTTAAGTGTCAGAATATGAATAACATGTGAATATGGTGTGAAAGAGAAGTGGCAATGTCTTCCCAGATTAATAATCCTTTTATTTTAACATTTAAGAACGATGATTTCAGAACATTTGATTTATTAACCCACGTAAATGTGTGGGTTTTAGTATTTAAAAATACCCAACTTTTACAATTTCAAGTTTCAGTGCTTTGAGCTTAAAAAACAGGAGCATGTAATAATGAATTCCTTCAACATATTCATTCACAGATTTGCAAAGGCAGAAGGAATACTAGAATTATCAAACTTTGACCTCCTGTATAACACAGGCTTTGGGCTTCCCTGATTTTACCTCCATTCCATTCCAGTAAGTGGGGGATTTTCTGTAAGAAAAACACCAATGCTGCTGTTTCATAGAACACAACCAACAAAATTAGCAAGTAGACGTATTACTTCTTGAGTTTCTTTTGAGCAGCCTTCTTCTTGACCATTTGTAGCCTTTTCATAGCATTGAGCTGAGACTCCTGAGACGTTGGGCCTTTCAGGGAGGCTGACTGATTACCAGTCTCGGCCGTGGTTTTGCTTGTGCTGCCCCCGCTGTTACCCAAGGTCCCACTGCTGCCATTCCCTGTGCTCCCCTGGGTGCTGGTGCTTGGCGCGGCACTGCTGGGGCTCGGGAGACCTGCTTTGCTGACGTTGTCACTGCTCACCGAACGGCTCAGGGTGGTTTTCCCCAGTGTCAGAGGTGGAGGGGGTTTCAGCTGAACAGGGTTTGTGCTGTTGTTGGCAGAAGCTACTTTTGATCCTAGTCCTGTTTTGGAGGTCGCCAACCCTGACAAGCCCACAGGTTTCTGGTTATTTGAAGAAGCTGCAGGTTTCCCACTGGCACTCTGTGCTGTCGATCCCAGTTTGGCAGTTGATGGATTGGCAGAAGAGGTTTTGGCTGCAAAAGCAGCCCATCCTGTAAGGCCACTCGTTGCTGTAGAGGAAACACTTGTACTGGCAGAGCTCCCGGAAACTGCTGCTGAGGTCTAAAATAAATAAGCATTCTTATTATAGGAGCATCTATTTGTATAACACATCACAGCAGGAATACACTGAGTCTCTGTTTCAGTTCTTTACCCAGGAACACTCAATGGACAATATTTCATCACAGGTCACTGCAGTTGAAAGTATTAATAAGAACAGGAAAGGATGCCAGGTGCAGCCAACTTTTAATATCCCAGCCACATAGAACAAATAATACCTTTTCCTCCCTTCCTTCTATACAGCTAGCAGGCTACCATATGGCATTGTGATCCCTCCATAAACAAAGAAAAGACCAAATCTGTGAGCTATATAAAAGGAGGTGGCCTGCCTGGTGTCCCTTTTTAACAAGATGACAAATGCTCAGACACTCAGCAATTAACTATTGCATTTATTACAGTCTTTTGGTCAAAGTAGCAATATCTAAAATGCCTCCTTTCCTCCTCTTGGTTCTTAGCAGCCTGTGCCACAGAGAGAACTAAAACAAACAAAAAAGTCACTGCACTTCTTTCCTGTAGTCTCTTCCCTTTCAGGTACTGCAAAAAGACAAACCTCCTGCTAACATGGGTTTCCTTGCCTGCAAAGTGCTCTACATATTACCTGAGTTCCCTCATATTAAACACTAAAATTCTCAAGGTTCAGATGGGATGCTGCATTTTTGAACCAGAGTTACACGGTGATCCCGTTACTCACGGGCTGTTGGGTGTGGGCCTCCTCACGCGTGTCGTGGGATACGCGAAGATAGCGATCCCACTGCATAGTCAAGTACGACACGCCTGTAGCCATGCCCCCTCCCCTAATAAGGTCTGGAGGACGGTCCTGAGAGTGGGGCTTGTCTCAAATGTCTGGCTCTGCTCCGCTGGTGTGGGGGGCGAGCACTGGGACGGGGGCGAGTGGTGAGCGCCGGCGTCGCGTGAGCGGGGAGTCCCGGGTCCTGCGAGCGGCAGGGGNGTGCTCATCACGCAAGCAGCGTGGGGGAACCGGGGCCGTCTGTGCTCACCGCTCCTGCGAGCGGCAGGGGGGGACCGGGGCCATCTGTGCTCAGTGGCGCGAGTGGTGTGGCCGGGGCCGAGCAGGTTGGGGTTGTGGTAGGGCTCTGCGCACGCGCCAGGTCCCACAGCTCGCTGGAAAATCAACAGCGAGTATGGGATCCCACAAATTACGGATTGTGACTAAGTGGAGGATCACTGTACCAAATGACAGAGTCAAAACGAAAACTGAACCTGTCTATTCAAGTATCCCTTTTATAGTATTTCCAGGCAGTTTCTAAACAGTAAAGATGATGGATGAAATCAGGCCTCAGGTCTTACAACCCATTTTAGCACATAAATAAGCCTGCTGAGGTGAAAAAAAGTACTCGCAAGTATAAGTGCTTAGCAATACTCATCATATTATTCATGATGGTTTGCATCCAGGCAGAGCAATGGCAAACATAACTTTGAGCACATGAATGACTGCTTTGATTTTGAGTAAAAGTTGTGTTTTCTTATGTAAGGATCATGCTTCATTAGACTTTTTACACTTTTATTACACTGCTTCTGGTTTACCACCCTTGACCAACTTGTGACAGTAGTTTAACTTGGAGAAACAGACACATGAAGAAACAGAATCATGGAATAGAATCACAGAATGGTCTGGGTTGGAAGGGACCTTAAAGATCATCCAGTTCCAATCCCCTGCTGTGGGCAGGGATGCTACCACTACATCAGATTTTACATAAGCAGCAGCAATCTCCTGAATTAGATCTCAGAGTCAGCTAGTTTCCCTATTATAGACTCGTAGAACTGTCTAGGCCAGGAAAGACCTTCTATCGAGTTCAAGTGTAAACCCAGCACTGCCAAACCCACTGTTATCATGAGGAAAAGCCTCTGTCAAAATATGCAAATGTTACTTGACCGCAGAGAGCAAATCATGTATTTTATACAATTCACAGAATCATAGAAGGGTTTGGGTTGGAAGGGACTTTAAAAATCATCTAGTTCCAGCCTCCCTGCTGTCGGCAAGGAAACTTTCCACTAGACCAGGTTGTTTCAAGTCCCATCCAACCTGGTCTTGAAAAACTGCAGCGATAGGGCATCCACACATTCTCTGGGCAACCTGTTCCAATGTCTCACCACCCTCCCAATACAGAATTTCTTCCTAATACATGACCTAACCTTATCATCTTGCAGTTTAAAGTAATTCCCCCTTGTCCCATCACAAGTCTTTGCAAAATGTCCCCTTCCAGCTTTCCTATAACCACCCTTTAGATACTGGAAGACTCCTTGGAGCCTTCTCTTCTCCATGCTGAGCAACTCCAGATCTCTCACTCTGTTTTCACAGGTGAGGTGCTACAGCCCTCCCCAGCTCCTTTGTGTCCTCCTCTGGACCTGCTCTAACAGGTCCAGGTCTTTCCTCTGCTGAGAACCCCAGAGCTGGACACAGTACTCCAAGTGGAGGCTCACAGAAGGGGAGTAGGGGCACAGAATTACATCTCTTGACCTGCTGGCCAGCTTTTGGTGATGCAAAAAGGACATGGATGGCCTTCTGGGCTACCAGTGCACATTTATAAGGATTTCTAATTGTATATAATATTATTAAAAAAATCCATAGAGTAAATTCTGTTCTTTCCCTTGTAACACAAAAATACAGTCCAGAGCTGGATGTTTTAGGGAGTTATTGGTGAAGTGAGAGGTTTTCCCCACTTTTTCAGTGATAATGCAAATCCATTATGCTATGATGCTGCTCAATCCACATAGTGTAGCAGATTATTTTTGTTCATGATTCTTGTGAGAAAAGATTGGTTTAATTGATAAAAAAAATAAAATCTGTGCAGAGAAACTAACTTTTCCTCTGTCAAATTTAAACAGCATTACCTTGACTTCTGTTCTCTTGAATGCTAGAAAAGCTGGTGGGGTCTCAGGTTTTAACTTAATTTCTGGTTTCTTGACCAATGGATCCTTCAAAGCTGGTGCAACTGAAACCACTGCAGGAGCAGGTTTTTGTGGTGGCTTTTGTGTCTTCTGGGCCTGTATAAGCAGTAGGAAAAAAATCCCCCCAAATTAGTTACAGACCACATAACACTGATGGTTTTGACTGTTAGCAAAAAGCATGAGCATTTTAAGATTGCAATCTAGTCTTTACAATTTCAAGTTTAATGGTCCCTGAGAAATGAGGTAATAGGTGATGTGGAGATAGTGCTGGGTATGGTACTAGGGGCAGAGTCCAGCCACAAAGCATCCTGCATAGAACTTGCTATTTCAGTGTGGAAAGAATGGCAGTTTTGGCACTTAGAGAACAGGAAAGAACTGGGCCCTTACAGGAATAAGGTAAAGGCAGGTGAACTTGCAGAAGACAGGGATGTAGTACTGGGATGTGGGCTGCAAGAGCCTGCTAAGAAGTGGCAAGCAAAATGGCAGAATTCATGTCAAAACAAAACCAGGACAGGTCATACTGATGGCAATTGCTGTATGGCTGCAATGGCAATCCTGTGCAGGAACTGACCTCCAGGAAACACTACTCTGAGTTCAAAGGCCTGATGATCATCAGAATAATCATGTGTTTCAGTCAGTGATGACAACTCCTACGCCAGGATCTTACATTGCTTTCTTTTCTTGCTTCTTAGTAGAGCCATTTCAACAGATAACAACTCGCTAAGTTATCACAGAATGGTTTCAAAATACATTTTCTGCTGTATAAAAGGGTGTGATTTTAAAACATCAGAACTAAAGTCACTAATGTTTCATGCACCCAGAGGTGCTGTCTTACTCTCATAATGAGAGGAGGGGCATTCTGGTGGGATCCTGTTTAGTCAAGAAATCCACATGCAGATCAATCAAAACAAAGGCTTTTTTTGTTTTGTTTTGTTACTCAAATGTCCTACCCTCAGCTTATTTTTGAGCCTGAGAAAACTCAATGCTTAACATCTGGACTGAAATTTGCAGTCTTGTCCTACCGGAAACAACCATTTACATCCAAAGCTGAGAAGAAAACTAGAACTGCAGGGCTACTTGGTAGACGTGTGCTAAAAACTGAGTATCACCTGAAATAAAAAGGAAAGGTTTCAACTACTGCCTGCCAAGTAGGAAACAATCCTATTTCACTTTTCTTCACTCAACTTCTGATTTTGGAAAAGCTTTGTTTAAGAAGCACGTTATAGAAGACGCAGCTGCAGCAAGGGAAGCACTGCTGAGAAAACTGGCTCTCTAACACACTTCCATCGATTCCTCTAACCCATAAAATACTCTCAACGTAGAAGAAATAAGCCTGCTGTATTCAGATAGTGCTCATACGAGACAAAAAACTGACTCCTACCATTTTCTTCATCTGCCTGGTACAGCGGGCACAATACCATACAAGTCGAGGATCATTCACTTCCTTGTCTGTCACCTGAGGTTTATGGCAATCCTGGTGGTAGAGATTATGGCACTCCTGACACTCCACTAGCTGATTCACAAAAGTAACTGTCATTTGCCTGCAGAGCAAATAGTTAAGAACAGATTATGGAAGAAAGCACTTAGAAGATTATCCAATTGTTGAAAATTTTGCAAGGCTTAAGATAAGAATTAAAAATATTTTTGCTTGCACATATATTTTCTACCTGTGGCAAATGAAATGTATTCCTTTTCTTCCCATATCAGCTCTTTCTAACTAACATTTAGGAAACTTGGTATTTTTTAAAGGTAATTTCTTTCAAGAAAATCTAAAACTTTCAGACTATTAAACATATGTATATGACAGTTTTGATTTCCCTGTTTGATTTTTATAGTATTGGAAATACAAATTTTGCCTGCTTTGCTTCACCTGGGCATTTTATGGATACATTACTCTATACCAACTATGACTTCCACATTATATAGCATATGAAGGCCTAGTTTCCATTTGGGTAATTTTGCTGTGAGCTTCGGAGCAATACAGTTCAAGACCAAATAATGTCTCAACGACAAGCCTGTAGGAGTGCTTTCTGCTACAGGATTTAAAAGCATCATCATCCAAGCTCTAAACTACTCGGAAGATGTTTTATTAGCCCTCCTTTCGGTCCCTACCACATAAACTGACACATGGAATTTGAGATAATACCAGAATCATGGAAAGATGGAATAGGAAGGATTAATTGTGCAGTCCTGCCTTGAAGCAAACATGTAAGCTGGTGATGAAGACTTCATATTGCATGGGCCTCTGCTGCAAGTAATCACGCTGTATAAATGACAAATTAGTGATATGCACATGACTGGGAGTCTGACTGTGAATTAGCCAAATACCATTTTCTTAACGATTTCACCTTTCAGATGACAAATCAAACTATTTAATTGCTAAGCTGCTTTTGCTCATATCCCTGAGGAGCAGGTACCCAGGTAACCATGGAAACTCTATTTGTAGATGGGTGGGGAAAGGTAATCTCTTATTTCTTTATATAACAGAAAAATGAAGTCTGAAGGAATTGTCCATATGGATACTACAACATCTTCTAAGAAATTTTTCTCTTTTAAACAGGCTATTTAAAGGCAGAGAGAGAACTCTTTCTGAAATTCCAGGGTCAATTATTTTACACGCAGTACAGAGAGGAATACTGTCTGACCGATGTGTTGCAGTCAGAAGCCCAAAGCACAAGTCCTCTGAAAAACGTCTGCTCCAGTGCGAGCTGAAGACCAAGAATCATGTGGTCAGCAGTTTCAGCAGTTTCCATGTAAAACGAACACGACCCTGAATGTCAAGGTGACTGCCACCCCCTCTCTAATGGGTTGTTTCTTTCCCTGTGATGCTTCTCCCTTGCTCTGGCAACAGCTTACTGACAGCTATTTCAGCTAGCCAGGGTAGACGCATCTTTTGCAAGAATACTTCCATTGGCGACCATGATTACCTGGAAGCAACGCCTCCAGTAGCCAGGTTAAACATTGATTGTGGAACAGCTGATGGAACCACACACCTGGCCTATGCTTTTCAAAGCAAAGTCTTGGCCATGCTGGGCACAGAAGTTACATTTTCTTTAGTTTCTTTCCTTTGCAGTCATTTCTCATTAAGTGTTCTTCTTTGCCAGGGAAGACACAGAATTAATAACCCACAACAGCTCAAGACTGTCTAAAAAACCATTTTGTTATCCCCTCCTGCCAAATAAGTTAACACTGTACTGGTTTCAGTAGCATCTTAACACACCACTTAATGGGGTTTTGCTCCCTTATAGGACACAGCAAAAATGGAATTTGCAGGAAAAAAAGGTAAAATTGAGATTTTTTTTTCATACTTCTTCCTTTTTCAATGTCTGTAATGAGAACCTAAACATTTGTGCTAACACATGGGAATAATGTGACGTGAAATCTCAGTCCACAATCAGTTACCAGTATAATTAACTGTAACAACAGAAATTTATTCTGCATGGACTGAAGATGCTCCCTTATCCACATAACAAGAACCACCATGGAAATAATGGAAGAAGAGAGTTATAAAGCACAGTTTCTAAACTGACTTAAGCTGAGATAAAATAGTTAACAGCCACCAAAAGGCCAGTCTCATCCTCTTCTCTGTCCTGGCTTTACATTCCTGCATCCACACATGTGCCAGCATAAGCATTTACTTTCACCAAGATGAGTGAAACATAAATCTACTGAAAAATTTAAGTGGAGAGCTGATGCAGAAGCTAATTCAGCTGATCAGAAAACTGTATGGGCAATACATCCCCTAAACAGTGCAGGGAAGGAGGTACAACTAGGAGAGCCAAACTGCTCCTTCTGGCAGCAGTGGGGGCTTAAGGATATAAATCATCTGTGAAATCAAATCTTGATGAATGATTTGATCCTAGAGTAGACATTCAAAAGTGTATTTTATACTTCTGTTAATATTAAATGTATTGCTAGAACAAAGTTACTAAAATCCAATTTTAGAACCTTTACTGAAAAGTAAAATGAACCTGTCTTCACTGCAAGATACATTTCCTGAATAGACATGGCTATGTGTAAATTAATGTGAAATGATTAGAAAGAGGGGCAACACATATACATATCATAATAATGCCACTTAAAAATGTTTTTAGAAGAGAACAAATATTTAAAAATGCCTATCATTAGCCATTAATAATTTAACTTGCTTTCTGATGATGAAAAACTGGTATTTGTCATGATAGGTTTTGCATAATGTCTAATTTTATTTTTCACTTGCCTTTTCCTGATGAAGAAAAGTTGTTTTTCTTATTAAAGGTTCCACTTTTGAGAAACCATTCATATTAATGAAGGCTACTTCAGTCTATCATCAATTTTAGATCTGTGTTTAAGTGATTTCCAGAATGAAAACTACAAGAAGCATTAACTCAACGCTATAAAATAAATAAAAAAAAAAAAGGTAACGACCTAGCAATGAAGCAATGTTGACTTACCTGCAAACAACACAGGCTAATCCCATTTCCATAGCAAAGTCATCAGCACTGGTTTCCTCAAAACTAGATAAATCAGGCATGGATAAATCCTTGCTTGTCTGAACTGTAATAGGAGAGGAACGAGCCTCTTGCTTCTCTACTTTGGGCTTCTTTGGTGCATCAGCTCCTTCAGCACTCTCCCCTTTTATCTATTAAACACACACACACATACACAGAATGAGAAAATGCCAGAAGTTAATAGATATTACACACATTTTAATCTGTTACATTTTAGTAACCTGCTATAATCAGGACGATTTATAGCATAAAATCACAGAATGGTTTGGCATGGAATAGACCTTTAAAAGTCATGTAATCCAACCCCCCCCCAATGAGCAGGAAAAACAGTCACAGAATAATTACAGTAATCCCTCAAATTTCGCAAGGGTTTGGGACCAGGGAAATGCCAAATTCCACAAAGTGCATCAGACCAGGCATATGCAAATAAGCCACACCTACTGTCACGCCTCCCACCCCCCACCTCCCCCTCTCTTCCCCTCCCCTCCCCACCAGCACCATGCTGGGGTGTCCCAAGCAGTGGTTGGCAGCCAGTACCACCCCCATGCTGTCGCCGTGCAGCAGTGGGGCAGGCCAGCATGGTGGGAGTGGCACCACCCCACCTGCAAGCAAGGCCAGCACGGGGTGGGAGGCGGTGCTGCCTGACCTGCAGGGGGGACCGGCATGGGGTGGGGGGCAGCGCTGCCCTGCCCGCAGTGGGCACAGGTGGAGCCATGCCACTGCGGGGACTGGGGTCTTCCCTGGCATAAGTCAAGCCCGTGGCTGCGGGACGAGCAGCTGCCAATCCTCCACTCTCCTGCAGCCTCAGTGCCAGCTTGACACAGCTTCTCTAGAATTGTATGAATCTTTACAACACCGTCATATGCCCGTCCAAAAGCAAGTGGCACCTGCTGGCGCCGATGCCCAGTCCTGCAGGGTGTGCCTGTCCTGCCCTGCAGGGCATGGTGGCCCCACCCCCCGGCACGGCAGAGGCACTCTGCACATGCACACACTGAAAAGCCCCGCAAAGAATCGAGGGAAGTTCAGGGCATCTTCGCTGGAGAAATCGCGAACAGGTGGAGCCGGGAAACTTGAGGTGTAAGAGGTGAGGGATTACCTCATCTTTTCTAGGAATTTCTAGGAATGCCTGAACAGCAACATGTTTGGCTAATGCAGCTCACAGCCTATGCATCACTAGGTAAGTTGACCTACAGAGACTGAAAAGGGGAGGTTTTCTAAAATATCTTGAACTTTATATACCAAGTTATTTCATTAGAGAAGAAAATTCACTTACTTTATCAGCAGATCTCTTTTCTGTTTCTTTTTTCACCTTTTCTGACCCAGCAGGCTTGCCATTGTTGTTGCCGGAAGGCAAACTAGAAGAAGCTTTAGGCTCTTGCTTAATAGGTTTGGTAACAGATACTTTTGGTTGCTCGACTTCCTAAAAACAGAAACAAAAAATGAAGGCAAACACTTGAGATACTTCTTAGTTTTCTATTAGTTAGCCAACAGGATGGGTAAACAACATATGCAATACCATGCAACACATACACATTTTAAAAAAAAAGTATTTCTTAAATATTTTTATATCATATCAACAAATAAGTGCATTTAAGCTTCAGACAATTAATAAAACCTCCCCTTACCACTTACATTCCAGAAGAAAAGGTGCTTCTTTTCCAAAGACAGATCCACTTTGGAACATTAGTTAAAAATGAAGACATTTCTGCTTTTAAAATTCAAAGACATAATAAACACAAATTTTCAGATAATCCTACGGACAAAATTCAATATAAACTGAAAAGATAACCTGACATCTGATGTAACCAGACATCAATATTTCATTCCTTCATGGAGAAAAATATTGACCCCTGGTTAATCTCAGTCTATATTCATCTACCAGATTAATAAATTTAGATGTCTATAGAAATCAATATTCTCATTAATGATGCTTCAGTGGCAGCAATGGATAATAACCAAGAGTCTGTAAATAAGTGATTAATCACACCAACATGCAGGAGCAAGCTACTCCCTCCCAGTTGGTAAGACGGGAGTGATTCTCTGCTCTGTACTGGGACAAGTCCTAAGCCCCGAGCTTCACCCCTCAGAAGTTTGTTGAATTCCTGTTGCATCCAGGGTCAGAAATGGACTTCCTCATTAATCCTGCAGCCTGAGAATGCCAGGAAAGGAACTCTTGTCCTTTTTTTCACTTCTGAGTTTTGCAGTCCAGCTGATACTGGAGACATACTGAAGAGACAAGAAGAAAAGATTTCTTCCTCTGGCCTGAGCCTCCATTTCACCTGAGGGCAGGTGACTGCCAGCCAAGGTGTTACTAGAATCAACTTCCCAAGCCTCTTTGTATTATTATTATTATTATTATTATTATTTGGATCTCTGGTTCCTCTTTAAACCACAAATCACTTCTTTGAGCTATGAGCACCTGTGTAAGAGGGAACTGCAGTTTACATTTCGGGGAGTTAATCTGAACAGAAAGGAGTCAGACCACACAGAGCAAGCACAATACATGCTGTGCAGTAAATGGTGCCTTTTAGTTATTTGCAACCACGTAGATGTAGAAATTAAATATCCCTAGTGTGTCAGCATACACACCATCATTAGAACATTCCAGGCTTAGTTTTAGGCGTTCTAGGGGAGAACACTACCTTGTTATCCATATGGCAATACATGGCAGTATGAGGATGTCCCTGCTTGGTTATTTCCATATACTAATCTCAGATTCAAATATTCTCTAGCAGGTGTTCAGTGATTTTCAATAGATGAAAAATAATGTTTGTCCATGGGACAGCAATGGTTTCAGCATGCAAATAATTCCTCCTTTGAAGCATTTGAAGAATTCTGTGATTCTGTGTGATTTTGTGTTTTTCATTCTCATGATTTCATCAACAAAATTTCAAGGAGAGATCCAGCTTTATCAATAAATAGCTTGTTTTGTTTCATATTTATCTGTGGGAAAAGTAATCTATATCTTAAAGACCTTATAGCTCTGAGATGTAACTGTAATATGCAAGTTTGGGTTCACCTTACACAGCATGTCTGATATAATGTCTTTTAAAGGTCTTGGTACCTCAAAAAGGTTTTTTTTCTCCATTAACTTCTGTCAATTGAATGGATTATGTTGCATGAAAGGGAAAAGATGAACATACACATTTCATAATTATGTTTTCTTTTTTCTCAACTTCTGATTGTCTTTTAACTTTTTGGCTGTAAAAGAGGAAATAGGAATAGCAGGGGCTCCATAAAGCCATATAAATATGATTCAACATCAATACCTTCTGAGATGGACGATAGCTTGACTCAGTTCCTCTGGCCAAAGAATCATCAAGAAGCGCTTTCAGCTTTTCTGCAGAGTCCTTACTCTTCGAATGCAAGAAGCCCAGGGCTTTCAGAAAAATGGGATCAAGCTCCAAGTTCACTGTAGCAGCCATAATGGTCTCTTTGGAGTGAGTTTAAAAAAAAACAACAAAAGAAAAACAAAAAGAAAACCTGAGAATTTTATTCTTGTGGACCATAACTCACACAGCATGCGGCTAACAGAAAAAGGGTTTTTTTACAAAATGAAATTACATTCAATCACAGGACAGATTATATGTGCATTAATTATCATTAAAAGATGACTGTGAACTTCAGAGCTGCAAAATTTGAATTTGACTTTACATTTGAAATTATGTCAAATTAATTCTTTGGCAGATCTTATATTCAGAAACTAAGCTCATCATACTTATGTAAATGAAACAAATATTTCATATTCTTGGTATTTCATATACAAAGAACATTGAATAGTATGCAAAGTAAGTGTTAACTTCAAGAAAAGCAATTACTACCTTTCTCCTTAACACTACTTGCACAGTGATTTCTAATTCATTGCTTAAGAGTAACTAAGAAAAATCCTACTTGTAGAAAAATTAACTTTTGAAAAACAGAGCTTGTTGTAGCATACAATATAAACACCAAGCGTGTTATTTAATATAAATAAAATAGCTGAAAAAAATATATAGACCATTTTTAAATTTAGCTTAAACAGCAAGAAAATTTATAACTCAGTTTGTGACTTATCCACACCCCTATGTGACTATATAAATTTTAATGTCAAGTAATGACTATCCAGAGCTCCAAGGTCGCATAGTGTCAATGTAAATGGAATAAAAGGACAAAAAGGTTAAAACTAATTAAAAAGCCTCAAAAGTTTGCTTCACAGCAATATATTCTTGCACTCTGGAGCCTTCTCTGTTAATTTCTTTAACAAAAGCTTTAAGGAAATGCATTTACATTAGAAATTGTACCTACTAAGATAGGTATCTAACTTAATAACTAATAAACAATAATTCAAGAAATAATATGGGAAGTTACTGGAACATATCAAGACGCTTTATTTCTTTTTGCACAATAATCTAGAAGACATTCTTGAAAAGCCTTTAGTAAGTTCCGCTCAAAAGCACTGGACAGCTTTTTCAACTGGAGCTTCCAAGGTTTTGTCTGATGAATTCCTTTTGATATTCATAGCAGTGAACTTTTACCTCTCTGGCCAAAACACCAGCAGTGGCAGCCGGTTCCCTCAACACTTGCCTAGAAGTCCCCAGGAACCTTTATCTCGTGCTGAGCTTTCACAAGACACCAGAGAATCGCTTAACTGAGATCATCAAGGAGTTCCACATACAGTAGACTTCACAGAGATTTGATCAATGGACCCAGCAGAGAGCTAAGAATCCTCTTCAAGAGCCTCTTCTGTCCTCCTTAATCTTTGCTACTTGACAAATCATTTTCTGGTGGCCACAGAACTTCTGCTAGTAAGTACTACACACCAGTTACTCCGCTTTTTCACTGATCAAGCAAAGGCTGCAGTGCAAGTCCCATCCAGACAATTCAGTCTCTCTCTGATGATTACAAAAGTGAATTCACAGTGCATGGAAAGCAGATACCCTTTTTTTAATGCATCTACTACTGATACATGTTCAGACTGCTCTTGAGATCTGTGGGTAGGTTATCTCCACCATTTCTTTGTTCTGTGAAGATGCCTTCCAAGTGTCAGTGCCACATGTTCTGAAACTAGGACTCTGGTAAACCTTCCGTTGAATGAAAACAGCAGAAGCAAAACACTCATTTCAAAAATTTTGTGTAATTCCCTGCTAAAAACCAGAAATCCTTTCATTTCTTCTCAAAGGCTCCTACTAACAGTATAAACTTGTGTACAGGAAGAAGAGGTAGCCGAACAGTCATTAGCAGCGAATTCAGGATGCCTATAATATTTAGAGAACAAGTGTAAACATACTAATTTCATTTTCACCTTTCTGAAGGTAACACTTCCCAGATTAGCTTCTAGTTCTAGCTTTTTAAAGATGTATATTGAAAGGAATTGTTAAACCCCAAATTTCAAGAGTTCTTCGCATTTATTCTTTTATTTGCTACGAAATTGCAGCAATTCTTTCTCTGTTCTGAAGGAGAAATTATAATGTCACAGGCTACTTCAGTTGCAACTAGCATAACACAAGAATTTTGTCATGACAAGGGCTTATTAAACAGTTCAAGTGTGCTGAGTTTAGGCACGTATTTTCAAATTAAAAAAAAAATTATTTGTGAGTTAGAGAAAGGAAGTCTATTAAATGGGAAGATGAATACAACAATAGCTGTCTTAAAAGCAGCACTACCTGAAAAAAGTACATTGATGATTATGCTCTCCTTTATGGACCATAAACACAAATGTTAAACAGGCTAATGACAGTAATTGACAGGTCCAAAAGGCAAATTATTGCCTCTGGTAGTGGCCCTTTGCAGATCAAACAGTTTTTAAGTATCAAACAGTGATTGACACTTAATAAATCTAAGATCCAGCTACAGTCATACCTCAAAATTTGCGGATTATGGGTCTCCTGGGAGTCTGTGAATTGCCCAAGCCATGAGTACTATTCGTGGGGAAAAAACCCGTAAATCCTTAAATCCGCAAACCCAGAAGCACAAATACATGATGTGTGACTATACTGTGCATGCGCTGACTAGGAAATTCTGCAAATACTATTCGCAAGAAAAATCCCCACAAATATGCGAAGTATGACTGTATATTCGTTCCCGGTTTTGTTCATAAACCACTCCTCTATCAGTGAAGTCAGCAAACTGCAATGATAGCCTTGAGACTAGGACATCAGAGTGTTCTAACAACATAGGCTATTCTGCAAGACAGATGTCCTTGACATTCTTCTTGAAGTGGAATTTTTGTACAGGAAATAATGCAAATGCTGTTTTGGGAAAAAAAGTGCGTATGACACTGTCTTTCCTGTAGCAGTTTGAATGAGGTTTGAGGACTGTGCTAAACTCCTTGAGCCCAGAGCAGAACTAGTTTTGCCCAAAGCAAGTGCACACTTGCAACTCAGCATTCAGCCATCAGCATAACCCTAAAAGCATGTTTCTCAGATGAGGTCTCTGTCTGACACCTCTTCACTATTGTATAACAACTGTTTGATGATGGACTCACAAGAGCAAACATACACCCTGAAGTACAGTCGGGTCTCCTATATCACGCACCCGTGGTCTTATTTGGGACCCGCATAGCCCAACTTCTGCGTCGAATGGCGGCCACGCCGCTGCAGCCGCCGCTGCCGCCACTGCTGCCCCTGCTGCCATCACCCACGCCACGGCCACTGCCTGTGCTGCCACTGCTGCTGCCCGCGCCCCCACCGCCACCTGGACCGCGGCCCCAGCCGCTGTGGTAGCGGCAGGTCACACATGCGCAGTTGCGAAACGGGTGTCCTACATCACTAAAAAATCATGCCGCTAAGATCTGAAGCTGCAATAGGGGGGGCACAAAATGCAAGATAGCTGACTGTATTTGAGATAATGTTAAAAATTCTACAATGAACAATCATGGGGTAACCTCCAATTGTGGACTACTCTAAGTGGTTTAAATCCCAGTGGGGAAAAATCATGCCAGTTGGTGGGTTTTTATTCTTAAAACATCCAAGAGTTTTTGGATTCTCTCATTTCTTGAGGCTACTTTTGTCTCTGCCCAATACAGTCGAGTCTCCTATACCACGGTACCACGGGTCTTGCCCCCTATCTGTGAAGCCCTCCTTCTGTGCAGAATGGCAGCTCATTAATATGCAAATTTGCCCCGCATCCTCACACCGCCCCCCAGTGCTCCAGCATTGTTTTGGCACTGCATTGCTGTGTGTCAGTGTTTGTGTTGGTGCTTCCTGGTGCCTGCAGCTACGCCACGCTGGGAAAAACCCTTTTTCCGCTCAGGCAGGGACACAGATGCAGGGGAGCTGCCCACGCCGCTGTCCCAGTGTCTCTCTGGGTGGGTAGACCTGGTATCTCCATACTCAGGGTAGACGTGGTGTCTGATCTCGGACACCACGTCTACCTCAAGAAGGTCTTGGACATCATGTCTAACCTGAGAGTGTGTAAATCTTTCATAACTGCACGAAGCCTCCTTGCTCAGAGCGGGGTGGGCAGTGCTTGAGCTGCCCCAAATTGCTGCCATGGCACACCGGCCCCAGGTGGCTGGGGGGGGGGATTTGCATACTTATGACTGCCTACTTTGAATATTCATGCGTGTCAGGTCACACATGCGCAGCCTCGAAACGGGCCTCCATAATCGCTGAAAAATCACGCTGCTAAGATGTGAAGCCGCAATAGGGGGGGCGCGAAGTGGAAGAGGGCCGACTACACATAGAAATTTAATGGAGCACTACACAGCATCCATGGTCCTCCAGTTTAATAGACTTTTTAGATTTTTAGGGTGTAAAACACCCCTTTTTTTCCCTTATTTATTTGCCATCTACTATTTTGCATCCTGCACCTGCATTATCTTATTCATCATAACTTGCAGCTAAAGGGATCCACTTCCATTCCACTTTCAGATATGATCATATTTTCATCTATCTGTTTCTGAACTCCCATTTCTATTTCTTCTGACACAGGTGTACCACTGAAGATATTTTTCCAAGAATATATATTGCAATGCTATTATCAAACCCATTCTTCTATGAACTCAGCACTATTTTCATTTTTCACTGACACGGATGATTAAAAGGACTTCCACTCATATATCCTTTTCAGCTACCTTCAACATATGTAGCAGTTAACTTAAAAGCCAGTCACATGAAACAACAGTACATAATTCCTGCCGACACACTCACTGCACTGTCTTTATCAATAATTAATTTCACTTATCATGATGTCAATTCACTTCCTTCCCCTTTGGATTCTTCTGTTTCTCAGAACTTACTCCATTCCTGACTAATCTATTAACAGTGACAGATTTTGCTTATTTACCAATAATGCCTTTTCCAGATCACTTTCAGATGTAACTCTTAAGAAATCTTAAAAGCATGAAAAGATAAAATTTTATTTCCAGTTTTAGCTTTAGTAACTTGACTTGATTCATGACAACATAATTGCTTGGTTACCTTCCACAAGGGACATTTCAAAACTCACACACTTCACTAGTCTGGAAAACTGTATTAATCAGAACAACTATATTAATCAGGTCTCATTTATTTGTCATCCTCTCTGAAAAATCTTCTAAGATTAGAGTAAAGTCTGCTGCTATGGAGTTCCTAGTACTAGTATCCTTCATTTTATATTCCATTCTACACTATATTACATAATGTACATTTAAAGTAATATTACAATCAACACCACTGTAATCGGTTTATCGAAAGTTTCCAAGATTTCTCTATTTGCTGTTTCTTCCTCAGAAACAGTGAATTATTTAAGAATCACAGAATCATTCAGTTTGGAAGGGACCCCACATGTACCCTGTGCAATTTCCTGTTTAAAGTGAAGCCAACATTGAATTCAGACCAGTTTGCCCGGGACTTTTCAGCTGGATCCTGAAAACCTCCAAAGATAAAACCTTCTGGGCAATCTGTCCCAGCGCCTCACTGTCCTCATTCTCTTGCTTTGAATTGGAAGTTCCAACTTGCGATGTCTCGTATTCTCCCGGAGAGCATTTGTCTAGAAAGACTGGCTCTATCTTTCAAAAAAATCTCCTTAGGGACATAAAGGCTTCCCTTAGGTCCCACTAAGACCCTGGCAGAGGGTATCCAACACTCCCTTCATCTCCAGATCTAGTTGTTTTGTTACAGAGGACAAGCCAGTTGGTCAGGCATGATTTATCCTTGGCAGATCTCCAGATGGCTATCCCCAGCTTCCACCCGCTCCTTCTTATGCCTACAAATGGCTTCCTCCAGGATCTTTCCACAGACAGAAGGAGTGAGGCCTGTAGTTCTCTTGCTTGTCTTTCTTGCCCTTTTTGAAGGGGGGCATAAAATTTGCCTTTCTCCAGCCTTTGGGGTCTCCCCTACATTCACGGCCTTTAAAAGACGACAGAAAGCAGCTTCATGAAGGTGGACCTGAGGATGGTGTCTCAAAGTCACTGCTTATTGATTTAAGTCACTGGCAAATTGAGTTTACCTCCACTACTGTTTTCACCTTTCCTTAAATCAGTGCATACTGAAACTTATCAAACTTGCAAATTCCAGGAAATCGTTCTCTTGGTAGTTTCTTGGTGAAAAAAAATCAAACTTCAGTTAAAACTGAATTTCTGAAATAGTTACACAAAAGCCACAACACGACCCTCTGAAACCTACTTGCTGCAAACTTCTCCCTGAGATTTCCTTTCAAAAGTGAACATGAGGTCTGCCATCTGAAAATAACGTTTTAAAACGCTTCAAAAAAAAAAAAACCAAAACAAAAACCCCAACACGCCCCTCCCGCNAAAGACTGGCTCTATCTTTCAAAAAAATCTCCTTAGGGACATAAAGGCTTCCCTTAGGTCCCACTAAGACCCTGGCAGAGGGTATCCAACACTCCCTTCATCTCCAGATCTAGTTGTTTTGTTACAGAGGACAAGCCAGTTGGTCAGGCATGATTTATCCTTGGCAGATCTCCAGATGGCTATCCCCAGCTTCCACCCGCTCCTTCTTATGCCTACAAATGGCTTCCTCCAGGATCTTTCCACAGACAGAAGGAGTGAGGCCTGTAGTTCTCTTGCTTGTCTTTCTTGCCCTTTTTGAAGGGGGGCATAAAATTTGCCTTTCTCCAGCCTTTGGGGTCTCCCCTACATTCACGGCCTTTAAAAGACGACAGAAAGCAGCTTCATGAAGGTGGACCTGAGGATGGTGTCTCAAAGTCACTGCTTATTGATTTAAGTCACTGGCAAATTGAGTTTACCTCCACTACTGTTTTCACCTTTCCTTAAATCAGTGCATACTGAAACTTATCAAACTTGCAAATTCCAGGAAATCGTTCTCTTGGTAGTTTCTTGGTGAAAAAAAATCAAACTTCAGTTAAAACTGAATTTCTGAAATAGTTACACAAAAGCCACAACACGACCCTCTGAAACCTACTTGCTGCAAACTTCTCCCTGAGATTTCCTTTCAAAAGTGAACATGAGGTCTGCCATCTGAAAATAACATTTTAAAACGCTTCAAAAAAAAAACCAAAAAACAAAAAACCCAGCACCCCCCTCCCGCGCCCATTACCGCCCCGGACCAAATCCCCCCGAGCTGCGGCTCCGGGAGCGCCCAGGAGAGCCTGGGCTGTCCCCCGGCACCCGNCCGGGGCGGCCGGGCCGGGGTAAGGAAAAGAGGGAAATGCGGGAAAGGTGTCGGTGTGGAAACCCCAGGTCTGGGTTCGGTGGGGTGGCAGAAGTTTTGGGGGGGGATGCCTGAGCGGGAGCTGTGACCCCGCAGTGTTGTTCCCCGCCGTAGCTGAGCCCAGCGCTGCCCTTCTGGGCTGCGGTTCGGTTCTGCATCAGCCGTGCCTTGTCCTGAGCCATCCACAGCTTTTGTTTCATCGCTACATCTGTCTGAAGCTCCTCCTGAAAAGCTGCTGTGCGTCCCCTGGGCTCATACAGCAAATGGATGCAAATGCATCTCCATCCTCCGAAGTTATGTGCCTTACAGCACAAATACTGAGTAAACTAATTTAACAGTCATTTAGTGCATGTTGAAAGGGAAGAGAAAATGGTCAAAACCAGTACAGTTAGTAAAAAATGATACTTATGTAATGTTTATTATTTTTAAATAGCCAAAGGTAGATAATATTATTTGTCTTGTCTCTAAGTTGTGCTGTAAATCCTGTGTGGGTCATTGCTTCTCATTTGCTTACTTTGAAATAGTGGCTACTGTAAATAAAGCCAATGGAATAAAAACTGCCTCTTCCCGCAGAATTTACTGTGCAATTAGAGAAAAAGTGCTGGGGAAGATATTGTGAGCAACGAGTGCAATGTCTTTGTAGATTTTTTTCAGTTCTGTGTTGCATTTTTTGTTTTATTGTGTATGTCTGTGCCTGCTTTTACCTCAGTAAACTGCCGAGGGATCAATAAATGTATCACGTTTAATGGAAGGGTTCAAGCACATTTGGTTAATTTTGTTTGAAAGTTTTTGTGGGAATTCAAGTAGTTCTGTTGATGTTGAAAAGCTCAACGCAAAAAAGCAGAGTGGGGTTTTCCAGTGAAAAAGTATGTAACTTTAAACATCTCTGTGGTTAATATTGCCTGTTCTTTGGGACTTTGGTAAGAAAAAAGATCAGTAGCATAGTACATGAGAAGAATTTAGGCCTTATTTTAAAATAATGGAAGAATGTATTGCAAAGACACCTTCAGGTCAGGTGCCATGAGAGCTTGCAGGATCAGGGTCTGGTGTTAAGGGGGGTCTGATTGCCTGTATGGACCAAAAGAGTATAAATGATAAAATAAGATATTGATTTGTCAAGGTCTGGAAATTATTTGTGTATGTAAGTAGCTACTCTGAGATTTAAGCTTGCTATTGTGAAATGTGGAATGTTCCTTATTCTCCCTGAATATTAAAGGAAATAGACATTTGTGTTTTTGTCATGAGAGCTGGAGTTGTCACCTCCTCTGGAATTTATTCCTGATGTTGAGTGCAAGATATTTGTTGCTTGCACTTCCCCCTCCCGCCTGCCCCCTTAGAAATTAGCAACTTATAGTTTGTATTTATTTTTTTCAGAATTGCTAAGTGGAATGATGAATTGTTGCTGTATTAATAGTCACTATTTATGTGATTCCTTAAAAAGGAAATTCTCATAATATTAATTCTCATAGTATTCATCTTGGGATTTTCCCTTACGCATCCTATGTGGGGAGAGTCTAATTAACTGAAACAGCTGCTTTAGCTTAACCTTTTTCCTCTCCCTTCTCCCTGAATTGAATCTCTTTGTAAAATCTTTTGAGTGCTTCAAAGAAGAAAAAACCTGTATTTTGTGAGTGAGTGGTATTTAAAAATTTTTCTTGTGAAGACAAATGCAAATTCAGCTTGTGCAGAAAACCTATCTAAAGAAGAATGTAACTATTGGAAAATTATTAAAATTACTATCTATCCAACTAGAAGAAANCCTCCTTCCAAACCCCTTGCTCTCTCCTCCCAAACCTCCTCTTCTTTCCTCCTTCCTGCCAAACCCTGCTTTCCTCCTCCCAAATCCCCTCTTCCTCCTCCTAAGCCTTTATCTTTCTCCCTCACCCCAAACCCCTTCTTTCCCCTCCCAAACACCTTCTTTTCCTTCCCAACCCCATCTCCCCCTTCTTCCACCAAACCCCTTCTTCCTCCTCCCAAGCCCTCTCCTCCCCCTCTTCCTGGGCTCCGCGGAGCCGCTGCTGGGATCTCACCGGAGACGAGGAGGAGGAGGAGGAGGAAGCGGAGGAGGAAGAAGGTGCCCAGCCAGGTCCGCTGCCGCGCCGGTTCCTCCGCGCCCC